>VXBU01012132.1:746303-759424 GCA_013400315.1 Bombycilla garrulus
GGAAGGGAAGGGAAGGGAAGGGAAGGGACCTTTAAAGTTTCTCACAATCCCAAACAGCTTTACAGAAGATTCCCTTTTAATTTCTGTTTCCTTGTGCTCTCAACATTTTCTCAACTTGAAGAACAGAGGCATCAGCCAGCAGTTACACCCAGAGGTCACAGCTTCACAATATGAACCACGAACACACACGACAGTACAAAAGCCCTGGTTCAGATGTGTCAAGGGCTTAATAAAGGGCTTAACAGATATCATTTTACCTTTGCTTTTGTCATTTGCCAAACCTTTCGACTTGTAGGTACTAACGCTGAAGCCAGTTTGCACACTTCTGCGGGGAAATGTCGTTGCTCACAGAAATAGCCTTCAGCTATTGTTTGAAATATCTTGTCAATAGAGGAAGTAGAAGGCAATGTGCAGTTGAAGATGGTGAACTGGCGTTTCAGGCGCTGTGGGATGTCATTCCGACCTCCCCCAGGGTGAATCATAGCAGCTACAAACTGGATGTCAACCACATTCGTAAATTCGCCTGGCTTCTCCAAACTGTAGAAACCTTTCTGTTCCATCAGCTGTCTTACAATCTCATTGGTGATCTAAATATAGCCAAAAAAAAAAAAAAAAAGGAATGGAGGAGTTAAGCGAGTTAAGCGTTTCGAGGCTGTCAGCGTGCAACATGGCAGCCAAGCACTCAGATACAGTGCATTGGCTACATGTAAGCTTCATGTGCTAAGTAGTTGTGGACATAAAGTCAGACATTTAACTGGATTTGCATAATTTCAATTCAAGAAAAGACAGCACTTTCAATTTTCAATCCAGACTGTATCTTCAGATTGACAGGCGCTCAGATAGTGACAAAGAATGGTTAATTTAGCACAATGTGTAGTCACATGTCCACTTGCACCAAGGCACTGAGAGAAACAGGATAACAGAGCTATACTGGAAGCAGGGAAATTGCTTTTTCTCAGCAGATTTTTTTTTTATTTACGTCANTAATTTAGCACAATGTGTAGTCACATGTCCACTTGCACCAAGGCACTGAGAGAACAGGATAACAGAGCTATACTGGAAGCAGGGAAATTGCTTTTTCTCAGCAGATTTTTTTTTTTATTTACGTCATCTTTTCAGAGTGTAAGGTCTTTAAGTATTCTTTCATCAATACCTCAAGACAACTTGCTTGTCTTTAATGTCACCTGTGATCATAGAATTGCTTAGATTGTAAAGCACTTTTTTAATCACCAAGTCCAACCATTAAACTGCCAAATCCACCGCTAAGCCATGTCCCCAGGTGCCACATCTACGCTTCTCTTAAATACCTCCAGGGATGGTGACTCCACCACTTCCCTGGGCAATCTGTTTCAGGGCTCAACAACCATTTTGGTAAAGAAATTTTCCCCTAATACCCCATCTAAACCTCCCTTGGTACAACTAGAAGCCATTTTCCCTTGTCCTGTCAACACTGCCCTCACTATAACCTCCTTTCAGGTAGATGCAAAGAGCAATAAGATCTCCAAGCTTTCTTTACTCAAGGCTCAACAACCCCAGTTTCTTCATAAGTCTTATTCTTTAGGCTAACCACCAGCTTAGATTTCACATAATAGTAACTGAAATTTAAAGTCAAGAGCAGATCAAAGAAAAAATCTCTGAGTGTTTCTTAGATTTGCACGCTTCCTTTCCCAGACTGGTTCCCAGGACTGCTAGTTTGGAAATCCTACTAGCTTTGTATGCAACCAAACCAAAAGGCTTAAATAGTACAGTGATTGCACCAAGTGGCTTGACACTGTCCTTGATCATTTGGGATGACAGCTTATTAGTCATGTCAAAAACTGGCCTGGGGAAATTGTTTTTAGTAAACATATTTCCTCTAATCCATATTAGGATACCTTTTTTCTAACCTGTCCCAGTTTTTCAACCCACAGATCAGTATTTCCATCAGCAACAATGGTAAGACCACCAACACCAAATGTTAATATTTTCCTTTTACCTGATCACCCCATTCATTAATCAGAGGCATGTTGATGTCATCAATAAAGACAGTCATTTTCTTCCCTGCTGGAGGACCGTGTGTAGCACCCATTCTTTTGCCTATGTAACTTTCTATGCTCCTTTGGAACATATGTGGCAAAGTTGCAGAGGAAAAGTTGAGGCATTTGGTCAAGTGAACATCGGGATCATACTTGCTTGTGTAATTCTGCAAGATAAACTACTTTTAAAAGCACATTAATAACTCCAGGTGAATTAAGACAAAAGGAGACACAGATGCTCTGGAGCCCTGCAAAAACCTCAGCCCTGCTATTAACTTCAAAGTCTCCACAGTTTATTTAAGATAAATACACCATCTGCAACTTGAAATTCAAACAAACTGTCAGTTAATGTTTTGCATAAAATTATTAAGTATTAAAATTTATAAGCTCTTAATAGACTTCAGTAAGTATTACAAGTAGATGCATGCCAGCTCAAGATGCAAGTAAAGTTTGCATTAGCAACTTTAAGGATTTTTCTAAATTTAAGCTGTTAGTGATGATCTATTACAGCAGACTGCAAGGAATAAGAGAAAAACCAAATTCATTTTCACATGTACTCTACAAAACCAAAACTCTTAATACAAAAGCAGTGTAAAGGAATGGCAGTATAAAACTAAACCCACCTACATCACACTTAGTGATAGCTATCTTCTCTTAATGAAGAAAGTAATCCCTGAATTTTATGAATATGTACAATTCCCACAGCTGCTGAGAATGCCCCAAAGCAACAAAGTTCCACTTTTCATATTTAGTGAGGTTTTATAATAAAAATATGTAACCCTGGAGTCACACCAAGGGACATATATATATATAGAGAGAGAGAGAGAGAGAGAGCATAGACCCTATTTTGTTTAGGAAAAGTCCTGGAGCTCAGAAATAGAACTAAAATTCCATATTTCCAACATAATTTCTTTTTAATGATTTTATTCTTCTGTAATTATGATGAAGTTGAATATCATTTAAATTCTTATCTGTGCAAGAGGGTTGACTAGAAATGTTCCCATTTTTATACCTCAGAAAAATAAATCTATATCATTGCTGACTAAGTGCTCTAAGAACTCCAGTGAGACATACTCTCTGTGTGACAACAGAAATGAAGATACAGCTAGATCCTCTCAAAATATTTTGATGAATGTGGTTAATTCTGTTGATCTAGTGATGGCAGTTTAAGAAAAGGTGCCCCTCAGCAATAGATTTTTTTCAGACCTCATGTAAATGGCAATCCACATGTGCAAATGTATATGCAACAGTCTTGTATTGGAGTGTACTCTTCACAGCTGAGGGGTTGATGCAGATCAGTGCTCAGGCCTCTCCTCAGGGCTCCAACACTTTTACAAAGCTCATGTGCCAGGTGCAGGTGCCCTGGTGGTGGCAGCGGGGCTGCGGGACAGCCCTTGGCAAGAGTAGGACAGGGCTTTCCCATGCCAGACACAGACAGCTCCAGCAGACCCACTGGGGGGCAAAATGCTGCCTGGCAGTTGAGAGAGAAGTGAAAAAAAAAAGTGAGAAAATCAGCCCTGCAGACACCAAAGTGAGAGCAGAAAGAAGGGCAGGAGGTGCTCCAGCAGAGATTCCCCTGCAGCCCGTGATGCAGACCATGGTGAAGCAGGTTGTTCCCTTGCATTCCATGGAGGTTTACAGTGGAACAGAGATCAACCTACAGCCCATGAAGGACCTCACACTGGAGCAGCTGGACGCCCAAAGGAAGGTGTGTCTCCATGGGGAAGCCCGTGCTGGAGCTCCTGGCAGGACCTGCAGACCCGTGGAAAGAGAAGCCCATGCTGGAGCAGGTTTGCTGGCAGGACTTGTGACCCCATGAAGAACCCAAGGTGGAATAGTTCATGAAGAACTGCAGCCATGGTAAGAGCTGTATCCCATGTGGGAGGAGGGAGCAACATGAGGAGGAAGGAGAGGAAAAGTGGAGCTGTTAGGGATGGACTGACCACAGTCCCCATTTCTCATCTCCCTGTACTGCTGACCAGGGAGAAGGTAGAGGAGTCAGGGATGAAGGACTAAGGGTAAGCCTGAGAAGAGAGAGGTGAGAGGAGGGTGTTTTCAGTATTTGTTTTTCACTATCCCATGCTACTTTTAATTATAAATTAATTTTAAAAGTGTTCCCCAAGTAAAGCGTTTTTCCCAAGGGAGTAATTGGTGAGTTGAGGATCTCCCTGTCTTACCTCAACCACTGTGCTGTTGAGGAGAGGGAGGCAATCAACAGCTTGCAAAGGGTCTTGCAGCTGGCTGAGGCCAACAAACTGCAACTACGAATCCTCAACCATTCAAAAAAAAAACAATTGTGTTTTATTCATTACGGTATTTTAGAATGTTTGCATGGAAACAGTAATATTGCACAGTACAGAAAGGAGAACTATCTTTGAAAAAGAATGGGATTATTTTTGTTAGTTAAACTGTCAGAGAATTTTCAACTGTCCTTTACCAGTTTTTAATTATTTTTTTGTAATTTGTGAATTAATAGTACTGAGAATAAACGTCTTAAATTACCATTCAATTTTAAATTCTTTATTTTGATTCATACTGATGCTTTACTCAGCACCAAAGATTATTCAGATTAATTCAGATTACTACCTGAAGTGTTCTGTATTAAGACTCTTTTACTTTTTCATGAAATCAGCTGGAGGTTTCTACAAGGTGTAGTAAAACAAAATTCTACAGAAGATGAAGGCAGAAGGGGAATAGTTGTGAAGGCAGTTTACACTCACTCCTAAGCTTACATGAGATCAAATATCTGCTGGCATTATGCTCCCTTGTGTAAGGAACATACTCTCCTCTATAGCATAGACTCACCATAAGCAAGTCCCAAGAATCAGCTCCAATTATTTTTAGGGACAGGAATGGCAGCTGAAGGCTGGAGGTTGGCAGTATCTGGACAAAATCCAGTATGCGGAATATCAAGACCACCACCCAGACCCCGCCTCTTCACTCTGCTAAAATAGTTCTCCAGCTGGTGCCAGGAACAGAAGCTGACATTACACCGGCATGCCTGTTGGCATTGACAGCTACACTGAAAAAATAGTATTAATGACTGCTGGCACAGGTACAACTCACTCTCTGTCAGGGCTCAGAGAGCACATGGCCAGGGCACACAAAGTGGCTCCAGATTTTAAGAAAGCCAAAGGTCAATTTAGGCTGGTGTTTTTCAGTTATTTTCCATTTCGAGACCTCTGCAAATCCTCCAGTGGAGGTACAGATGCCTGTGTAGCCAATTCAGCTGTCCCAACAATAGATCAGTTTTATTTAGCTACCTCTCATTGACCAAAGAAACCACACATTCCCCTGAAAACCACAAAAAAACTCCTGAAAAACATTATGCTTCTATTTTTTTTTAAATAAGGTCATACCACATGTGACATCCGGGCTTGTTCAGCCTTTTGATTATTGACTTTTCTGTATAAATTTATTATTATTTTGTGTCATATGATTAACCTGTACCATTTTGTAATACAGAATGCATATATTTGTTAATTTAATAGCAATCCTGTTGTTATTTCCTTCTAGAGAAAGAACATGTCATTTTCAGTGAAGAAATTGAGAGAACAGATAATAAACAGTTCATTTACCCTCTGAAAACCACTCTTGCTAAAGAAGGAAGCTCCTTTTCTCTCTTCTATTTGGCTTTTGAAGAAAGGCTGTGCAACAAGGGTGTACAAAAGATCAGTTCACACATGGCATCACCAACAAAGAACAGGAAAATAAAAAATCCTCCAAGAATCAACATTTTCTTACCAAAATCTTCTGTTAGACTTCTCAAAAGAAAAGAAAGCACATCTGACCTTGTGGCCGCAGTTAGCAAAGTTTAAAAGAAACCTTTACACTAAAATGTAGAGACTTGGGGCTTTTTTGCTTGTAGTCCATGTGAGTACTGGCAAAATGTCTCAGTAGGAATGCTAGTATGTACTCTGAAGAGAAAGCAAACCACCCCTAACTTCATAAGCTTTGGTACCCAAACTTATTTGTGTCAATATCAATTATTGCAATGTTATCGTACTAATATATTACATATGTTTTTCTGTTCCACCTACCTTAATCATAACAGTTTTTGCTGTTCCTTGTTCCCCAATTAGCAAAATAGCTTTTCCTTGCCTCATGATAGTGTGCATTAGAAAGTCTGTTCGGACACTGTCTACATTTGGAACTAGAATGGAAGTATATTCTGGTACTGAATCTTTAGGATAAATATATTCAGGAACCTGCATAAGAAAGACACGCAAAAAGTTTGAGAATTCTTACCTGCCCACACAATCACTTTGCATCAGAACACAAAATCAAATGTACTTTTTAAAATTTACATCAGCAAAACTCTTCTTCCTGAAAGCCAAGTATCCTTTTGTAATCAATCAGTATCTTGTCAAATACTTTTCTAAAGGGTGTTAGACTAACAGGATGTTTCCAGCACCTGATAAAAGCTCTTCCTTGCTGGAATTTCTTAAAGAGTAGGGTGACATACAGTATACAGAGTTAAGATCACTTCTGTTTCACTTCCAAAGCTTTTTCAAATGTACATTTCTATTCTTTGACAGAGATATTTATAAGGGAAAGAAAAATATAATTCAAAAAAAGAAGCTCTTGAGAATTTGGTAGGGTTAATCTTCCTAACCAAATTATGTAGGGTTAGAAATAAAATGTCTCATACCAAATACATCTTGTGTAGCCAGTAAGAAAGTGTAGCATGTAACAGCATACAAACCTTCTTTGACCAGTGCTCCCACTGGCCACCGGCATTGATACCAAATTCAAACATGGTTTCCTCTCCATTCACAGCTGGAAGCTCTTTCACTGCAGGATGCTTCCGTAGGAACAGCTCCATTTTCAGCTTGTCATCTGGCTCCAGAAGGGCTCCAGCTGACCACATCACAGCGAAAGCAAACAAGCGAGCAATATGTTCCTCACTGAGCTGCTTCTCGTCTCGGCCGGACAGCAAACCCTGCAAAGTGGATGCAAACCAGAACTACTGCCCTCCTAGAACAAATCACAGAATCAGAGAGAGAAAACCAGATACCATATCTACCTGTAGGAGGTCAATAGCTTGCTTGATGTACATACATTCTAAAATCGACATTTTTGGTGTCACAGCAGAGAAAACAAAATCCATCACATCCTGGGAAGAAAAGAACATTAGTTAAAGATTCTCTTTACCACATTCAATGGTATAATTTATTCTTAGATGAGATCAATTTCTTATTTTCAAATATATTCTAAACTTTATTTCCAAACAACAATTTTCCCTATTTCCAGGCTTATAAATATTAAGACTTTGACCATGATTTTTTTCTAACAATAGCATATTAGAAAAATAACTTTGATGTACCAGAGTCAGCAGAGCTACTTGTATGAGCTCCACAGAGTAATTTCCTGCAGAGCAATTTGAAGAATGCTTTTCAGTTACTTCAGGGATCTGCCTGCCATTTGTGCTCTCCACTGGAGATTTTAATCTACCATTGATATTTTTGTAGCAGGAAGATAAAAGCACTGGTGATACATATATATATAAAATGCATTAGTTTACCACTATAAATTTATATCTGTCTGATTTCTTCTGACAACACCATACTGTGCCAGTCCCTCTTGAAACCAATACTCTCATTTTCCTGTAGAATCCTGGCAAGATCCAAAAAGAATTTTTGAATTGACTTTAATGGAAGTTGGACTTTCCTCAGGTTTCCTTATAGTGATGGCTACCATGTCTGCCTTTGCCAAGTGTTTTGCGACATCTTAAGCAAAGTTTCAAGTTGGTGTAAACCCGTCGCTGAGATTTGAAGTGCAAAACATTAAAATATCAGTTGCCATCCAGGAGTTCACACGGATGTAAATTATAACCTACTTCCACCTTCATTCAACTGTAATATAATAGTCTCCCTATGGCTTCTATTTGCCCTCTTAATCTTTGAAAGTCAACATTTTCCACTCATTCTGGGAAGCGAAAGTATAACAGGGTTACTATGGGAGATAGGAGTTTTGGAGGAATTCCATTTACAGATGTCCTGTCCAGTCAGGGAGAAAGCTAAGACAACAAAAACATTCAGTCACCCAAAGACATAAACAATTTACTTAGATACTTTTAAAAAAGGACTGAGCTGTGTACCCACATGCTCACCAGCTTTGTTTCACTTTTCTGTTTAATTTTTGCCACTGAAGTTCTTCAAGTGCCCTATCCTGATAATTATTGTCACAGAGAATGAATCAATGTTTTTACCCATCCTCCTGAGTTCCATCCCACTAGAATACCAGGTAACATACACGCAACAAGAGAAATATAAATTGTGATCAAAAACTCACTTCGGCACCTTAATCTAGAGTAGGGCTTACGGATAAGTGGTCGAAGACAATCTGAGTGTGGGCATACTCATACTCAGAATTGTGGAATAGGTAGGGTGGCAAGGGACCTTAGGGGTCATCTACTTCCTTTACCCCACCATGTGCAGGGATGCCACTCACTCTATCAGGTTGCTTCTTTTGTTATTTCTTGCTGACTTGAAGAAGTGCTTCCACCTCTGTGTTCTGCCTCTTTGTGGCTTTCCCTCAAAAATGCCTGGTTCATCCCCAGTGGTACGTAGGATGCTCAGCTGAGTAACTGAGGGTGTTATGGGTGCCACAGGGGAGTGCCCACAAGCACTGTGGGAAATTCAAATCAAAGACTTTTAGAATTTGGAGCTAAATCTCACTGAGATTCAGCTTCTTCATCTGTAAAATAGACTAGATGTCTCATAGGGCACTGTAAATTGTTTAATAATTGATTTGAAACACACAGAATAAAGATATTTCATGCGTCAAAGTATTCTGTACTATCAAGAGCCCAATTTTCACCAGAACTAGTTTTATGGTACTTATGATTCCAATGAGCTTTCTGTAGTAGTTTATGAAGGCTTCTTTAATGCTTTCCTTTTCTTTTAGTGTATGGGAAAAAAATCTCTTCCATATATGCTAGTATTTTATTACTACTACAATTAAAACAACACCTTGCTGAAAAAAGGATGGAGGATTAACACAGAAATTTGAATTACTTGTTTGGACAGGGGGACTGGAAAAATTAGTTGGGTCATAACAAACACACATAATTTCTTAAGAATTTGCATTGGGAATTTGCTTTCCCTTAAAAGCAGCCTGAAAAACGAAGTCAGATGCTAAAAACTCATATGGAAGAGAGATCCTTTTGCATAGAGCACAATCACTATAGAACTCACTGGGCTACAGAACACTCTTCAGGACAGGAAGTTGGTAACATATTCAAAGGGTTTAGACAAGCAAAAGAACAACTCAGTAATAGAAAGTTATTAATACTAGTAATATTCATTTTAACATCAGCATTTAAATATTAAAGGTAAGAAAGTCTTCGGATTATATATTCAGCTCTATGCTCCAGGCACAGTAGCAGCATTTACAGAAATAGGATTAGTGTGAAATTTAATGTGGAGGAAGAAAATTAGTCACATCTGAAAATTAAGTTGCTACTACATTTTTTTTTTCATTTAAACAATATATGGACGTGCTGAAATGTATGTTATTCACATAACATCCATCAATGGTTTGAGCTTCACACTTTGCAGACAATCTCAATAACACCACTCAGGTAACTATTTTAATTATTTCAGTTCTTTGAAATTGTCTCAGATAATTTCTTCATCAGCTAAGCAATTCTGTTGCTTACAGGTAGCAGCATCATTCACAGACCAGATATTGGCAGTGAAGCTTCTAAATTTAAGAGAAACATTTTATAGGGATGGGATTTTATTCGAAATTACCATGAAGCAAGAGAGGTTGCTGAGAAGAAAGAATTGGGAAAAGGAGGGGGAAAGTCCAACCCCTCAATCACTGTTCTAAAAAACATTCCTGTGGAAATAGAAAGGATTCTAAGATCATCTTAAATTGAAATAACATTGAGTTTGCGGGTTTGGGTTTGGTTTGGACCTTTTGCCATTTGGATTTGGATTTTTTTTAATGTATAAAAAATGGTGAGTTACAGTGCAATTTATAGTATATGTGAAAAGAATAAATACATTCTTTCTACCGATTCAAAACTATTATTCTCTGATCTTTCCTCCTCCATTACTGCTACTTGCTGCACCTTTATTAACAATTACTTTATCCAACATGACGATTTTCAGTGACAAATACTATTTAGATCAGAATAAATAATGAGAGTGTTTTGTAAGCAATTTGAAATTATTATACCCTTTGTCTTACATCTATTTTAGCTGAGTTTCGATTAAATTCAGAAAGTCTTTATATGTCTACTTAAGACTGAGTCTCCTTGGTTACTATATTTCCCTTTATACACTAATCTTCACGTTCTTTGAAAAATCAGATCTTTGTAAGATGTTTATATCCATGTTTTTCTTAATACTAGCATTAAAATCACCAAGGTCTATAGCTGGGGTTTGACTACCATTGTTGATGAAGCTTATTTCAAAAATTTTCTTTTTGAATTTTATTCCTTTTTTGATGTGGCAGAAAATAATAACTATTAAAAAAGCCATGTGAACAAAAAAGTAGTGTTACTCTCATCTGTAAAATCACTTTTATTGCCTCTATTATTTGAGAAGCAAAGATAGCACATTAAAAGTGAAAGAAAACTGCCAGCATGACAGCTTTCATTTACATTTTGATAGTTCTAAATGCAGCCTTCAGCACTGAACTAACTTCATATTTCACTGCATTTTCATTTCTTAATCTAATAAAATACATATTTTTCTGGATTTTATTACTATTGCTTCAGGCTTGGGCATTTTAAGTGTTGTTGTTATGTTTTCAGAGCAAGTTGTAGCATAAAATATAAATAGAATTTTGGCAAAGAAGCAGTAAATTGACCCACATATACATTACTTGGAAGCATACTTTAAAAATCATTATCAGAATTGTTTCTCTTGTTGCTGCAGTAAATACTGTGTCATATCATTATGTTTTGGGGGTAGAACAAAATTAATAGCTTGTTAAACATTAAAGTAAATGTGCATTGAAATGAAAAGTAGAACGTTAGAAGACATTTGTTAACATTCAGGGCATTCTAAACCAATATCAATCATTACTCCTATCATGATCTATAAAAAGCTTTCTGAAATGTCACTCAAAGTTCATTAAAAACTGTATTTTTAAAATGCAAGAGCAATGAAAAATATTACAGGAGAAACCCCTGTGAAATCTGACAACAAGCACATGAGTAAACAGGCAGGAGCAAGCTGATGGAAAACCAAGGTATGTTGGAAGTTGCATTTATTTCACAGATATCAAGGAAATCAGAAGATAACAACAGTGAAAGGTTGCAAAGACATAAATATTTCTTTAAAAACATTCAAAAGCAAAAATAAATATTTCAATGTTATTGAAGAAGTTTACTACTGAGTTTATGCTTTTACACCCACTATTGAGTACAGCTATCCATAATATTGCTGGAACCTTTCTAATGATTCAGTAAGGTAAGGTCAAACAGAGGGGGAAAAAACGTTCAGGATTCTTAGTTTGGATCTACCGATTGAACACAATTTAGTCAGACAACATATCAAAGAGATGCAGTTTCAAGAATTTCCATTGGAACAGAAACATGGATAATAAAATCAGAAGAGACAACTATATCAGAACTTCAGAACTATAGTCAGCTTCAGAGCAGCAGAGAGCACAGGACTACCCCGGATTTATTTGAATTAAAGAATGTCTTTTTAAAAATAACTAATGGATCAAATGCATTCCTGTTGCACCAGAGTAAATCTAGCTCAATTTCTTTCTGAATTTATTTATATTTAAAACAAAATTAAAAGTTTACCCACTTCCTTTGTGTGTCCTAACAATAACAAAAATTGCAGTATTAAAATTACAAGTGAAAAGAGTATCTGTTTTGCCAACATGCAATATAAAATAATCACAGATTTAACAATTCATTGCCAACTATCATAGGCAGACAAAACAAAACATTCAGATTATTAATCTGTTATTAATGATAGAGATAATTTTCTCTCCTTTTTTTAATCCTTCTTCTTTAGTTTATTACATAAACAAAGAAATGTAAATAATAGAAAGAGCACTTGGGAAGAAGCAATGCTTCATTAAAAAAAACAATAATAAATGCATTTTTTTTTTCTGGAGTAGTTAATTAAGTACCTGAAATACAGCACTAAAGCAATTCCATAGGACATTGGAGTATGTAACTGGTAGTGTCTGCAGCCAAGCCTTTAAAATGGGCTTCCAGTCTAACACTGAAGAACTCATGAACACCATCCCATTACGAGAAACTGTTGCAGGGGAAGCGTTGTCAATGTTGTGAGGTTCAAAAATAATTTTGCAATTGGGGGACATCGGAATGCGATCTCCATTGGCCAAAGTAAGGGTCTTATTATCATCCAGAACAGAGTTCAGGTTTTCAATCCATATTGCATCAACAGGTCCATCCAAAACTATCCAGATATGCTCACCCTAAAAGAAAAAGGAGAGACACACACATTCGACTTCACCTGCATCGACCAAAAATACACATTCATGTAATATCAGAAAATGTACTCTTAGATATAAATAATGTCCTAATTTGGTCCTCAGCAAAAAAGCAATATAAAAATGCAATTTTTATAATTTGCTCAGTGATTTTTATTCTTCTTTTCTTATCTTTTGTCACACTAAAAAGGATATTAAGAAAAAGCAACAAAAATTAATTTGTGCTGTAGAAAAAGTCATATCTTTCTTCTAAAAAAGTACATCAGCCAACCCAGCATCCATCAAGATGGATGAAAATATTTCCCATTAAATGCAGTCATAGACACAGGCATAAAGTCAGTCCTTGTAGGATGCTACCCAAGTATTTCATGTAAGGTGTCCCATTTTCCAAGCCGGAACTGGGTGGCTGCTCAGTAGATGTGAGCGCAATTATGATTCTGGAAAACATTATCTGCAGGTTTGATAAGAGAATTGGGAAATGCCTACATCAGTTTCCTACCAAAGCCTTACATTCTGATATAACCAGTGAAATAAAGTGAAAATGACTTAAAACCAGACAGGAGAACTGACTTTTCTGTCCTCACATCAGAACATGAACACACCTTGGTTTTGTGTTTGGACTACTTACAGAAGGAAGTAAATCACTTAAAATCTTTTCTAAATTAATTCTGA
>VXBU01012132.1:763015-798101 GCA_013400315.1 Bombycilla garrulus
ATTTACTTATATTATTATTACTATAGTTGTAAACAATCTTCAAGAGAAGCCATTTAAAAGATGGCAGTGAAAAATCTTATCTCTTCCAAAGCAAATATTATAATTATCCATCAGTTTTATGAAGAGAGTTTCATACAATGAAATCACAGGCATTAATTTCTAAATTAAATACTTTAGGATGATAAAAATGTCAACAACTTAATACAGCTTCCTTCAATTTTTATGAACACATATTTCTTCATTTCTTACATAAATCAGCAGAATTTATTCCAATCATATTTTGCCTTAGAATTTTTATTATTTTTTCCTTCTGTAAATCACTGAAGTGTTGCTATAGGTTTGAACACATGCACCAATGTGCTGAATAGATTAACATCAGAAATAGAGTAATTGGTTCCAGCACAAAACTGGTTCCCAAGGCAAATACACAGAGTCTAGACATGCTATAACCTTTTAATTACAGCAATAAAAAGAAAGATGAATATTTTAAATAGTATTATTGAAAGACGTTACCCTATACAAGCAGGTATTATCTGCTTCCAATTACCTCACTTAATGCAATTCTTATGATGTTCTGAAAAGGCAACAGACTCCCAAGAAATGTATAAATTGAAATTCTGGATTAAGAAGGATCTTTGGTGACATTATTAAGACTTAATACAATGTATTCTTCCTTTCTCTCCTTAGGGTAAAAAGAATTAAAAACAAGAGCTAATTAGAAGACCAGGTAGATCCCCTAGGATCTCATGGTATTTCCAGAGATTTTTTCAGCTAAGCTTATGATGTGTTTTCCTCTCTTTACAAGACAAATCGTGCTCATACAGTAACTGTATTCTGATTCTCAATTCACTTATACATCATATTAAAAACTGCAAAATTATGTATGCAACTAGTGAAGAAAAATAGCTTTTCAAAGTATATAATAAAGACCCTTAAAAATGCAAATAAAATATTCTACTGGGGAAAGTCACCAGTGTTACAGTACCAGTTTGGAGAGGTTCATGTCCCGCAGAACTCTCATCACAACAGTTTTCTCTGGCTCTTGGGGATTAGATCTTTTCACTGCTCCAAGTGTTCTTAAAACAGACAGGATATTTCTAAGCCCAAAGTCATAATGAACCTTGAAATAAAGCATAAACAAAATTGGAACTATAAAGATCAAATAGATCAAAACAAAAATCAAGAGGACTGAAAATTAAATTCACTAAATAAATAAATAAATATTATAGAACTTCTCAATATGATTAAATTCACAGTTCTTCATCTTTTCAAATAGATTTCCAGTTTTGTTGTTATCAAATCCTTAAGATATTTTCTAGTGTTGTATGTCCATTCCAGAAGGTGTACCTTCTGGTGACACGGAGCTCACCCTTATTTCCCAGGCTGACAAATTGGAACAATACACTATGTACATCCCATAATTTTCATCAAGAAATAACTTATTGATTAGGTTTGCAGATGATACCAGACTGGTGAACTAGATCACGACTAGAGTTCAAAATTACCAAGAGAAATTCAATACATTATCTATGTGTGATGCAATTAAATAAAGACAAGTGCAAAATACTAAAGATGGTAATAACCAATTGCAAAAATACAGAGTAACAACTCTTCTTCATTGCGTTGAGAAACAAATCAGGTGCACAAAGGTTTGCAGAAAAATATCTAACATTGGATTGATAACACAAGCTCCCCAATGACTTATCTGCAATATTAGTGGGCAAAAAAAATGCAAATGTCCTTTTTAGGACAACTCAAAATAAATTTCCATTGTAGTTGACATTTCTATAGTATGATCAAAAGCTGGATTCCACATTTGTAGATGAACCCTACAGAAGAGATATTTGAAAAGGAAAAAAAAAGCGATCAGTTGACTAGAAAACATACTGTACCAGGAAAAAAGTAATACAAAATCTACTGTAAAGGTAGGAAAAGTGAATATGTAGGATGAGTGATGATAAGAGTCTTCAACATGTAAAAGATATAAAAGATACCTGCAAAGAGGAAGATAGAAGGAATAGAAAGGAAAAGAACTAACATGCTTAACTACAGCAAGGGGGATTCGAGTTAACTTAGAGAGAAAAGATCATGACCATAACAAAAATGAAACTTTGGAACAGGTTGCCTGGGAAACTGCAACCTATCCATCAATAGAAAATGTTAAGAATATTGACAAACATTAATAGCAAATTATTTAATTAAGAATTATTTTTTCTCCAAAAAGGTAGATGGATGATTCCTCAAGGCTCTGCCCTGTCTCATTTTCTATTATTCAATCAGGTGCCGAGTTGCTACCAGTTTAAAATGTTATTAACATACAGCCACGTATTGCCAGGAAATCTTATTTGCAGATGGAAACATTAACACAAAAAAGATTAACAGCTCTGTGTGACTGATTAACTCAGATGTCACCTGACTTCATCATCATTTAGTAAATGGCATGTCCTAGATAAATTACCAGAATCATGACAAAGACTGATGTATTTCTTTTTCTCCATGCTAGATGACCATCAATGACATACTGGAATGAGTACAGCAAATGAGGACTACATGAGAAGAAAAAAGGCAATGTTAAAATCTTCAGCAGGGGAAATTGACATGGTTTGCATAATGAAAAGATTCTTCACAATAAGAGTGGACAAACACAGAAAAGGTATCCAGAGAGGCTTAATATCTCCATCCTTGGAGATATTCAAAACTCAAAAAGTGCCTTAGCAACCTGTTCTAATGTGCTGAGCAAGAAGTTGGGACAAGGTGACTTCTGGAGGTCCCTTCTAATTTGAACAAGTCTGTGATTCTATAGAACTGATGACTTTGTTAAATTTGAAGAAATACTTTTGTACCTACCAGAAAATTTAAAATAAGCTTAAATGACTTTTAAAGACAGAATTTCTGGTGCATTCCAACTGACCTACATGATGGATGGTTCAGGGTGAACATCCCTTATTTACCTTAATCTGTTTTCTGATTTTACAACTGTTTTGCCTTTCAGGAATGGCTCAGAATGGCTAGAATTTACTGATAAACGTGGATCATGAATTATTTCTTTGCTACACTTTTTAACAGCAATCTTTAGCAATTGTGTCTGAGAAAAATGGACTGCAGTGGTATAGCTGATGCTCTTGAAAGGAAGAATTCAAAATCCAAAAAAATTAGCCTCAGTACTAGAAGCAGAGTTTGCTCCACGTGAAAAATAAAAAGAGGGATATCAGTGGTTTGCGCTATATGAAAGCACCTTAAAGAGATGATTCTCAAAAAGAGATTATCGCCTCATTTGCTTTCAAGCTTTGTTAGGTTTTTTTTTCAGTTTCTGGTTTTCCCTAAGCTGTGTGAGGCTTTGTGGAAGGATGTTCTAGGGAAGAAATCTCATAACAAAGCCAAATAATTCACCTTTGGGGCTCTGTCAGAATAACTCTTTCAGAGGCCTGTGGACACCTTGGGGTTCCTACATTTGCTAAAGACTATTTTTTTACTTTACTGAAGGAGATGACAGTCAGCCTGGGTAGCCTTTGGCTACTTGTGAGTCAGAGTTCCTCTTTCTACAGAGTCTGCATTTGTGTCTGTAAAATGTCTGGAAGACTTCATGTATTTCTTCCAGCGTGTTCCTTTTAGATTTTCTGCAAGATAAGTTCAGCTGGTGAATGCTTGTTTGCTTATTTCCTTCTGTTGATATACTGCATTTGCTGAAATAAGGCAATGTTCTGACACTTCCTATTGCACTGGCTCCTTATGTGACCCTGATCTTTCTAGTCAAGTGTCTGGAAAACCTAGAATTACTTAAGTTGGAATTTCAAAATCACCATTAAAAAACTGAATAAATAAGTTCTACTAGGAAGGAAAGATTAATACAAATTATGGAGTCACAGAATGGTTTGAGTTGGAAGTGACTTTAAAGATCATCTAGTTCCAACCCCACTGCCATGGGCAGGGACACCTTCCATTAGACCAGGTTACTCATCCAGCCTGGCCTGGAACCCTTCCAGAGATGGGCAGTCCAGAAACTCACCGAGCAACCTGCTCCAGTGTCTCACTACCCTTTACAGTCTAGAATTTCTTCTTAATGTCTAATCAAATATACCTCTAAGAAAGACTGCCTGTACTTTATAATTTTAGGTTTCTGACTGCAAAGAAGCAATTTATGTCTCACTGTACTCTTAGAAATACTCAGTTCAGTTCATGAGAGTCCCATAACTAATCTGATGAACTCATTAGATCTCCCTCTATGGAATCACATACTGTATTAGATGTATTCCCCAACTTACAACAAACTTCACAAGGAACTTCAGCAAGTGTTTCAAATTATTTCATTACTACTGCAATAACAACAGACATTCAGTGAGGAAGTGGCGGATCCAACTGAGATGCAGAAGAGCTGGACTGTGGTGGACAAGAGAGACATCAAGGATGGTGGAACAGTGTGGAAAGTGACCCTTCTCACGGGTATGTGTACAGATAAGGACAGGTGAAGAGAACATTTTCATGGCAGGTGCTCTCCCAGCAGAAGGAGGTGCCAATTTGAAGAACCTGTTTGCTAAGGCATTCAGCATGACAACAAAACAGGGAAAAATTACAGCTCTGTGTGCAGGTACAGGGTAACAGTCAAACTAGGAAATGTGGGGGCATAGGTACAATGGATGGATACAGGTTCTTTAGGAAAGCCAAGACAGGATGGAGAGATGGGAAATCCCCTTTAAAGTGAAAGAGTGGGAATGGTTTCCCTTAGGATGGCTAATGAGCCAGTTGAGAGAATTTGTGTCAGAATTAGGGCTCAACAACACTGTGGCAGAAATCTGCCGCAAACATCCTGATAAGGAATAAACTGATGAATCTTTCTTTCAACAACTGGAATTAGCCTCATCTTTGCAAGTCCTGATCTTCACTGACGGCTTGACACACCCCAATATCTGCTGGAAGGGCAACACAGCAGGGCAGAGCCATTCCAGGAGATTTCTGTCCCTGAAAACATCCTCACAGAAAAAATGGTGGCTAGACAAGGTGATCAGACATTTCAACAGCTTGACCAAGGAGGTTGTGCAGTGTTTAGCCTTGGAGATATTCAAAGCTCATCTAGACAAGGTGCTGAGCCACCTGCTCTAGCAGATCTCACTTTGAGAAGAGCTCCACCCCCAGAAGTCCCAGAGAAAAAAAGTCAATTTTTCTCTGACTTTATGACTACATGGATTTAGACAAGAGCAGGACTGTCCCAAGGGCTGCTCACAGGCACAGGCAAGAAGAACTAGCATATTATCATGGGCTTGCAGAAAGCTGTATTTCCTGGCTTGTGCTACTGAGTATAGTGATCCATGATATTATACATGATGTAAATGGTTAGAAGAAAGATCACTATAGCAGGCTTCTCTGATGGATACCGTAGAAATGTTAGATTGTCCTGAAGAAATTATAAATATGCGTGGAAGACTACTCCCCACAGACATAATGGCTTACTTAGTAAGAACTGTGGAATTTAAGTTATAAGAGAGATACAAGCATAAGATGCAGACATAAAATCGTGATGTAGCTGAGTGTAAGGGCTCTGCCTATGTGCACACCCAGAGCACTGGGTCATTAATTTTCATAAATATCAAATAACTCCCTTGCTAGCATCAACATATATCAGGCAAAGGACTGGTCTGAGACAAGGTGATTGAGCTACCTGCCTTCACAACAAAGCATTTGAATAACTGACACAGGAGTTTTCCTGGTGGGAATTGCAGACAGTTTCATAGAGTCCTCCAGGCTGTTCCTATGATGCCTAGGCCAACTGATAAGGCTTGCTTACGTGCTTCAGTATGTTGATTAACGTGATAAATGGAGAATCTCCTTATCTCAGAGGCTCCAGAGAGAAATTTCTGCTGAAGAAATGGCCAAACTGCACAGAGAAACTCTGCACTCATTGTGCAGATGCAGTAATCATTGTGTATAAAACATTGTACACCCTAAGATAGTTAAAATAAGTTTTGTACAGTTAGGTGTTGTTTGGGTGAGTGCACTAAATTTTAAGTACACTGTCCAAGGGTGAACCAGTTTCAGCATCTGTGACAACACAAAACAAGCAACACTTTTGCAGAGGTAGCAGGTCAAATTTCTGATGCCTTCTTACATGCCTTTTTCACATTGAAGGAAAGAATCCTGTCTGGACAAAAGCAATGACCACACAAACTGAGGCAATAAGAAAACTTAGTCTTACAAAGGCCAAGCATTAATAAACATGTGGTATAGAACTAAATAATAAAACTGTAATAGAGACTGTAGTGAATGAGCACAGGTTCACTATCCAATCAAAGCAGGTATTTGAGCCACAATTTTTCTGCTGTTCATTTGATCTCTCATTGAGACCCTCTAGCGGACAGCCAGCACAGAGCATTCAAAAGTCAAGAACCAGTTTTGTTCCTACTTAAATACCCCATCCCAAACCGAACAGCAGTTTTCTGTTTCTAGCAGCATTCAGCAAGAGAGAGCCTTGTAGGCACTCTGTAGTTATTTACAATTCTTACACTGCCTCTGAAATAGATCTGCCCCTCATAAGTGTAGACATTGAGAAATGTGCCCTCTGCAAGTTCAGCACAGCAATATACACTGCTCCACACAAGTTCTCCAGTAACTGCACTCTGTTTAAGAATCACAAATCAAACTTCCTATACCACTCAATATACTGTGAAAAATAAAAGCAACATAATCATTTCAGACACCATTTCTGGAACTTGAAACTGAAAACCTTAAGAAATGTATAGGCTCGTGAGTGTAAAAATAATTACATATTCTATGAAAATATATTATCTCCATATCCTTCTAGGGACAGCTTACAGTTGGACAAATATTTATTTTACCTGCTTAGATAACTGCTCTTCACAGAGTTTGTAGAGTGTATAGAATTTTTGACTAAGGACTTGGTTGTCTCGGAAACCAGCACTTGCCAGCTTGACTCGCATAATAATGCTACGGTCAGGCACCATCATGGCAACCGTGCGAAACTGAATCTTCAGATTTTCTGGAAGTTCCTGTCGTCCTGCATAGCCAGGGTTCTGAAAATGCAATTCATAAACTCAAACAATACATAATGATGGCAGGGTAGGAAGTTTTATCTTTCCTGATAACCATTCAGCAAACACAGGAGCACATGCAAGATCATAACTTGAGCACATCACATAACACATCAGTACACAACTGCCTCAGTACTGCAGTTCATGAAGTATGGGGTATCATATTATTCAGAGATGTCCAAGACTCACAGATATAGATGGACAGCCACTTACAGGTCTTGCTGGAGCTCTTTTAAATGGTTACTTCCTCAGAGTCTTGACAGTGTTCCAGTGCTGGAGGTTACTATTCCTTGTGAGCATTCCCAGAACATTTCAGTGCAAAGTCAGTCGAGCAGTGCAAGCCATTACTGAGTATAATTTAAACTAATGGATCTGACCTTTCACTGAAGATGTCTAAGTCATTCATATGAGTACTGCATGGCTCAGTTGCAACAACTGTAGTCACTAGCTGTGCACTGATAACTTCTTAATCTCTTCCAGCTCTTTCCAAACTGCCTTCCCCCTGCCCTTTTTATTGCACTTATTTGCCCTCTTTTTCAAATTACAGTGTTAACATTAACACTTTTTCAGAGGTAGGACCCCCTAAAATAAAGACAGAGGCTTCCATTTTGAGTTGTGGGTATGTAGGTAGCTAAGGAGGGAGAGATACAAAGATGATTTTAAGGTATTCTTATACTTTGCTGCTGCTTTGCCTCCTGCACTGCTAGAAGCAGTCCACAGGAACCAAAGATAAATCTTCAGGAGACCAGTGAACCAGAGTGGGTGTGGTTTCCCTCATGCTGTCTTCTAGGACTGAGGTCAAAACTTCTTCACAGGTGGTAAAATACTGACCAGACCAGCTACAGTAGTCCTTGCAGTGGTCAATTACTGCTGGTATATTTTGACAGACTTTGACTAAAAAAAATGGATGAGGGGGTTTAGTTTGATCTCAGTCTGTCAAATATTCAACTAAAAAGTCCTCAAGTCCTAAGATCCATTTAAAAAATATGGACAAGAGAAAATTACATTGTATTGTTTTCCCAAATTATTGTTCAAGTTTCATTAACTATTTTTAACAGACAGTTCCAATATTTTGATATTGGGAAAATTCAATAGGAAATGGAACAGAAAATATTTTTCCCAATGATGCCATTTACACGTATTTACAGACATACCATTGTCAGAAATATACCAAATTCTCTGTCCATGTCAACGACATCACCATCAGTGAAAGTGAACTGAAGTTTCTTTTTTTTCTTACACTGAAGTACAATATAGATCTGCTGAGCAGCCACTGATAAAACTGGAAGTTCAATGCGGTTAAATTCATCAAAGCAACCCCATGCACCCGACTGAGCTAAGCCTAAGAAAAGCAAAAAGAAAAAAATTCTGTTAAAATAGCAGATCAAACAAGAGTAATTTATATACAAAATAGAGCATGCTCTATACTTAGTGTAACATGAGAAGAACAGTGAATATGAACACAGAATAAAATGAGAAGTAAAAACTCAAAATAAGTTGGGCTGTGCATTAATGACACTCAGAAAAAGTCTCACCCTTTGAATGAAAGATACATAAACTTCTTTACAAAGAATCCTAGACTTTATAGCAACCATTAGGCAGAAAGTGTTAATTACAACTGTATATGGAACCATATAGTAGCATAAATAGCATATAGCATGGAAACTCATCTATGCAGGGGGTGAAGTTGTCAAAGATGAGCTTCAGAAACACCTACCTGAATGAAAAGCACAAAACCAAATAGAGACCACTACACTTCTGACAGAAGCATTGTAGCATTTTATAACAATTAATTCATAGGTAAAAAAATTACTGGACTTTAACACTCTACAGTTCACAAGAGAGGAAAGAATCCGATATTACACTTAGAATTGTTACTTGGAACAGGCCATGGAGTCCTAGACAGACAGTAGTACCCAGAAACATGATGAGATTAATGGCTTTTGGGAGATTCAAGTACTCCTTCTGTATCATGCTAGCAGGATTGAAATAGGAGAGTCTAGAGTGGCAGCTTTCCAGAGCAGTAGTGAGAAAGCTACGTAATCCCCTGCTCTTCCACACCCATTTCACAAGACACA
The DNA here is from genome assembly GCA_013400315.1 of Bombycilla garrulus. NCBI lineage: Eukaryota > Metazoa > Chordata > Aves > Passeriformes > Bombycillidae > Bombycilla > Bombycilla garrulus. Next base: position 772,134 of record VXBU01012132.1, read on the forward strand.
AAAGCTAATAAGTTATGCAGGAGCCTTATGGATGCCATCCCTCCCTTGCCAAAGATCACACTGGACTAGTATTTCCAATTGCCTGGATCCATACCTAAAAATGTTCAGAAATGTTTCATTCACTCCACTGGCTGGTGGAGTTCAGCTTGGTTTAAGCAGTTTGAAGGTAGTACTAAACGCAGAAATAAAGCACGTGTCCAAGAACAGACATTTGTGTTTGCAATGTTGAAAAACCATGCCCAGTGCTCCCGTAAATTCCCATATTTTAGACGGCAATGCCTACAGCATGGGTAAAATAAATCTATGGGTGGTTTACGTGAAAAGTTAATTTCTTAAGAGCTTTAGATAGTTCAAGAGAAAGTATTTAAAAATCAATAACAATACTATGAAGACATATTCTTTCACTTTGTCTTGTTTTCGCTTTCATTTTTTTTCTTCTCTTGCCTTTTCTCAGCCTGGTCTCTTAATATGCTACTTCTCTTCCCTCTACTTTTCACTCGTCTGATCTTCTCTTGCCCTTAATGATGTTCCTCCAAATGCCCTTAATGCCTTTCTTTCCTGACATTCATTTTTTTATAGGTTTTTTCATGCCCATTAACCAATTCTTTTAATAATATTGCATCAATTGGTCTTTTTTACCCATGTAGTTTTGGAGGAACAAAACTAGAGGAGTCAAACCAGGTCAAAACCGGTGGTAGTACAACCAAAATTGCCTCCTTAAGGCTTGATTCAGTCAGGGCAATACTGCAGATCTCCCAAGAAACTTATCTTAATTCCATATGTAACCTTTCCCTAAACTGGTTCTAATTAATTTCTGTCATATTATAAGGAAAAAAGATATTCCAAAGGAAAAGAATCTGAAGAGAATGAAAAGTTACACGGACTTAATGAAAAAAATTAAAAGCAAGTGGAATATATACAAATACCACAATTCCATAATGATAAAAAGATTAAAGTAATTCTATCGACAGTTAACAAATTTAAAACAATAAATATTCAATCCTACTGTCTTTGAAAACAAATGAAGAATTTGGTTCACTGATGTGACAGGAAGTCCTTTAACTGATGTTCCTCTCCTTTTGTGAGGAATACCCGGGCCCTGGATGGCCTCAACAGCCCTTCCTGAGGCTTCTGTCCAGACTTTGTCTTCCAGTCCAGGAGTTCCACTGTAGCTCAGGCAGGTCCAAACTCTATTGTGTGCAGGCTTGTGCACAGTCCCATCTCTTACCCTGAATTGCTCAATGAACTTCCTGGAGGTGCCCACAGCTCCACAGTGTTACCCCCAGCCCTGCCTCCTGCTGTTTCTGACAAAACTTCCAGGATGGATCCTGAATCCAAGTGGTCAATTCACATTGTCTGTCACTGGACTGCTGATGGGAAGAAGCTGTCAGCAACCTTCCCTGCTTAGGCACTGTGGGACTGTGCCCTGCTGGGGGTCAGAAGTCCCTGCCCCTGCCTAGTGCTGGTCACCCTGGGCTCCCGGCTCACTTTCCCTCATAGAGCTGACCCATTCCTGCTGCTCCATGATAAAAAAACTTACTGCAGAAATTTTTCAAATTCGTTTGTCCCCTTTTGTAACCTGTGTTACATGACTCCTAGGATCCATTCTAAAAAGAAACTAAAAAAAAGTGTGCTTTTTTTCTGCTTCGTTAATTAAACATAAATCTCTACTCCTTGGGATACAAGGAAAATCTCTAAAGGTGGATATTCTTTAACTAAGAAACTTAGATCCATATAATACAGACTTACTGTCTGTATCTTAAAGTTTTGAAAGTATTTTTTCATGGAATGGTGAGGTTCAGTTCTGACCAAATAATTTTTCTTTGGGAAAGGAAAAAAAATTCACTTGTTCTGTAATGCCACCTGCTGCATGGAGTTAGGAAACCTCATTCTCAGACAAAGCCGATATCCCACAGTTTTGAATAAGCTCAGTTCTTGCAAAATTATTTCATTCTGGTGGTGTTGAAAAAGGAAAGAAAATACACATGTATGCTAAAAACACACACACAGGCAAAAGCACAGCAAGCAAACTCTCCACTGCAAAACAGCTCAGAGGCAATGTAATTTTGTCATATTGTGAATTAAATTCTGTTCCCATGCTGAACATATGGTGGTTATCAAATGCAGAAATAGAGTAATACCAGAAAATAAAGGACAGGACAAAAGAGATCTTTAATTATATCTAAAAAATGTGGCAATGCCCCTGCTCCAATCAGTACAGATATCCTACAAACCTGCTTCTCAAATGATGAAAGAATCTCACAGAATAGCTATTAGCCCCCAGACTATAAAATGCATATCTGCAATGCAGTGCTATGTTTTTATGTATTTTTCCACATTTTTTTCCCCAGATATTACACAGGAGTAGAGCTATAGTGATATAATTCATTGGAAATGTCACTGAAACAAAGCTCTGTCTAGCCAAAGTGCAACACAGAAGCACCAAACTCAAAAGTAACAGTTGGTCCTGAAAGAATTTACAGAATGCCAGACTTGTGTATTCACCTTCTGAATTAGGATAAATATAAAATCTTATGTTAAATATTGCATTAAATACCAAATCACAAGAAGTTACTTCAGGTAAGACTGGAATTGTTTGACTACAGAAAAGAGAACCAAAGCAAGCACAGCTTTTCTACCCGTCTACAGGCAACCACAGACAGAAGGTTTTCTGAAAGGTATCCACCAACATTTTTCAGGAACAGTGATGAAGTATCCCTGGTTTGCTATTCATGGGCAATTTCATCACTGAATTTGATATAAGAGAAAACTCCAAAATTAATCTTCTGACTTGCATCCCTGGTACAGTCTCAGGTTCAGGTGACAAGTTGTATCTGAATCTACATTTTGGTTCAAATTTGAAACACAAAACTATCTAAGATCAAAGTCCAGGCCTTGAACATATCAACAAGATCATCTGCGTATGAATTTCTTGAGACACACAGAAAAACAAAACAGATGGAAACAGGGAAACAGGAAGACCAAACCTCAGCTCTGACCAAATCAGAAGACCTCCAAATCATAATTTTAGAGTATGCAATATATGCTGTATCTATTTATTTTTTTCTGAAGATGAAACTTCTTGTCTTTACAAAAGGAGTCTGGAAATATGCCTGCTGACAGGACAATACCACCTCTCCCTCTTTTCTTCTCACTGCTAAACCTGCTAACGTCTGATGACTTGACCCACAGCACCAGATAAAGCGAGAAGTTTGGGTGTGGAAACTCTGGTGATGGAGCACCAAGCCTATTACAGACGTGTGGAATTCTGAAAAATTTCTCATTGTGAGCACTGAAATATGTAGTATGTTATTGAGAACTTTCTTATCAGTCTGCATGAAAGTGCTACTACAGCTGAGAGGAACTATTCTTCCTTTTCATTAAAGACCTTATGTGCAGTAAGGAACCTTTATCTGAATTCACTTAGCCCTTTATGTATAAATCAAAAGGAGCTCATTTCCACTCTTCAAGAAATTGCAGATATTTTAAAGACATAGAAAAGGTGATTGCAAGCCAGGCCCTTCCAAGTAGCGAGACTAAGTCCAAAACAACTGACTTCAAATGAAAAGCATTAATGAAAATGAAAGGCATCAAATGAAAGCATCAATGACTTATGGAAGAACACAATCTTACTTTTACTCATAAACACATAACAGCTATACGAATGCTGAAAAAACCCACCCTATTCAGGCTCTATTCAGCTGGATCTATTGACTAATTCTCAGGCAAACTCTCTGAGAAGCAAGCTATGATCCCATTTGCAAATTTACTGAAGTAAGCAGTCACAGGCATCATGGTCGCTTGAGCAGCAATTAGATGAGTTCTATAAACATCTTTTCTAGCTCCTATTGAACAACAGCATGCCATTAAATGAGGCAGCCAGAAAAGAAGGACACATTAGACAGCATTACTTTGCTTCTGTAGCATATGATAACAATACTGCATGGAAAATGTAGCTTATAGAAAAGCAACAGAAAAAGAAAGCTGAGCCCTAAAACTCAACTTGTGCTTTTAGACACAGAAATTGTGTTCAGTTTTAATAAAAGAAAGCAATGACAATCTGCAATGATCACTACTGCCTCAGTGTTAAATGGGAAAGGATAAATTCCAAAGTGCTCAGGATAAGAAGACAGAAAAAAAGGAAAGGATACAAAACTAGGATACTGAACAGACACAAGTCAGAAACTGGTTAATACAAAGAAGTGAAATCACCACGGACTCAGGAGAAAAGGTGTTTACATAAAGAGATACAAACATTCTCACAGAAGGAGTAGAGCAGAAGACAGCAGCTTGGTGACATCAAAGACAAACCTACTGCAAGGAGAAATAAAGGCTGACATCTCCCTTACAGATTGATGACACTTGCAGGTACAGCAGAGACCCAGCAGATGACTGTGCTTGGCATTATGAGTATATTCAGATATCCCAGGCCTCTTCTGTCTAATAACAATGAGCAAAATAAACCTGTGACACTAAAGGTCTGCACACAGGATAAAAGATTTGCAAGTAAAACTTGGCCCAAATCTGTGGAGGTTACAAGAGGTGCTTTGAGAAACTTGTGACCTTAACTGAAGGTATTCACATGCATACGTGGTTCAGTTTCTAGCTCAGGAATGTTCCTCTCTTTAAAAAATCATGGCCAACTTTGCTGACTTCTTAATTGAAATGAAATATTATCCCCAGGTTAAATTTCAGCCTTCAAGAGACATCATAACAGTGAAAATTTTGTTTATGATACCTTGTGTTATAGTTAAAAGCCCACCACTCACAGAAAATGGTACCATTCTGTGGTCTGTCAGTCCATACATAAATGCAGCTATATGCAATAAAACAAACTATTATAATGAAATCTACACATTTGAGATCACTAATCTGAGATCACTGTTAGCTAAATTCAAAATTTTGCTAATCATAAAGAGTTATCAGAGTTTGACCACTGTGTCATTTTCCTGGTTTCAAAAGAAACCTATAGTTAAATAAGACACTGCAACTTGTATATTTCCCTGCCTTGCACAACATCATTAAGCTTCACATTTGATAGCAAACAATAAATATGGATCCTCTCCACATGGGATGGGTGAGATAGAGGCATTAAAAAAACTCCAAACAGTAGAAAGTATTAAAAGGGAAAAAGAAAAGAGGACATAGATGGGAAACACCACTGAAGAAGATTCAAACAAAAAAGTACTGGAAAACATGCAGGAACAAAGAGGGAAAAATCCAATAAAATGAAATATCAGGTAAAGTTGATGAGTGCCTGGAAATAAGAAGAAACAGAGATGAAAATGCCCTCCAAGTCATTGCTAACTCACTACTGAAGGGGCAAAAATGTACAACTCTAAAAAGAATAAAGTATGCATTTTCTTACCTTTATAGATACGGCCAAGTCCTCTGTAGTCCATTTGGTCTGAACAATTGAAAACAACAACATACTTCCCTAGGCATTTGCCCATGTCTTTAGTTGTCTCTGTTTTCCCTGTCCCAGCAGGTCCTGCTGGTGCACCACCCATACTCATGCCCAAGGCCTGTGCCAGAGTGATGTAACACCTAAAGACAGAGCAAACAGATTTGTGCATCTTTTCCTATCATTAATTACTTGAGGTCCATCAATACAACCACAGCATATGTATTATCCAGAGCTGGGGAAGGGGCAGAAATATATTTACATGTGGTGACCCCTCAGTCACCTCCTTTGCACTCTCAGAAGCTGAGTTACCAGGACCAATTTTGCTTCACCTGCAGAAAAGCACTCATCCAGCACAGCCATGACTGCAACAGCCCAGGAAATCCACAAACCAGTTCTAAATGCTGAATACCAAAATACTGTACTATTATGATTTTCTCAGACTATCATACACCCTTCCTGAATTACAGCCTCATTCTGCAGCACCCAGTGCCACTGGATTTCTACCTTTTCTCCCTCCCTCCTACTGTCTCCCCAGAGCACTCATGATGGGCTCTCTGATCTGGCAGTAGGACGGCACAGAGATTGGAAGAACCTCCCTCTTGTTCTTGACATTTCCATAGCACACCAAGCCACAGCAGTGCTGCCAGTCATATGAGGTCTTTGACTTCCAGGAGGGCAATGGATGAGAACGAAGAATGAAATACGCAATGGAGAAAGAGGAGGAATCCACAAGTCTTATGATCATCTTGTGCTTCAGCCTCCATCCTGGGTTGAGATCCTCAAGTTTAAGTCTAAGCCTTCCCACATGATGTGGAGGTTACTGAAGGGTGTAAGGAAGCCTTTTGTTCTAACCTCCAATGCTCCAAAATCACAGCAAACACATTTTAGCACAGTGTAACTCAATAGCTTTATGATATATGTGGGGAGATAAAATGGGCTGTGGAAAAAATCCCAAATGACAGCATCTGTATGACTTTTATGAAACAACAGAAGACTCATTCTACTATAACAGCAATAAGAACACTTTATCACCTTATTACTCAGCTATCAGTTAACAGGCCCTCATTTAACACATAAAAAATACCACTCCTAACAATTCTGCTACTGAAAGCGAGGTAAGGACAACCTGAATACATAGCACAAATTCTGTACAGATCTTTCACTTTATTTTTGGTATATGCCATGACATGGACGGTGTCTGATATGATGTGTAGGAGCATTCAATTTCAGTGCCATTATCTTAATGCAATGTACTACCAGCTGTGTGTATTTATCAAGTGCTTAGGGAACCTCTCTGAACATGAAATCATTAGCCAAACAGGACTTGACTCCAAGCTGATTAATGGAACAAAGACACCATTACCTGAAAATTTTCTGAAGATCAGACAATTCCACACAGCAGTATTAGAAATACTAAAATGGAAAAAAGCCCACAAGGGGAATAAAATCTGTTGTTTGTAACGTTGCTTAGGTACCTAAGTTTACCATGCTAACATTAGGAAACATCTCTGCTGCAAATACCCTTTCAACACGTGACAGTGGGTAGCCTCCAATCCCTGCAGCTTTGTTTGGCTCTTCCAGGTTTGTCCAAAGAGAGAAATGCCTGTTCCTTCTACTGGTGGTGGTGGTGGCTGTTGTTGTTGTTGTTTAAACTAATTCAAAAGGCTTGTTTTCTTCAATCATATCACCCTGTGCTAATTTTCAATCTTGTGTGACACAGCACCTTGTGAAATCATAATATATCCTATGTTCAGTTGCTGTCCAGTTCCTGGCTCTGCACAGGACAAACCCAAAAACTACACCACGTGCCTGAAATCTTTGTCCAAACTTCTTTTGAACTCTGGCAGGCTTGGTGCTTCCCTGACTACATGTTAATTCTGTGAACAAGTTTTGAATGACAACATTTTCTTGATACTGGCTCTCCTAGTGATTAAAAATATTTTCAGTGTGTTAGTGCTGCCCTAGCCACTAATAAACTGCATCTGTACTACTGCAAACAAACCTCTGTCTAACACAGGAACAGCAGGGTGCATAACATAGAATTTGGGAGATGTTTTTTACTTATTAAAAGCCAGGTATCCACATGCAGAGTTTTGGCTCCCTTAAATAGCTCACAGGGAATAATTTTTGTTAAGAAATAGCCAAAAATCTGAATTTTCATTAATCAATAAAATCTAGTAGCACAAAAATGCAAAGACAATTCCAACATTAACTCAAGATGGGGCTTTGAGCAAACTAGTGGAAAATGTCCCAGTCCATGGCAAGCGGCTTGGAACTAGATGATCTTTAAAGCCCCTTCCAATCCAAACCATTCTATAGTTCTATAAATGACTGAACATGCCAAGTGTTTTGACATTCGTATCCACAAATAAAAGAAAAAGCTCTGCCATAGCAAATACATCTGCCTCTTGCCTAGCTGAAGCACCAACCAAGCACTTTAGGAAAATAGGCATCTAATGAAGTTTATACTGTGCTCTATAACTAGCACTCCAGCAATAAAAAACTTCTCCTTATGATTGCCCACAGAGTTTTCCTGTGTTTGTAGTCCTGCAAATTCTCCACAGACCTTGCTTAAAACCATACTGGCACTAGTTATGCAATGCTATGTCCTGAGTTACTGCTTTTTTCTAGAGGGTGACTTCAAATTAATCACTTGCTGTAATTCCAAATTCTCATGCAACTACTTGCTTATTGAAAGCAGGAATACACTGGTGTTTAGATTGACTCTGTATAGGCTGGTGAAGTGCATGGTGTTCAGGCATATTCATCTTGGGAGCAAGTAAGTTTTTCAATGCCCATCACAGCTAATATTGCTCAAGCAAACACTCAAATTCAACATGCTTTCAATAGCTGAATATATAAGGACTGGCCTCTGCTGTTCACCACCGATATTGCAGCATTGTAGTGCAACCTAAGTAATTCTGACTCATGAAAGTTAAAAGAATTAAGTCAAAGGAATGAAATCTTAGCTCCAATCCTATGCACTTCATTCCTTTTATAAATACCTGTCAGTTAAGGGGGTTATAACAAGCCTGTCTGTACAGCCCAAGTATTCATTGCAGTAGGTGAACTCTACATCAGTGATTTTGATAATGCATTTATCCAAGTCTTCAAGAAAATAAAATCGAGATTGTTTTTGCCATTCAAAATCAGATGGAGATTTAATCTTCATACCGACCTATTATGAAAAAGAAAAATCATTAATACAGAAATGAATCAGTAAAAAAAAAGGCTACTTCATATAAATTCATGACCTTCAAGAATGAGCACACAGAATCTGTCAGGAGTCAAGACATCCAGAATTATCTTTTCCAACCTGTCTCTGACATGCTCTGAACTTTCTGTCCACTTTGATTTTCCTCTGATTTGGGCACAGAGATTATTAATTTTGTCTCACAGAGATATTGAAAAACAGTCATGGAAAGCATAAAAAATGAACAATACTCGCTGTCCTGCATGGTAACTGCACTATTTCTCACAGAAATACTAAAATGTGCATAGTATTTGAATACATTGTGTAGACATCTGAGTGTTTGTTTATTTGGGTTGTATTTTTCAGTATGCACCTGCCATGCACATATTTAGATTTGTACTAATTAACAGATTCATTACTGTTAACATTGGATCTCAAAACCACTGGCCTCTTACAGAATATGTTGCCCTAGTTATTGGCCTTGCAAACACAGTGTAAGGTGAAGAGGAGGTTCTGGTATCTCAGCCACTTCCCTTTCCTTTATCTCAACCACTAAAGGATGTGCTTATCAGAGAATAGAATGTTTTAAGAGAGGAGGTTATTATTACATATACCATTTAAGAACCCNGTCTTCTTTCTAGATTTCAGTACTTTTCTTTATTGTTTCCTATATTGTTTACAAATGCACTTAATTTTTATCCTCCTAACATACATGCATAAATTAAGCAATCAGTATTGAATTATTGACCTTTGCATCATTCAAGCCCTTTGGAAGTTATTTCACTTCCATTTTTATAATTATGCTTTCATTTATTCAACGTACTTGTCAAAGGAAGCCTGATGCAACTCCGTTCACTTATCAAAAAAATTAAAATATCTGTTATTGTTTGAATAACTATTACCTTACATCAACACATAGAGTGGATCAGAAATTACAAGATTGACAGAAATACTAAAGGGAGTTTTTTTACATTTAAATTACAATCAAATAATGCATTAAATCTTCACATTGAGAGAATACCTTAATTTTAAAAGCTAAACTCTTTTGCTCACGTGAATTTGTGCATGATGAGTATAAACAACCATTTAAAAAACTGAAGTCAAAACCTGTGAACACACCTATATAAAAATTCACCCTTCTCACTGCATCACATCTATATTAAATCAAACTAAATCTGATATGCTCTATCACAGCAGTAATATCAGAGCTACTCAAAGAGAATAGATTTTAGGATTTGCTTATAATTTTTTTATATGTGCAAGACCTTCCGTACAGAAAGTCCCTTGAAGGTTTTCCAAAACTTACCAAATCATCAAAGATATCCTTCTGATGCACATGAATTGTGATTAAAGTTTCATATTTTGTGCGCTCCATTCTTGTCAGATTTCGTGTTGTCATGTCAATCAAATAATTTAAAAGTTCCAAGAACTTCTGATTTGTTGTGTGCATTACCTTTTCCACAAGCAAGAATGATCATATTAATATAAATACCATTTGTTCTATCAATATTTAGAATTTAAAAATATAAAACAATTTTTTAAAACATCTAGGGTTGTAATGTCCATATTCTGCTTTGTATTTATTAGGCCTGGAATCCTAAATTTGGATTTGCAGACTGCCTTCCATTCATGCATTTTTACCCAACAGAGTACAATAAGGCTATATCTAGATGAAGTCACACTGTAAAATTTTATTCCAAGACTCTTGCTCCTTTTACTATACATTACATTTTCAGCTGACTGCACCCCTGCATATATTCAGAACCATCAGTCAATGATTTTGGGTGGTATCTATCGGCTCAAGCTGTACCTACGCTTTAGGGGGAATAGGAACCTGAAGATCTGTCATGTCCTTTAACCAGAGGAGGGGGAAATATACTATAATTTTAGATGCTGATGCTAAAATAATAATTTATTTTGTGGTACCAAATCTGTTACAAAGTTCCACAAATACTGACTATACAATACTGACTTACATAAGTAGCACCTCTGCCAGTGATGCTCCTGGTGCACAACAAAAAGCTCTGAGATTTAAGAAAGAGCAGCTCACTTATACCTCTATTCCAAATGTGTGTCAGAACAATCACACTAGCTTGCTTTGCATACATGCAGAGCCTAAAACTCACAGTTTGCAGAGGAAAAAAAATGCTAAAAGCACTGTTAAAACTAACAGAGAATTAAATAACCTCCACACCCCCCAAATACGCACATGCAGTTCAGCCCAAAAAAACCACAGAAGTTGTTTTCTTGTTAATGTAAAAGAATCTTTGTACCTGAACTAGAGTGGACTAAAAGCAGGTTTATGCCCTTTTAAAACTTTGAACAATGCAGAAAATGTAGCAGTACATGGTTTTCTCCATAGTTTAAGCCCTTACTTTCATGCAGTATCAAAGTACAGCACGGAATTTGCCCTGCATTTACTTTTATGGTAGGATGCTGTTACTTGCTCTTTGTTCAAACTCACTGTATATTCCTGATTAATGGTGGTTTGCAACCCTTTAGTTCACGTCCTCTCCTTCCTCTTTCATAGATTCATGGTTAGGAATAACACCTTGGTTGTTAACAGCATCTTTTCCCCATGTTTGAGATTGAACCAACACCTCTGAAACAGATTCTATTCTTCTCCTACCCTAAAAAAAGAGCTCATCAACTGAAAGATGTAATACATTTGGACAGAGTAGACCAATGTCCACAAAGCACAGTTACTTCCTCAAAGCTCAGGAGCTCTTACTTCTTTCCAAATTTGATTTTGTGCAAGTAACAGGACAAGATTCCCCTTATTCCCAAACTAAGAAATTTTCCCTTCCCAAGGTGATTGTCCTTATAAAACAGCAGAGAAAATCACAGGATTAGGAACAATTCCAAAGCACATGCTGGGGGATAATGAGGAGGTGTGACTCCTTAACACATTTTTTATTATTCTGTTTTCCTGTTAGTTTATTCATTATTCTGGGTAATTAACTAGTACTTTGTGCTTTTTCCTACATGCTACTTTTAACTTTTCACAATATGTACTGTTACAAACAATGCTTTTAATAAATCCCCAAAGATTCATTAAATACTACCTTTTTGTCTGTTTTGGTGCTGTTCAGTGCCTTCTCTGCATCTCTGGTCCAGATAATTTGAATTCCCAGAAGTCCTATTTGTGCAGGAAACATTGCCTGAAAGTCATACATCTTAAATTCTGAATCATTAATGGCCATTGATGCCTGTCTAATGATGGCGTGGATTGTTTTCCTAATCCCATTCAGCAGCTGACCTAACCAGAATTCCACATTGCCCTGAAATAAACAAGAAAGTACTTTCAGAGAATTAGTTTATGAATAATTCACAAGGAGCAAGAGGTCTACGTGACTTTTTTCCCAGTCCTTCCTACTCCCATTTGCGTATTTGTTGTTCTCTAATTTTTAAGAGATTCCTCTTTCTGCTCCGCTGCCCTTCTAGAGATATGTGATGGATTTGGCACTTCACAGCAGTACTGCTGAGAAAACAGGTAAAGCAATCTTTACAAACTGACACAAATGTCCTGTGCCTTCCACTCTTTGCTCTTACTGTTCACATTGGGAGGTTTTCATTCAGCTAGTCAAATAATAGCATGATGCAAAACTGTTGACCTCTGAAACATAAATTTACTTTAAATCAAGTCATGAAAAACTGCAATATATACTTTCATTACCTGAGCTAAAACTGGTTCAATAATATTGACCTGTTCTCCTTCTTGAGATTCAAACAATAAAATCTGGTCGTAGTTTTTTTCATTAAATCCCACTCGGTTAACATTGTCAAACAAACTTAATAAATGTGCCTACAAAAGAATCAGAAAAAAACGCTCCATAAATTGATCTGATACAGCATTCTTACTTTGTCTTCAAATGCTGTGTTAGAATACTCTGTCAATCATTCCATAAGTGAAAGAAATTCTCTCAAATAAAAAACAAAATCCACCATGGTGTTCACTTAGTAATATCAACCATAAGAACACTATTGCTTTATTTTTTTGTACCTGAATAGTGTGGGAATCAGATGCTTGACCAAGGATTTCCAGAAGAGCAGGGTCAGATACAAAAAAAAATCTTGGAAATATTAACCGCTTTTTTTCCAAATAGCCAGTCAGGGATTTCTGACAGATTTCCAACTGTTCCAGCAAGTGTGGTAGCAGCTGTGCCAAAGTCTCATCTCCAACACAGCACTGCACAATATTTGATGTTTCATGGGCTCTCTGCATAATTCTCTGCCATGATTTATCAATGTTCTGAAATCTTCTGGCTTCCTGAATTACATGATAAATGCATTAGTTTTTCCTCATGTTTGTCATATTCTAAAAATTAAATAATTCTATCAGACAAGGTAACAGTTTAATACTTCCATTGCTATTCAAGCCTTCTTTGGAGGACTAATGTATAAATATTTATAGGCATTCTTATTATTGATCAGAGTTCAAATTGCAGGAGAAAGAGTACAATGGGACACCTCCAGAAATGTCTTACTTCCTACTTTGTCTTACTTCTTACTTTGTTGGGCACCAAAGTTTTCCACATGAAAGGATTCCAACACACATGAAAAAACTCAAAAAGCAGCTTTTTCAAAAATTACAGCCTTCCTAACAGCAATACACAATGTCATTAGCAACGCTTAGTTGTTAGTAGCAACACTTGATGCACAAAAACCAGTATACACAGTCTGAAGCTGCCCTACTGGTACATTACAAGTGTTGTAGGTGAAGAGAGACAAATTCTCAAACTAGAAGCTGAAAAATTAATCTTTTTATACACTGGGTATGTTGACATTAAAAACTCTTTCTCCATCTACAACAAATGAAATGTTAATGGAATCATAAATTATCTGAGAGCTAGAAGAGATCTCAAAAGAACATCCAAAGCAATTTGTCTGTCACAAGGCAGGGTCATACCCAAAATATCTATCTCTCTTGTGTTTGGTGATGCTCAGTGATGGAGATTTAGAAGCCTCTCCAGGCAATTTTTGATACTGGTGACTCTCTTCTAATATCTAAGCTAAATCTGATACCAATAACAAGGTTTTTTTCCCTCCTGTTGAGAAAAGCCCTTATATTTTAAAAAACTTATCACTTCTTTGCTTCAGTTTTTCCTTTTCTTCAAGTTAAACAAGTCTAGTTTGTTGAATCTTTTCTTGTGCTTCATCCTTCCTGGATAGTTCCTCATTCTTACCACCCTCTTTTATGCTCTCTCAAATTTGTTAGTGTGTTTCTTTGGCCAAAACCAGATACAATATTTTAGTTATTGGTTATTGATGTTTATGCATTCCACTCTTCTGCATTTTGCACATCAGCAAGCTAAAACACATTTTCTGGTAGTATGATCAGAGAGAGTGGCAAAAACCTATCAAAATGTATGGCAACTACTGTTTTTCCTCTATCCACAAAGCTCCTTGCCCATCCCCCAAAAAAAATTAGATTTGTTCAATATGTTTTGCCCCTAACAAATTCACGTTGACTGAACATTATTCATCTCCTTGCTAATTTCCAGATGCTAACAGTTACTTGTTGCAGTATTCATGCAGAAAGTGCAATTAAGCCCGCTCCTCATTACTCCTCCACCAAGCTGTTCCTTCTCTTCCTTCATCAAAGACAGTCATTACACTTATTTTTTTTCCAATCTATCATTGTTGGAAGAAGTAGCTTTAGCAGCATTTGTTCATCTGCACAAGCTGCTTATTGATTCTCTGATAAGCCCTAACAAAATAAATGTATCTCATGAAGAAAAAACAAAAAAAAAGTTATCTAAACAACAATTAAGAAAGCTTTATTTAGCTTACAAAAATTAATCTTAATTTGGGATATTGTGACCCTTTAATTATAAAATACATGTCCTGAAGTGATTAATATCTAATAATTTCCCAATAATAATAGTTTTGTTTAGTTACACCATTTGATCCAGCACAACTGTACTGTGGTCTGTTAGAACTGTATGAAAACCCCTCATTAGGAGACACAATAAAAAGGATGATTTTTTTTCTCTCCTGTTCAGATCGTTCCTTAGCTCTTGTGCTGCTGCTCCTTGGAAGGTCATAACTGCCTTTTGAAGAGGCTGCAACAGTCCACACAGATTAGCACATGTAGAGCTCCCAAGCCTGGCAGCATCTCTCTGTGGGACTTCATTAAAATGAGTCCTAACAAGTACAGAATTCATGTAGAAAAGCTTTCATTCTATTATTACAACTTATAGCCTATAAACATGTGCACACAGAAAGAGAGGGATGTTTGTACATATGGCAAAAGTGACAAATCAGTTTAGTGCCATCAAGTAGTTCTGAGCCCTGTACTAATTCACTAACATTGCAAGCTGACAGGAACATTTGAGTTTGAATTACAAACAATTGTGTTCCTGTAGGTTTCACCAAGTTCTAATCAATTTAACCAGACAGATCCTAGTTTGGTAAAGCTTCTCCTGAATTGCCTATGTACAGTCCACGAATCTTATACGAGTTAAATGCACTGGCAAATAAACTCTGTGATGTGGCTAATGTCCTGGTACAACATATTATTATCATACATCAGTATACCTGAGGCAGTTGTTTTGCAATGTCTCCACCAACAAACACAGCTTCAAGGTAAATCCAGAGGTTCTGTACCGTAATCCAGTTTTCAATTATCTCTGCAGTATTGGTCAGCTTTTGAACCCATTGTTGTATTGTGGACTTAAATGGTGCATTATACCTGCATGAACATAAATTAAACGGAAGAAGAACCTAAGATTATCATTGTTTATTCTGGGGGTTGATTAGATTTATACAATATGCAGATTTATTAAGTTTTGTACCGGTTGCTCATCAGTGACCCCAGCATCATGAGGCTATCTTCCACCAAAGCTATTTTCTCTGATATATCTGATCCTTTCAGAAGAAGTTCTCCTCGAGTTTTGAACTGGCCAAAACTGAAAGCATGAGTACTCCATTCACTAATGACATTCTTCAATTTTGTTTCAATATCCTTTTCTTTGACAGCACTGATGCAGATATCCTGTGTAAAATTAAAACAGTAAATTACATTCATCTAGGTCTATTATAAGCACACTTATAAGGACCATTAAAATATATTGGCTTGATCCAGATCTCGGGCTAATTAAAATATACAATGAAACACCTCAAAGTTACTATATTTCAAGCAAGATTATATTCTAGTACTACCTGTAACAGGTACATTTAATGGGCTATACTCCATCTCCACTACTACTGGCAACTTACACAAAATTCACTGAGTCTATGAATCTGCAGGAAGAATTTGCCACTCTGTATGTGTCTACAGACTGTAGACTGACAACATGCCTGTCTGCTGCTTCTTGAAGACAGTGAGGACAGGACTGTCATAAAGCTGGGTATTGCATCAGAGAGGAAAGGATCAGACACTCAGACTGGATCCCAAATTCCTGCTCAGTAGTACATCGGATTCTATCGCAGGTTTAAAGTATTTCCTGAAGTGCAATACTGGAACTCTGAACCTTTCACAAGCCTTAAATTCTTGTTCAGGAATTGGGTACAGCTGAGGTTTGATTTCATGGTTTTGCCTTAAAAATGCTCATTTGTGGAACAAGACAAAACTCTGGAAATAACACAGATTTAGCTAAATGACCATGGAACTGAAATCAGAAACTGTTGGGGGTTTACTTCTTTAGTTTTAGCTGTGCTTTGTTCTTGTAAAAGGTAACAAACATGAAGCTAAGGCATTTGCTAGATAACTTCTGTCCCCAAAGCAGAGGAGACAATGGCTTTGTAGCTTGTGCACACTCCATATGCCTTCTCATCTATCTGTGCTCTTGTGAAGGATCACTTTTGAAATACAAAACAACTTCACTCTTCTTTAATCCTATATCCTCCACTTCTACTGTGTTCCAAGGATTTTTAGCACTTTACAGAATCAGTCTTACGTCAACTATTTTTTTTTCTCTGGTTAGGCACTTAAAGGGAAGAAAAAAATATATGAGTAGGCAGACCCTAAATTAGAAGCATGACAGAATCACACTACTCTTAAAACAAAAGAAGTCCTCCTATAGAAGGATTAGTGTAGTACAATCTACATATTTAAATCTTCTCCAGAATAAAAGGGAAATAACCTAACCATCAGTGCCAATACCAACTACCAAACTCCACTTTCTCAAAGAAGTTATTCAACTAAATCAATTTTTTTAATGTTATAAAGCTGACTAGACACAGGATTTCAAAAGCAGCAGATCACAAGTTAATAATTACCAAAAAAAAAAAACCACAGTCAAAACCAAAAAACAAAACCAACCAATCAAAACAAAAAAGAGCAGTAAATATACCTCAATATCTTCTTTATGTTTTAATAAAGGGGCATCCATTACGTTTTTCAGAGTGAAATTTTCAGAGTCAACACCAAAATAATGACTAGTTACTTGTGCAATTTTTTCCCAGTGTCTTGACAACATTGCCTAGAAAAGTCCATAGAGATGGGGTTTTAAAAATTATATTAATTTGTGATCTAGAATGATCACATACTTTTGCATTGCAATTGTTAAACAAATAGGAGAGTCTTGATTTCCATTCCACTGGAAGCATTAGTATTCTAATCACATTACAAAGTCTTTTGTTTTATTTTTCTATAACTAAGCCTAATTAGATTTTTTGCTATAAATACAGCTGCTTTTATCTATAATTATGGAAAGCATCTTGTAGTCATATAACATGTCCTTCAATAGAGTTTCTCAAGTGACTCTTATCTCCAAATTATTATGCTGAACATACTTTGTTTTTCATCATTTCAAGCAAAGGACAGCTCTCAGTGAAGTCATCAATTTTTTTTTTTAAGTCTTGAAAAGCTTGCCATTCCTTCAATGCTCTTGGTAACTTTCGGATTCTTTAAAAAGCACAGAAAGAAAGAAGAAATATTTTATTCTTAATAATCACCATCCACCACTTAATAGTACAATATAGTGTCATTTTTCAATGAGTTGACCAGTAGACTGCAAATAAAAATCCAGTTGCAAGCCAGCAATATTATATGTAGCTGGTCATTTGTGACTGCAGGCATGAAACACTGCTAAAGACAGCACAAATTACACTAGAATGGTTTGGTTTCTATTTCAGTTTGAATTAAAGGAAGTTAATTTCATGTGCAAACCCATACCTGAAACTAAGTTCCTGCACTGTCATTGTTTCAGTAGAATTTGAAAAATGCACCTGATCTTGTAAAGAGGTAAAAAGATTAAACAACATACATTTTCCCAGCAAAATAAAGTACATCCTAAATTAAAACTGATCTGCTTGCAAAGAGAAAAATACCTCTGTTTCAATCAAACAAGTCTTAATTCATACCTGGTTTGTATGAAAGATACTCAAAGCAAAACTTTCCTTTATGCACAATTTAAGATGAAAACAAATTTAAAATGAAGAATCTCTTCTATTGTGAATTGTCACAGTTCCTCTCACTTCTAAACCAGTCATGCCAATTTTCATCTGCCAAAGCTATGGACCAAAGACTGACAGCAGTTCTCTTACAGCTCAATTGCAGAAACTAAAAGCTGCATAAAACCTGCCCATAATGACAAATTCCTTCAAAAAAAATCTCCATTTTTCACACTTCAAAATCAGACAGATCTGCCACACAATGCTGAAATATGTGCAAATTCTTCACTGCTTGCTGGTAAGAGGCAGATGAACATATGCATACTGTCATGGCACTACAATAACTGCTATAGTCTTTCATCTTGAATCCATCAGTAGAAAGCATTAAATATGCTGGAGAAAAGCATTGCAGAATGGAAAATTTATACTCTGCCTTGTATCAAGAAGGCTTCAAGGGGCAGTTTCTGGCTACTTCTTTCCTGAGGCTTAGCAAGTAACATCTAATAAACCTGTCTGGGGATGCCTGTTAGAAATGAGACCTCTTAGCTTGGTAATGAAAATGGCATTTTCTTTTTAAATTCAACTAACTTTGTCTTAGTCTAAATAATACCTTTTAAAAGCAAGTTCCATGAGCTACACATTATGTTAAAAAAACTACTCCATTGATCAGGTTTACATTTCTGTCCTAAATTTACTGGACATTCTCTTTACACTATATTACACTAAAATATAATGGAAAACTTCTCTCCAACTGTTATTATAAACTTTGATAATGCTCTCTACGTATTTATCCTTCTTATCCCTTTCTAATTGGATTTATTTTTACCTACAGTTATTTTTTTTACTTTTTTCTTCCTTTAATTATTATATGTTTTCTATTATATGACTATTTTTAAAAGGTAACAAAAAGTTACAATAAAGAACTATGCATATATTTACAATTAGTCTAAAGCAGTAGTTGCACTTCCAGAATTCCTGCTTCTTTCATAACACAGCATACCATCTTAGCTATTTCTGTACAGATATACAATATAGAGTATTCCCTCTATATTGTTTCAATTTCTCTGACTTTAAAGAGAATATCTTGATGCAATAATGCTAGCAAACTGCCAAAAGAAAGATAGTACTGGGTTGGACTTTTATTACAAAAAAAAAAAAAGCATTTTACTGCCTATTGGAAGTCACAGTGTTCCAAATATAGCTCAACATTTGGGAGGAAGAACAAAAATGTCACACATGAAGTTCAAAGAGAAACACATAAACGAAAACTATTGCTGTGCAATGGCTTCCTTCAGGGTTCTGGAGAAGGAAGCATGAAAACTCCTACAGCCTGTAAAATATAATTAACTGCAGAAAAAATTATGATGCAGGTTCCAGAATTCTACTGAAATGAGATGAAGACTTACATTGTCCAAATGCAGTAGTATATGTTTCACATACATTCATTTTTACTATTCTTATTTTTAAAAAAGAGGTTGGGTTGTTTGTTTTTTTTAAATAATAACTAAAAGACAGTTCAGCCAGTTTTTTGTGGAAAACATTATTGCTTCAAACTTCATAAATAACCCCTCAGAATTTAGCATGGCTATCTAACCTTCCTGAAATAACAATTACAATTTAGACAAATGTGCAGAAGTAAATAGCAAATTCAAAATTCCATCTAATATCATAGACTAACAATTAGCTGTAAACTAAATCACTGAGAAGGTACTGTATAAGATCAGCTTTGAAAGTTATTTCTTTCTTCTTCTACTTACAACTATCTTAACACAGGTTTGTGCACCTTGTTCATTAAATAAAGTACAGCCTAACATGTCAATACACCCCAACAAGCCTCAAATGACTCACAAACCAGCTGCTTATTGCACCACAGTGCAGCTGTGCCCAACACTGAGCATGAGATGGACCAATGTTCTTCAGTCCCTCGGAGCAACTTTCACAAGCTAATTAAAAAACAGAGTTAAAAAAAAAAATTGCATGTACTTCAACAAAAAGAAAACAACTTACTTGCTTTGAAAATCCAGAAGCTCACTGTTTATTTTTTCAATATTTAAATCGTTCCAAAGCATGTCATTGTATCTGTCGATACTAGAAGTAACTGTATCATAAAGACTGTAAAGTCTCTGAAGCAACGAAAGTTCACGTTTAATTTTGTGAAGCTCCGGATACTCTGTTTCAAATTTTAAAATTGGAAAGTCCTGCATGTTAGTTAGGTATTCATGTCAAATGTATTCATGAACATGAGAATCAATACATTTCTAAAAATGTAATTTAATAAATGAATGAAATCAGACTTGCAGTTTTCTAGATAGTGTCTCGGAACTTTTCCATTTAATTTATGTAAGAATAACAGATTTTGATGCACAGTAATTATTTAGATGGCTGATTTTTTTAATTAGTATTCTTCTGTAGCAGTAGTTGTAATCTTATAATTAAGGGAGACAATATTGAAAAAGTGGATGAAATGGCAATGAAAAACAATATAATTTTAGACAAGAACTAAAATATCCTCTATGTCAATTTACACTTTTTACTTGAGAAGCAGAGTTTGGGGATGATGGGTGTGCTTTCAAATGAAATATATAGAATATATTAGACAATAAAAGTATTTAAAATGGACATCCTTAGCAGAAATTATTTATTTACTTTCTCTCATACCTTTTGGAATGCCTACTAAGATATATTTGGATTACTGCATATGTCCTCAGACAGGAAAATATACTCAATTTAGTATGCACAAATTAAAGTGCCTATCATACATTCTGCTGCAGTTCACACCACAGTCTTCCAAAGGAACTGTGTCTGACTAGGAGACATAAGGACATTACAGATCAGTTGCACAGCCCAAGGGAATTCATTATGCAACTGGAGCAGGGACAATCAGAGTACTTTGCAACATGTTTCCCAGATTTGTACAGGGCAGAATACTAGCAGGAGATGTGCTTAGCTCTGAACAGAAAAAGCAAGAGAGCTAAGCATCTGGACCCTGAGACACACAGAGCAGTGCAGTATTTTTCCACCTGATGTTTATGTACGTGCACACCGAGAGCCAGATTCACCTAGCTGCTTTTCAGAGGAAAGAATGTAATAATTTATTGCAAGGAATTTTTCTGTAAGGAATTTTTCTGCAAGTTTTCTAAATTTCTATGCATTTATCAGGAATCACCAGAATATTTAATTTA
This sequence comes from Bombycilla garrulus, assembly GCA_013400315.1. Lineage (NCBI taxonomy): Eukaryota > Metazoa > Chordata > Aves > Passeriformes > Bombycillidae > Bombycilla > Bombycilla garrulus. The sequence continues at coordinate 793,255 of VXBU01012132.1, forward strand.
ATTTAATAGCCTAGAAACATAGGTATCCTTATTCTGTGAGAAACTAAACTACCTGTGATGGGAAGACCAAATAATTCTTCCCCAACACAAAGAGAGAGGTACTTCCCCCACAGTTCATCAAATTTGGCTTGAAAGATCTGTAATCTGTCAATTGCTTCATGGGGAGGAATACTGTCCTCACTGGGGCCCCTGTAAAAATAAAAACAAATTCAGTGAAATTGTCAACCATTCAGGTTTTACAAAGAAGCACAACAGAACCCAAACCATACTTACTGAATATTATATAATACATTTTTAATGTAAATTTCACTAGACATTAAAAGAGAAAATACAGCACATATTCAGTGTACCAAGATTACATATTCAATAGTCCCTGAGAGAAAGCCCAATTTCTTTTCTAATAAAACAACTCATCTGTCTTACCGTACATCTTACAAACAGCTAAAGATCTGCAAATCTTTTATTTCCTGTTCCTTTTGTAAAACAAATTTTAAAAATTATTTTCAAATATTTTATATTTTTAAAAAGGAAATATAGCAGATATATAAATCAGGAGTGAAAACTGGATAGTTGGCACTAGAACCATAATTAAGTAGAAATATGAGAAAAATATGAGAAAAAAAATACAATTTTGAGCATATCTTAGCTGTAAGACTGGGTGAAATTCCCAGATCTCACACCTGGGACCACTTCTTGGCCACATCATAATATTTTGGGATGAGAACTCTGTATCTTCTGTTGTGCCATGGTTATTTCTAGAAAGAAATTCAGACAGATGGGCAGAAAGCAGAGCAGGCTGGCTACTTGGCAAGAGAAGTGGGAGCAGGAGATGAAAGTGGAAACACAGTCAGCAAAGGCAGCCAAGGCATGATCCCAAAGAACCTGAGTGAGAAGAGCAGAGCCCTCAGGGTGGTAATCAGGTGCAAATGATAGTCCAGATCTTCAGACAAGTCCACAGTCATTACACAGGACCAAGGTCAAGCAGGGAAGGTGAGTCAGTAATCAGGTTTGGGAGGAGGCCTAGGGAAGGTAACCAGGATGAGACACAGTCCAGCAGGAGCCAAGCTGCTCTGGGGTCAGCCTCAGGAGTGAGCCTGTGCCTTGGGACCCACGTCCAGCTCAGCAGGGCCCATGGCCAGGTGCAGGCACAGCTGTGGCAGAGCTGGAGCTGCAGTCAAGGACCAAGCAGCAAAGCCTCAACTTAAAAAGCAGATCCCACAGGATGGGGTGTCAGCCCTGCTGAGGCCTCCCAGCAGAGCTGTATGGGAGTCCTCTGTCACCAAAGGAGGAGGGAAGCCCTCAAAGGTCAGGTATTGTCCTACAGCCATAAAGGATCACAGCAAGCCAAATCCTCTCTTTCTTTCCTTGTTGGTACTGTAGGAGTGTCCAATGAACCACAAACATCCCACAATTTACATCTTCAAAAGTGGTAAAGTAAGTTTAAAAGTAAGGCTGAGTGAGACAGTGAATTTAAAAATACCTAGAACTGGTATATCCAGTCACAGCCAAGACACTGCTTTAATGCCGACCATAAAATATCTCACAAAGCACTTTTGTTCAGTTAAGACTCAAAAAAACCCTTTACATTTAGATCTCAATTTAGAATTTGATTTATTTTTTCCCCCAACCTATTAACTCTTATGGAATATCACTGACTCAAGTGCTGAAACTACAGGAATGAATCTTTGATGGTAAGTCTGTACACCCATCTTATATTAACATGAATTAGGCCTTTTTTCAGGTGTAATACATAGAGTGATGCTGTGCTTTGTTTATTTTCTGTATCCCTTTAGATATACCATTTTCAAACAATAACTAATAAAGTATAATTTTATTGCAACACAGGTTACCTACTTTTCATCATATTCTTTATAAAATCCTGCAGTATCAATTTGGAATTTTTGAACACCTCTCAGTAAATCTGTTTTCATGTCTAGTTGTACCATCAGCAGCAAGTCCTCAACCTGTCGTGCCTATATGCAGACAAAGAAAAAAAACAGGCACAAGAGAACGTATGCAGGAAACAAAAAACCAAACAAAATTGGTAAATAGGTTTGTTCTATCATTTCAACATTAACAGAGCTGACAACAATGATTTGACAAATAATACAACTACAAACTACAATACCTGTGTGTTTAGGTTCTTCCAGGCATAGGCCAATCCATCACCTCTTTCTGTATTTTCATCTTGAAAGAGCAGATTGTATTTATGAAGCACAGAATAAGATTCTTCTATATGTCCAACTGTCATGTCAATTCTGATCTCATTGTCTCGGATGTCCTTCAGTGCTTCCATTGCTTCCCGTACATCATCCAGGTCATGGATAGATCTGCTTAACCTCTTGCTAATATTTTCTATGAATGAATAAATTTCACCCACATCTGTGGCAGATTTTTTATTTAAAGCTAATCCAAATGTTCTTTGTCTTGAGCGGCATTCCTGAATTAAAGCTATTTTCAATGACTCTGTTGCAACTTCCACTGATTGCAGTGCACAATGATTGGGCAGTTCTCTGACTTGCATTTCTAATTGCTAAGACAAATACATATGTTCAGCATTTAATTTCACAATTTTTTTCTGAAAAGTTCATTTTTTTATTAAAGATAAAATACTTACAGAAAAGTATCTGATTTGAGATTGGAATTCAGCCATTGTTGGTTTAGTATCTATAAATTCCTTCACTTTTTCTTCTGGATCCTACTTAAAAGAAGTTTATTTAGCATTGGTATTATAATAACCTACAGGGCGCACAGCTGCTCGATATATTGTACCAAGACAAAGTGTTTCCTCTTTAAAAAGAACTTAAGATATAAGCATTAATTAGTATAAACACAAATTATTTTACTTGAGCTGCCTTTCCTGACACATATTTTTTGTATAGTACTCTTTAAGGAACTTGAAATCTATAACTCAAAAACTGACACAGGTCAGGATATCCCACATCCATCCCAACGTTACTACAAAATTTACAACATAGCTGCTAAATTTTTGAGGGAAATATTTCCTTCCTAGTCTTCCTTTTTTCTGCAGCCCCACAAAAGCAGATCACATCCTCTAACAGGTATTTAAATGGGAGGAATTGCACTCATTCATCTTCAATCTTCCTGAAACAGCATCTCTAAACTGCAGTTTCTAGGTGCAGATGACCTCCTGGCCATTTGAAGGAAACAGTTTAGCAGGGAAGGATGGATCTACGAGGAGAGAGGGCATTTAGCTTTTTGAAGATTGTTTATAGGCAATAGAGCATTGAACATCCTTCCTTTTCATAGGGTAAGCCAGTCTCTGCAGAGGTGAGAAACAGTGTCAGCTCAAAAATTGTGCAAGATTCTCAATTCAATTACAAGCAGATAATCTTCACTCCTCTCAGCAACATTCCCCTGCAGTCTGCACTGTAAGATTTTAGTAAAAAAGAAGCATCATTCTGCTGCATCACCCAATCTGATCGTGTCTTGTCTGGGTGAACGACACGCTACTAACACGTGCTTAGCTCAACCAAACTGAACATTAAGTTCTGGAAACTCAGAAGCCATGAAGACCTGAAAATGCCCTCTGTCAGCCTGGACAGAAGAGTCAGCTGTGGGAACAAGGTCATTTAAGGGTTGATTTAAGAAGGGGAAGTTAAAAATAGTGAGCAGTTACAAAATTACTCCTGTTTTGATTGCTCATTTCTTGGCCTGACTAGAGCACCCTTGATAGGTAAGATAAGTAGTTGTCCATTCACAGAGCTGAATTTCACTAGTCAGAATTTACACAAAGTTTTATTTCATGATGCATCTCCTGACAAAACATTCCTTAGAGCTTTTCCATTTATGTGATGGGACCCACTTCCTAATGAAGATAAGTCCATCAGTCCAGATTCACTTCACCTTTCAAATTCTTATTGCTGAAAGATTTCCTAGATATAGGTCATCTCTTTTCTTGTGAAGAAATAGAAAAGTATCTTTCAGCAGTGGTTGCCTGAGAAGAGATACTTAATTTAATATTCAGGAATAGCTTTCCTGACTTCAGTTTTCTAAGAGATTCTGCTCAACTATTCTTTTTCACAGCACATGAAGACAAGATGCTGTGAGAATGATGTATAAGCATATGAAGCAACAAGCTTCTTTATGCTCCAAAATTCTTTTGCGTTCTTCTGCTTTCCTTCTTAGATGCTTTAATAGGTAAAGATCTGCAAGTTCTGGTCAACACAAGAGCAGACACAAGAATTATGGGTGTATGGATTCTACCATGAAACCAATGCTTCCTACTGAGCACAGACTCCTTATGCAACCAATAACTTTTTTTTTTTAATGTATTTAGATTTTACAACACAGCAACATATTATATTAAGCATGTAGTTAACCTTGTTCCAGATGTCCGAAAATTCAGAAAAGGTCTTCAGAAGAAGCAGTGCTTCAGTTTTAAGAGACAAAATAATTGTATTTAGTTGGATCATCACTTTGTTTACATCCTTATGTTCGATGATCTGCTTGTCTAAAGGCTTCAGTGCCACCATCTTGCCGAGTTTGCTCTCATCACCTAACTCTAAAGCAACAGCTTGTTCAACCTGATATAAATTAAATAAGAAAAAAGAATGTCCACTAGTTTGTTTGGGATTTTGTTTTTATTTTTAAATTATGGCATGCACAACTAGGGTCAGATAATAAGTACTTCTAAGAACAGACAGAAAGTGCAGAGAAATGTCCACAGGAATTTCCCATTCTCAGCTTGGATTTTTACAGAGCTATAGTTCTAGTGCTAAAGCTGATTTTATAAAAAAAATTGTCATGCAGAGCTCCATATTAATCATCTCTGAATTTCATCAGTCAAATATGCACCATATACAAGTACAATTGTGCTGGTTTTT
>VXBU01012132.1:798121-829462 GCA_013400315.1 Bombycilla garrulus
GTCTTTCTACCTTCTTCAGTATAGAATTACAATCTATACCCATTCTTGGCCATAGAAAATCCTGGAGGCAGTGGAGGGTTAGCTGCTTGGAAATAAGCTAACATTCTGCTTAACAAAACAGAGTTCAGTGCACTCTCTCCTAGATATATTTTTAATTATTATTATTCTTAATTATTATTTATTTGCAGGACTTGAATGTGAGTTTTTTCACTGAAATGAGCTGATCTGTTTTTCATGTCATATCAACAAAAGAAAATATTTTTACATAGACACTTTTCAGCACAGATCTATATACGTCTATATTTTGTTTCTAGATGAGACAATTAAGGCCACATGATTACCAGTACTGTGCCTTCTTGTCCTTCAACAAATTTCAATTTCTATCTAAACCTCAGATCTTCACAAGGTTTTAGTACTAATTTTGATGTCAGTTAAAATAGTTTTACTGTATTAACTGTAGTATTATAGGTGCCATATGAAGGCTTGCCATTTAACTTAAGAATTTTTGCCTGNGAATTACAATCTATACCCATTCTTGGCCATAGAAAATCCTGGAGGCAGTGGAGGGTTAGCTGCTTGGAAATAAGCTAACATTCTGCTTAACAAAACAGAGTTCAGTGCACTCTCTCCTAGATATATTTTTAATTATTATTATTCTTAATTATTATTTATTTGCAGGACTTGAATGTGAGTTTTTTCACTGAAATGAGCTGATCTGTTTTTCATGTCATATCAACAAAAGAAAATATTTTTACATAGACACTTTTCAGCACAGATCTACATACGTCTATATTTTGTTCCTAGATGAGACAATTAAGGCCACGTGATTACCAGTACTGTGCCATCTTGTCTTTCAACAAATTTCGATTTCTATCTAAACCTCAGATCTTCACAAGGTTTTAGTACTAATTTTGATGTCAGTTAAAATAGCTGTACTGTATTAACTGTAGTATTATAGGTGCCATATGAAGGCTTGCCATTTAACTTAAGAATTTTTGCCTGGGAAGAGTGATAATAGTTTATATTCATTTGGTAGTACTTGCAGATAATGTTGATTCTACACTATCATCACCATACTTGAACAGTATATTTAAAAGATTTTTAAAGAGAATTTTGATTTTAATATTAGAGATTACCAAATATGAGATTTATGAACTTTTATGTTTCATTACTTGGCATAGAGATTAAAAACTAGGCCTTGATTTGACAGGAAGATCCACCGGGTAACAAGTAAAAGTATTGGTAGAGAATATAATCTTGAGAAATGTTAACCAAAATACCTAATTTTTTTAAATAATCAAAATAAAATACTCACCTGCTGCTGTTTATGATGTAAGTAAGCAAATCTCCACAGGGGAATATCTTTGGTTACTGATAGTATGATATTTACTGCTTTGTTTACAGCACTCTGAAAAAAGCAAAGCATTCCCCTTAAGCTCACAGACATACTATGTGTGTGTGGGATGATCATCCAAAAAATACAAAAGCTAAAAAAATAGACCTCTTTCTTTTTAAGGAAACACTCTAGTAAACATGACATAGGATCACCCAAAACCACATTTTGTAAGGGGAAGGAATACTCCATAACGTTTTATCACAGTCCTTCCAAGTTTCTGTGGTTTTCAAACAAGAACATAAGACACCTTTATGAACAGTAATTATGAATCACTGGTGATTATAACTTAGTTACTGTTTCCCTTTAAACTGTTATGAACATTGTTATGTGTTATTAATAACAGTTTTCATGTTCACACCAGAATGCTTGAATACATTTGTCTGAATTTGTGATGGTATACTCTATAATCTACACAGGCAGCTACAGAAATTATCAGATAACTTCTTCTATGTGTGGTATTTTAAAATCACACTTTGTGGCCTGATTTCTTACTGACAACATCATGAAGGCTGCACATGAAACTTGTGAAATAATTCAGCTACTGATTTTGACAGTTTCCATGCTAAATGAGAAGCCCAGAAATCAACACCACAAACAACTAATACTATGTGAATGATTTCAGACATCATAGAATACTGAAAATATGTGTGTAAGAAATTTTGCTGAATTAATGTAAGTTTAAAAGAGTGTTTAAATTTTTTCACAGTTCAGGCTTCAGGCTGGTAATATTTTTCTTTACATTTCACTACTGCTGATTGCTGATTTATGAATGACACTTTAAACTGATTTATATTCTCAAAGAGTTTAAAGAGACTAGAAAGTCAATCAGGCTGTATTGATGGCATTAGTTTTTACTTTTTCACTCATTTTTAAATGTTTGCCTCTAAGTAGAGGTTTGTGAATTACTGAGTTACTGAGCTTTGAGAAAAACAATTCCTTCTAATACCTTGTATAACAAACCTGATCCACGGTTTCATGGCCTTAGCACCCACTGTCATCATGAACTCAAGTGACTTTTTACTTTTTTTTACCCTTCCCTTTAGTTCTTAAACCAGATTAAACTTGCTCATATTGCTTTAAAATAATGCATTTATAAACATTTTATCATAAATGACTGAAATGTGCAATTATTTTGTTACCTGAATATCTTCAAGACTTGGTCTCAAGACAATATTTGGAATAGCCAGTTGAATTTCAGCTCTGAACAAAGGAACTCTGTGTGCCTCTACAGACTTTGTTGTCTGATACCTGGAGTCAATAACATGCAGTCGATGTCTTAAGGACTCTAAAGTAATCTTTGTGCCTAAATAAATGTAATATTTAAGTGAGAAATTTTTTTTAGCACAATAAGCATGCAGGGTGGAATCTAAAAATTTTATTTAAAAAATAAACATATTTGAAAAAACCAGACTCACATCTGATCAAAGAGTCAGTATTCTTTTGACAAAGCTGTTCCATCAGGTTATAGCAGCTACAGGACAGACATTCTCGGCAGCGTGCTTTCTGTTTCATGTCCAGATGTGTGCAGGCAAAGGAATCCTGAACAATGAAAGGGAAATTCTTAGGAAAATAATCATATTATCCGGCATATAAATGAAATATCAAGTATCTGACTAGGTTGTAGAAGGCTATGTTGTAATTTTTACATTGTAGAGGTCTTACCTCCAGAGTTCTTCCAGTATCTGCTTTCAGACTGAGCTTAACAACATCTATAAGTTCATACACAGAGCATTCCACTTGTTGGCTCAGCCTACAAAAACAACCTTGCAGTCACCCATGAGGAATCAAATATAAGGAATACCCCTTGTTATTTCCCAGGCACACACCCGCTGTCCCACTGCACTTGTGTGCAGGGAAATGCCCTTTCCATGTTTTTCTGTTTGTTCCTATTGCTTGGGCATGTAGAGATTTTACAGCTTGCTGACTAACAAGAAATCCATTTGTCAGATCTTATCACATCTGATTCAACTGGACTTCATAATAATTTTGTTAAATAAAGGTTTTTTCCAGCTATAGCTAATAAAGCAGGTTTATCATGATGAGGCAGTAAAATAATCTGTGAAAACAGAATGTTTGAATAAAAACAAAAGTATTAAGAAATAAGCAATTAACATGTGGATAAGATTTCAAGGCCTATCCATATTTATTTTTCTTGCTATTTATTAGAATACTATAGGAAAAAAATGTAAGGAATGCTAAATAAATGCTAAATGCCAAATACTATGCTATTCCACAACTGCTGTGTTCAAGATATTTTGGAGTTTCTCCCCTGCATCCTAAGAATATCACTTTGCTCTAGACCAGTACTCTGTTACAATAACATTTTAAATTAAAGGCTCTAAGCATACAAAAGTAGTAAGTAAATAAACTCTCCCAAAAAAGGCCTTCAAGTCTGCCCAATTAAGAAACCTACTGAGACAGTCTGGAAGCAGCAGAGATAGCAAGCTTCTCTATTTGTTCCAAGAAAGAAGTCACATTCATAGGTTCATCCTCTGGCAAAACTATCAGGGCAGTGTTTGACATGTCCTTCAGAATTCTTTCAATTCTGCATTCCAGGGTATCAGACGCTGCTTTGACTACATAGTCCAGCTCCCTCAGGGTACTGTAAACATTCTGAATAACTAAATAAGGATAACAAAATGAAAACAAATCAGTGCAAAACACGGACTTCTTAATTCTCATCTCCCCTTTCTCCCATCCACTCCTGCCTCCCCCCAGCTTTTAAAATAAAATGAAGATTTAATGGTAATAAAATATGAAATAAAGGCCTGAAACATGATGGACTTTTCAATCTTTAGATTAAACCATTTCATAATAAACAGAACAATATTCTTCAAAATATCTCTTCTTTTGGTAATAACATTGTAATGAAAAGGATTAACAAAATAGATCAGAAAACGGAAAGGATACAAGTGCCCAAAAATTATTTTGGTCCTCCTACATACATACATAATAAAATGCAGTATTTTACCATTGTAATTAACTTATAAATTAAACAGCTAAAATTCCCCCAGCCAAGACTACAGCCTTATTAAACCATTAGATTTCTTCTTTCATATGTATGACCTAATTTGCTTTGGAAACAGATAAACTTACTGCTTTAACAAATGTGTTGTTGAACTAAAGGTAAAATTGACAGTTTTTGCTGTTTCTGAATAGGCTGGAAAAATTCTTACCCTTTCATACTTCCATTGCAAAATAGAAAGAAATGCAGCACCTGATGTCCTTTGTCACTGTTATTACTGTAAAGTTTTATATATACAAATATATGTATCTTTCTACTGTATGTAGAAACAAATCACTGGGATATCTAAGGCACAGCAGTGTGACAGGGCTGTCAAGGGGCTGATGTTTTAAGTGGGAAATGTCTTTCATTGCTACTAGAAAGTTAATGATGTAACTTGTCTTTTTCATTGCCTAGAACAGGGATTTGGGCAGACAACTTCCTTAGATTTTTTTTTCAATACATAAATTCAGTAGCCCTAAATCTATTTTTCCACTGTGTCTCCTGAGTTTTTGTCTAGAAGGCAAAACTATGGACCCCTGTATTTCTAGATGGAGATGGAAAAAAAAACATATAGGACATTAGGCTTGAGCTCAGCACATTGATAGCAGGTAAGAGCTATTTTGTATACACCACACCAGTGGCTTATTTGTAAGTGTGGGCATGTCAGACATTGCTCATCTTCAAAAAGACATGGTGCATTCACTTGAGAAAAGAATTCCCTTCTAGGTGTAACTGCATTTCAGCTGCAGCAGCAGGAAACAGCCCAGATGACTGCATTACATCTAAATGATTGAAAAGGGAGTTTCCACCAGAACTAACAGTGATAGAAAGAACCATTACAACCTGAATTATACCATTCAGATACTGTACACAGTGCAGATAGTACCTAAATGAATAAATAAATAAATATTATTGTTAACAGCTTCCTTATCATGTGTTACTAAAAAATGCAAATTAAACACAAAAAAATTCATTTTAGAGATAAAAAAACAAATATAATAACCCAGCTGCCATTTGGTTCTTGTGCTCTGGTCAGGCAAAGGTCAAGTAAAGCAGAAAGGTGACCAGCCCTGCCTTAAGCACTGGTCAGAGCCCCATGCACCAGCGCCACATGGCAGAGTCCTAAATATACACCTTCACAAACCTGTGCCACATTTCACATTCAAATTTAGAACGTACCTGTTCCTGTTTATATTGCTGCTTTTGCTTTTGAAGAAGAAAAGGGAAAGCCTAACATCAGTCAGCATCAACTGAAAAACTAACTTAGTAGCATGAGTTATTGTTTTCTCATGAAACTGCAACATTAAAGTCTTGGTGACAGTTTTATATATGCCCATTTCAATGATATTTTACAACAGTTAATCAATTTTATACTACATTTGGTAGGGTTAAGCTTGTGTCTTAGTGGTTGTGTGAAAAATCTCAATGTCTAATAAAAAAATGTTTTCTTGGAAAAAAAAAAAGGATTTGGGCAGAAATCCTCAACCTTGATTTCAGACCTGTCACTTTTAGGATGTTCAGCATAAGTTATGAAGTTGGTTTTTTTTATAGAAAAGATATTATTAAAACACCCATAGCCATTCTCTTGTCTCATATTCTTGTAGCAGTTGGGCTAAAATTATCCACCTAAAGCGAAGACGTCAGTCCACAAACACATTTTTGCAATAATAAATGCAGGCACCTAACAGTATTAACTACTACCTACATTTATTGATGTTCAAAGAAGTCCATGACAGCTGCATCAGGCCCGGGGTAAGGGCATCCTCAATTTGTGCTATCAACGGCTTCATCAGCGGTTTCAGCACAACAGGGATCCTATTCAGATGTTCCTTGTAACTGATCAACAGGTTCTGGAGTCTGAAAGACACCATCATGCTTAGAATGTGCTTAATCCAGATATTTGAAACACACAGAATTTTGGACACATTTCTGCAAGTTCTGGTCCCATCTTAGAAATGAGAACCATTCCCAGCTCTTTCTAACTCCAACCATGCTTCTTTATCCTTACCAACAGCAGAACCAGCCTGAAGAAATAAGTGTCTTCAGCAAAATGACTGTGATCAATTAGATAGAATTTTTCTCCCAAGAAAAATTATTTACAAATTTTAAAAAATTAAGAAAATAAACAGGAAATTGAAAATATGGCATTTTTGTTTCCATCTTCCTATCTCACAAAACATGGCATGAAATTACACTGCTTATAAGAAAACTACATACAAACCACTTAGAACCCCAAATTTCACAGAAAAAGAGTCCAAAATCTGAAGCAAGCCTTACCGATATAGTTCCACGAAAATGGAGCTACACAAAGAAACTGCATAAAGAAGAATTAGATACAAATATAATTCAAAGGCCAGATACACAATGGGTTCCTTACAAGAACTTCTGCAAAACCAGCAATAGCTCTGTCCTGCACCAGATTAAATTCATGACTTTAGACATCATTGTTAGAAACCACACACTGAGATAACCCAATCACAGTACAGCCAGAACTGTTTTTTAGATGTTGTTAATCAAAAATCTACACCCCCTTAATATTTCTTCTTTGCTTGGGGAGTCAGTATGAAGGGGTTTTTAGAGTAGAAGGTAAGTTCGGCTTTCTTTTTCTAATGCAAACATTTTCTGTACATTTTTTCCCTGTTAGATGGCAAAATTTGGGGCTGTTGCTTTTTGGAGGTCTGTAGCACACAGAATTTGCTTTGCACATTAAAAATTTATGGTTAGTTGTCCTTAAACACTCCACAGAAAATCAATGAAAAATGTCGCATTGTAAGACTGAAACACTGAAAATTTCAACAACAGAAAGAGAGGAGGGGTTGAAGTATTTATGAAACACTTTAAATTTCATCCCTTTTTGTCCAATTCTAATTAAGAAATGAAGAACACTCCTCACAAAGCATTGCATTTTTAAGACCGAACATCCCTGTTTAGAGAGTTCTAGAATTAATAACCAGCATCCCTGAGAATGAAAGAACTCTTCAGCAGAGATTTGGACTGTTACAAGAAACAAAAAGAAATTATTTTAAATCAACAAAAGTTAATACAGATATTTAACATGAGACACCAAGGTGACGTATTCCCTTGATACATGTTTGGGTTGCACAGTAATCAAGTCATAAATTCCAGCTTATTTTTCTAACAGGAAAAAATATCTTCTGATGCTAAGTGTATTATTTTGGAGTGTAATTGCTATATTAGAGTGCACAGATGCACTCTAACAATAATAATAGCAGTACCTAGGAGCTCCACATAGAGAGCAGCTGTTGAAGTAACAAAAACATGTAGGCGTTTCCAAGTAATGAGATATGTGTGCAAATAGGAACAACTGCATGTTAATATGGAAATACAGGGGAAAGCAATTAAAATTCAATTAAACTCCATCAAAGAAAAATATTATAATAAATCAAAAGCAATATATGCAACAGTCTCAAAGGTAGGGATTCCCATTTGCAGATGAGAAACAAATCCAAAAAGTGTTCACTCACTCTGTTTGATGTCTTTTAATCTGTTCTCCATCTGCACACAAGCCACGGACAACATCTGGAACTTCAAAATGCATTTTTCTCAGGTATTTTGTCTCATAAAGTACTTCCAGGACCATTGGGTCTAAGTTTACAAATAATTCCTTCATGTAGCAATAAAAAAAAGAAATAGAAAATAAGACACTAGTTTGGTACTTATGTGTAGTGTGTTCTAACTGGATCATATAAAGAGATGTAAATGACTGGAGAGGATTTTCAAAATATTTACCCATGTTTCTTCTTCTACCTCCTCTAGAAATATATGGGTTTCCCAAAGTATTAATCAACCAATATCTTAGACTGATTTCAATTTCTTGTGACTCCTTCACTGTGCCTAAACACTTGGCTCCTTCCCATGAATTCCCAAGTTTAATTCTAGTTCTGCAGCTACATTCTCTGGAGGTTAATTTGCCTTTTCATCTCAGCTTCTCCATCAGTAACTAGGGAGAAATATTGTGAAGGTTAATTTCTACGCTTGTTGGGGGCACTAAAAGTTTTTAAGATGCTACATAAATTTGAAAAATATGTTCTAGTTGTCCATTATGGAATCATTAGTACAAAAAACTGACACATTTTAACCATAGTTTTTCTGCTGTACAGCAGAAGAAAATGTCTGTGATGTAAGAATGGTGAAATTTTCTGCCTCAGCAATCAATTTTGAAAGCAAATTAATGAATTATTGCAATATATTCGACATTGATATTGATATTGATCACCGCAGAAAAGAACACGAGCTAAGAAAAAATTCCTTCCTTGACTAAAATTTTGGTTAACATAGAAAATAAACAAAGAAACAATATCTAAAGAATGTCAATAAGTCAGTAGTAGACATGTATTTGCTGAATACTGCCTCTTTTATACCCTGAATGAGACAGAAGCCTCATGAAGAAGAAATATTGTGAGACATATCATAAATATACACAAAAAGGAAAAAAATATTTCAACTCAAGTAGCTCATTTTTTAACCCTATTTAGGCTAAGGTTACTTCAGTGCTTTCTTGTCTATCCATGGTATGATTAAAGTAGCACATATAATAAATTATGTAGTAGTAATACAAAGAATGTATCATATTTACCTTGGTTTCTGGGTCCCTGGCAAGTAAGGGAGCACACAGAGCATCCCTAGCCTGGTCAGCAAACCTGCACCAGGCCCTATGGTAAATAAACTCAAATTCCAAAAGAACTGCAGCCATTTTATTGTAGTTCTTGATAACTCTTTTCATTTCCATTGTCTGCAATTTAGGGGGAAAGAAAGAAAAAGCACTACTTAAGCAATTCAATGAGTCTAACACAGTAGAAAGGCCCTTCACTGGGCTTTTCCTCTTCAGCACAGGAAAACAAAAGAAATAGAAATCTCTAAATCATGCTGTGTTCTAGAGACAAGGTAAGACAGAAACTGGGCAAATTATTTAAGAATTTAATTATTAAGTAGTATTCAACTGCTCTAAGCAACATAATTATTTTCCCGATTCCTCCTTCCAGCCTTGTTCATAGAATAAAGTCGACATTATGACATATACAAGGCACTAATGGTCCACTGAGAAAGGTACACAAACAATCCCACTCTTGGATGAGCTTGGATACAAGCTGCTAGAAGAGTGAGTGTAGAAGTATACAAGTAAATTGCCTATCTGTTAATAACATCCTTGAAAGCTTAGGATAAATCCTCTGCTAATTTCCTACCTTCAAAAGTGCAGTTTTCTTTTTAAGGAACATCATTGGATGGTCAATTTTTCTGAATAACTGCTGAGCCCACATAATCTTCCCTGTTACCTAAAACACAGGAGATATGAGGTTATATTTTCACTAACCTAAAAAACAGTCAAGAAACAAAGTAATTTCTCTCTCTCATTTACTTCATTCTTACTGGTGGTATATTACGTGGTATAGGTGGATTTTCCTTTTCCTTCTGATAGAGTTTTTGAATAAACTCTAAGTCTTGACTGTACTGTTGAAGCACAATGGTATACTTCTCATTTAGATCAATATTATTTTCTCCTATTTGTTCAAGCTTCATCAGAAATCCCAGCATCTGTTCAGTCTAAAAAGGAAGATGGAGCATTTACTTCACAAGATAACATTTCAGAAAATTATTGTCCATAAAGTAATTTATTAATTTAGAATATGCTATGTAAATTTGTAAGTTGTTTTCTAAGAAATACAGAAAAATAGAAAAATCCATCCATACAAATTTGTGAATTTTATTTCTATATTTTGTCCCATACAGGACATACTTCCCTCTGCATAAATCAAGAAACTGTTAGCACTACAGTCTGGTTTTTTCTGACTCTCAAATCCTCACTCGCTTTTTTTCAGCAAACAGCCGTGGTAGAACACCTACATCTTTACTCACACTTCATTAATATCTCATACCTGATGAGGGCCTGAACCAATAAACAATATTGACATTAAGGAAACAGATGGCAGACATTTCATTACTCCTGCTAGTGTAACAGGAATAACTTAGAAATGCAACGGGAAACACCAGGATGAAGAAAGAAAATAAATTTCAAAATATAGAGCTATAAAACTGGTATGGAAAGATGGAACACACACTTGGCACAAAGTAAGAAGGAGCATGCCTTTACAGCACTTCTGCAAGCAACTTTTTGAACATTTCTAATAGGTTTGACGTCCTCCAACATTGTCTCAGGCAGCCACCACCAGCACAGTACCAGAAGCAGGGATTTGTGTTTGTAACCTTACTTACAGTTACGGTCTTTTCAAACCAGGAATCCACAAATTCCTCTATAGATCCATACAATGCTGCAATCTGGTTCTTAAATTCAAGGTAATCTTTTTCAAACTAGAATAAAAGCAAAAGAAAAATTATCTACAATGCTGCTTTCATTTTATTAAAAAAAAATCCTTTTTGTGAAGTTTTTCAGCAATCTGTTTTATCTATTGGGTGCATGTGTTCAGCACTGCACTAAAAAGAACAGGAACACCAGCAACCAAGGCTTTACACTCTAAGCAAAGCAAACAAAACATAAGCACTGCTAGGTTAAATGATTAAAGCCTCATCTTCATGAACACAAAGGAGCACAGAGGATCACAGACAGGCCAAGGAAAACTCATAACCTCATCAGAGAGCACAAAGCACACTCACCAGCTACTTGCACTCCTTCCACAGGAGAGTGCTCAGCTCACCCTCCAGCTCAGCTCACTGAAACCCACCAAAGGCAAGCAAACTGGCAGGCTCTCTAGAGCACCTTGCAGATTAATGGAAGCTGTTACCAAATTTGGCAGCTCCTACACACAATTTGTGTATTTATCTGTTACATTTTTTTTTCTTAAGAGTCCAAAATACTGAGGGCCTAACAAAAAGAGTTCAATGTAAACTTCTCTCAAAGACAATACTGCACAAGCTTGGGAAGGCAGTACATAATAGATATTGCTCCAAACATTTAGGTGTAGAGAAGTCATGCCACATTTTAACCCCTCCAAATTCAAGTGAACAGTAAATGCCCTCTTTCAGAGAGGAGCCACGCAGCAAGTATTAGAGAAACAAAGCCATCAAAGTCAGAAGAAACTCAAAAGTACTCCCGAGTTAAATATTTAAAGGAAAGTTAATGACAGTGGCAAGCTTTAGTTCAGGAAGGCAGGAGAGAAATCAACACTTCTAGAACTTCTATTGTGAGGCCACTAACTCTGCAAAACAAGCAGGCTATAGCTCAAGAAAAGCAGCTCATTTCCAGCATGTACAGGATTAAAACAGGAGACTGGAGCATTTGAAAAGACACTTATCATTCTGTTCAGCACTGGGAGTGGCATTATTCCCTTCTCCCTCTAAAATGTGCAACTACATGCCTTTACTAACTTTGCTATAATACTGTCATTACTATTATTTTTAATAATACTGAGTAACACATACAATTAGACAAACTGTATTTGTTGTGTTGATATATCTAAATTAGTTTTCACTCTGCAGTTCAAAATATATGCATCTCAAAACAATCATGCTTAGGAAAATTAGTTTGTAGCATCACCTATCACATAAAACCTAGTTTACAAAAAGTTAACAAAAAACATTTGAAGTAAAAAACAAATTTACCTTAACACTTTTAAATTGTATTAAAATATATGAGAGTATTGATATTATTGTTACTGCAAAATAATAGATGCATTTTTAAAATATTCAACATTCTTTGCTTAACTGCGGTGAAAAGCACAGAATTAACTGAATGTAAGTACCTCCTTTTTCCTGTGGTCCAGAATATCATACTGCTTGGATTTTGTATTCGTAGCAATGCTCTGGTATTGAGTAGTGATCTTGTCAATGCCTTCTATTTTTATACTCTGGAGCTGTAAAAGGCTTTCCATAGTATTGCTCATATCTGAAATTTTCTCCAAACGTTTACAGAAGGTCTCAAATTTTCCAAATATGTAGTTTTCACTAACAATAAAAAAAGAAAAAGAGGGATTTCTATGAAAATCTCTTTGCAACAGATTTTTATTAATCCACATATATTCTACCAGAGCTGCTATCAAGTTTTACACAAAAAAAAAAAAAGAACTGATTTAAACCCACATATATAAACCAGAAAATGCTTAATCCTTACATATGACAATTAAAAGCCTTTACCACATTTCACAGGAGTAACTCTTTCAAATAAGATATTTGCAGGAGAAGAAAATGTGAATGCACAATACCAAGAAATGCCCCATTATTAAGTGCCAACACAGGTAAAAACACTCCTTGGCATTGTGATAAAGAACCCAGATCAAAGCTGACTGAATTCCCTTAGAGTGTTTTCACATATATTCATAATTCAAATTTTTTAAGATTTCATACCATACATATATATTTGTATTCAATTGATAAATTAATGCATTCTGCCAAAGTCCCATTGGGCATGTGCTGAATCAACAAGTGACTGGTAAAAACCTGATTTATTCCTGAATGAAAATAAAAAGACCCACTCTGCAATGTCCTCTTCTGATTATAAAAATTACTTCATTTTAATTGAATATTTAGCTTTTCTGTTATCCAGCAGACATAATTACATCTCACTTATAAATTGTACTCCTCACTATGATTCAATATTGGAGTGAATTATATACCTGATATCAAACTGCCTGTCACTTGGACTTTCCTTTAGCTCCTCTCTAATTTTCTGAAAGGATGCTTGGTACTTTTCTTTGAGGCAAATGCATTGTTGTATCCTCTTTAGCAATTCTTGTCTGAGGAAGAAAATACAGAAGACAGAGAATCATCCTAAGGTCCTCAAAGGAGTATAAATGTAAATAAAATATTTTAGTCAAACATGCAACACTGCAAAATAAGAACACAAAATTATACACTACATGAAAAACACTCAAAATATGATGGGTTTGAGTCAAAAGTTTTGGACTTGAACCTGTTGTCTAGATTGGATATTTTTATCTTGGGTTTTGTTGTCATCAATCCAAAACTTGCATGGTATAGTCCACAAAGGATGTATACCAGCTAATGCTGGCTATCCAAATGCTTGCAGTTTGGCCATTCCTCATCTTCAGTGCTGAGTATTGCTGATAGGTTTTCCTTTGTTCCTTTCTTTGTTTTTTTCCTAAGCAGACAAGACTGGAGAAGTATTTTTCTGCACTAAAATAAGGAGAGTCTATTTATTTTAAAAAGATACACCAGGAAGAACTTAGTTCCTGAGGCTGTTAGATCTTACACACTGCTGTTCATTAACCCTGAGGTACCACATGAGATACATAGATGAGGCATGGAAACAAGCCATAAGCCATTTGCACAGAGCTGTTCCTCCACTTTGGCTTTGCCTTTCATCTTCCCAAAGATTACTGGGAATTAAAATGATAGTCAAATTTATAGGCTGAAGCCATTAACTGGGACAAAGTTTTGCAGGGATAACAAATTAAGTAAATGAGAAGAATGTCGCAAAAATTCAGCTAGAATAAACTAAAAAATTCAGCTAGAATAATTCTTTAGAATAAACACAACTAGTATTTAATTGACTAAGGTAATTTCTGAAAAATTCCCTTTATCTACACCAAAATACAGAAGGAATCAAAATTGTTAGATTTACTTTTATGTCTCCCAGCCTGTTGCCTCAGTGTCACTTTGATTTGGCTGGAGTTTAAGCAGAGATATCCTGACTATCTGCTTTGATGAAGCTTGTAACACCTTTTCCTTTTCATGTCAATACCCTTAATCTTACTCCAGTTGGACTGTTCCAAGAGACTATTCCAGTTATTAATTTTCTAGTTGATAACTTCAGATGTCACATTCATTTTAACTTCTCTCTGTGGGTTCCCCCTTCTTTTTTTGCATGAAAATAATTGACCTGCTCTTATAGAATGTGTTCTTCCTATGTTATCTGCACTTGTCAGACTTCAGATACACTTGTTCTGCCAGTCACATCAGCATTCACTACCCAGTGAATAAGTTTCACACAAACACCTCTGTGGTCCCATTTATGCTGAGTGTAGCGCTTGGACAAGTAACTGCAGAGCAGCTAACTCATCCCTTCCCTGAAATACCCCACAATACAACTGAGTTGTGATTTTGGTCCTGCTGTATATTGTTCCCTTCCTCAAACTGACTTTCATGTCCAGTAACAGCAAAATATAAATCTTGGATGTAACTTTGCCAATCTGTCCTTGGAGCTTTTTCATGAAGTCTTTCAGCTCCCAGTTGCAATTTCTTAAGTGTGTTTTGGTCTAAAAAAATCCATGTGGACAATATATCAAGTGTTTTATACTAGTAAATATTACACAGTTTCCAATAACAGGTTTATTTCAAAACACAGTAAATTTGTTTTTGCAGAATACTTAATTCTACACAGAATTAATAGTTTCCAGCATAAAATTAACATAGGAATCAGTGACTAGTAGGAGGATAAAAGGCTACTTAAATTTACCTACTAATAATCTTGAGGATTAACCTGTAATTTTACTTCTAATTTCAACAGCAGAAGATTAAATTATTAAAATTCTATCACCTGTCCAGGTCCCAGATTTTTGAAACACCTTCACATAGATAGGTCTTGCATGTGTTAATCATTTGATTGGTGATTTTAAGAAACAGTGATGTCATGTGCTCTGATGTGTTGTAGTACGGTGATGTATAGTAGATCATAAAGACAGTATTCATTAAACTGGGAATGTGTTCCATTGCTGTCACCTATAACAACAACAACAAAAAAAATTGGGAAAAACAGAAATCTAAATTTCCTGAAATTTAACACAATGACAAGTGTGACAGCTCTGGGAATATGTTTATCAGCAGACAAACATTTTTTTGAGTTTTTGTCATTATGAAACAAACCATCCAATTCACTTGTGGAGACCTGTCACACCTTGACCAAGACAAAGAGCACAAGAAAAGAGCAATGAATAAATGAATAGGTATTTTACAGACTGGGATTTTCCACAGGAAAACCAGAGGTGCTACTCTGCTTGGCCATGGCCTCCAACATAAGAAGGTGCTGTAATCTGCTTTGCAGAGGAACACACCACCTGAGGAAAAGAGGTCATAGGTCATACCCTGCTGGAAAAGTGTTTGTTTTCAGTAGGAAGGACAACAAAAAAGTTGGCCTTCATTAATTTTGTCTAGATCTGTACTGAGGAGAAATCCAGAAGGGGGAGGCAAGGCAACAATAATCTCACTTTTACTGGACACTGAACTATAGAGTTTTCTGTCCCACAGAAGTTTTCCAGAGAAATGCATGCAAGCTAGATGCACTGAGAACCCAGAACAAGAGAGTGGTCAAGAAAAGGGTAAAAAAAGTATGATGTCTAAAAGTCAAGTCTAATATGGCAGAACAGTGAATATTTGCAAAAGAAGTGCAGTGTAAAATAGCACTGGATAAAATTAGAATGGATTAAAAAGAGATCAAGCTTTGAAAATATTATTTAGAAAATTTGTTACCAGCTGGATTATGCATAAATGTTCTGAACAATGCAAGCTTAGACAATTTTGTCTAATGTCTGTATAGTTAAAATTCATGTTCTCACTTAAAAAATGAACTCTGAGACTATATGGTTATGAAAATAACATAACAAGATGACAGTGCTACCTACAAGAGAAACAGCTTTAACCTGTAAATAAATGGAAGCTGACCAATTTCAGCTCAAACCAAGGTTTAAGATAATTTTCTGACTTTTGCAGCAAAACAATCACAAGCAATTCCTAACTAAAGCATGCAGACAGAAGAGCTGCCATATGTGAGACCCAAGTTCACAAAGGCAATTCAGCTCATTATTGGGTTAAGAAAAACACAATCTGATGCTTAGTTTATTCATATCCTTCAGTTATCTTCTGGAGTAATAACTACCTCAAAAAAAAAAAAAAAAGGTACTATTATCTCTGGTAATTCAAAATCAGTAAGCTCAATTCACTAATGCCTAAGGAGTTAAATTGTCCACTAGGAGTTAAGCTGTCCACTAAGAATTAAGTAAAAGAGTTAAATATTGAAAGGAAAAAATAGGGGTTTTTTAGGGCAACAAAAGCCCTTTCTTTCTTTTCTGAATTTCACATTAAGTGCCTTTACAGTACTTACAGGTGAGGCATTGGCAAGTGGACCAAAAAATTTATCCAATGTATATAAATATCTCACATTGTTTTTAGCTTCATTGGCAGCAATTGTTATACTACCATCCTGAAGAGATGAGAAAAAAGAAAGTAATAGAATTATTACTGTGAAAATTTTCTGAACAGGTTCTTTCTCTTTTACAGCACACAAGGCTATGATTAAATCTTGCAAACACTTTCCCACAGAAGTGCTTTCAAATATGCTATTTATTTTTCACATGAGAAATAACTGCTTTTACATGCAAAAAATGGTAAGATTTTCCAAAGCCAGCAACATTTTCGATATGGTTTAAAGGAAGTCATTACTTAGACCTCCAAAGCTTTTTTCTCCTCACGGATCCAACTTAGATTTTGGAATGGTTTCAGCACAGGACTCTGGATTTATTCTACAGAATTTAGACAAGATTCCTGAAATGTTACCAGGGTGCTTCCCAACATTATTTAATAGACACTGTTAGGGACAATGAGTTCACATATAATGCCTGTATATCCTTATGTTCATGTCCCAGGGAGCTATCCACTACTTAGGGGGCTCTGTACAGATATTTTTATCCAAATTTCATTTATCATAAAATTCTGCAAATATAGTAATCACAAAATAAAAAACTTTTCCTGGTCTAATCTTAAAACAGTAAAATACTTTAAGTAATAGAAGACCTACATTCTGGGGGTAGGGGTGGTGGGGGTCTTGTTGACTGTATATAATCTACAGGTTATTTTCTGGCTTGCCCACAATTCTGCTGGATAAGTTTACATTACAGATATCCACTTATATGAAGTAGCAGTTATGCCACCAGAAGTCTGCTCTCAACAATTCTAAAAGCATTATGATGGACTTTCAGACTTCTACAGTTGGCCTGCACAGAGTTCAGCTTGTCAGAGACATAAAAACATTATATTGCTGCACCTGCACTGCTTTACCTTTGCACAAACTTTCCCTCTATAATGTTAATAAAAGACACATTACAAAAGCACTGACTTCTTTTCAAGTTATCTATTTAATTTCAGAATCCTTGATGCTCTATGTTCCAACAAATGGATAATAAACCACCGTGTAAAACCAGCATAAACACTCAAAGTTATTTTTTATTTTTAGCACTGTGTTCAGTTCTGTATATATTACAAATACAGTACTGTAATAATTTAAAATTCTAATTAGAATGTAGTAATTACCAGTTCCTTCCACTGTTTTAATGTCTTTGATCTTGCTGCCTGAAGAATACTTATAATTTTCTTTACTCGTGAACTCTTGATCTCGTCTAAAAGGCTTTGAAGAAAGAATCATATTTAATACACTCTCTCTGGAATAAAAGTTTACAATTACTTTTTAAAAAAAACTTCTTTTTTTTTTTTTTTAAGACTCTGTGAGAAATAATGCAGGGATTTCACCTGTTAAATGATGACATTCTTGACTTCCAGTGTTCCAGCTCTGCAGATGGACCAACATCATCAGCTTCTCTTCTAATTTGTTCACTCTCCACTAAGACTTGTCTAATCTGTTTGGTCCAAATCATGATCACTTCTTCAAGTTTCTCAGTGACCTCTGTGTTAGTGCCTTCAAAACCATTGAATTGGACAGTTTTATAAGCGCCAAGAAATAAATACTGAAATTTAAATTCCAGAAGCAGTGTTCTTGCCAAACACAATCTGAGACTACGTAAACTCTGTATATTTGAATCACTGACCAGCAGGAAAAGATTTAGAGTGAAACAACAAGATGCACATATGTAATGCTTGTGTCTACCTTCTCTGTTACTATTGCAAATCCTTTACAATAGAAACAGAAATACACGAGTTAGTTAGTGAGTTCATAAGAAATGGTAGAAAGTTATTGTTGAAAGAGACATAACTACTCTTCTTCTTACAAAAACATACATGTAATTTTAATTTATTTTTTTTTTAATAAATACAGGTGCTTTCATTCACAGAGTCAAACAACACTGGACAGGATTTTCCCAGTACTAAAGAAAATGAATAGTACACACTCCAGTATATGGATTTACTCAGCAACTACTTGGCCAGTAAACTAGGAGAGATTTAGACAACTGCTTGCATGATATATCAAGCAACTACCTAATTCTTTAAGAACTAAACTAACTAAAATATGTGCAAATGATTGATAATCTTATAATTAAACAACAACAACAAACCCGGCAAGAGTAAGCAGAAAAATGTATACAGCTCAGGGAACATTAGTTCATTCTTCAAAGTAAATTTTTACTAATGACATAACATTTATTTTATAAATAGCATCGTTGTGTTTGCTTTGGGGTATGAATTACTCACCTGCAGTTATGTAGTCAGATGGGTTCTGCAAGTTTCTGACATAAATATCAATATCCACTTTTGTGAGCTGAATTTTATCCTCTATATTCTGTCTAGATGATGACAAAGTACTCACAAATTTATCCACTGCATACAGAAACTCTTGTATCTGGCTGTTCTTCAAGCCTTCTTTCACAGCTCCCCAGTTCTGATTATTTCATGATTTATGCAAAAACCAAAAATGTGAGGGTCACGCTCCCTTTTTTTTTTAACCACAAACGGTATTTTTTCATTAGAAAGTATTTCTTGTTCATGGCAGTATACAAAGATTTATCAACATGACCTTTAAAATATACTCATCAATACTTTAAAGCGTGCATTGATTTAACTATTCTGTTAGACAAGAAGAGACAAACAAGCAAGAGGCTAGAAGAAATAAGAGTCCCTGATTTCACTCTGACTTGACTCTGAAATCAGCTGTCACTGATTTCACACTGGAGATTGTATTTTGTTTCGTTTTATTTTTCTCCTTCTGAACAGAGAAAACAGATTCTAATCTCCCTTTCTGCTCCTGGGGAGAGAACATGACAGTGTATGGTAACAGCACACAACACCATCATTCTCTGTAGACAGTGAGCTTCTTTGTATTCGTAAGCTCTGAACGTGTGCTTCGAGAGGCCACTGAACAAATTGGGATGCTTTATGGGTGTCACAGAATAAGCACAACTCAAAGAAGCTGGATACTCTGGATATAACACTGCTCCTGCTGTCCATGCTCCAGAATAAAGTCATGGACTGATCCCCTGTGCTGCCAGAAGGACTTGACACTTTTTTCAATCCAGGTTCAATCTAGTTTTCATAAAGTCATCACAGCTTTACCTTGGTATGGGTGCTGTGTTATATTCTCCTTTGTCATAATAATTAAAGATGGCACTATTGCTTGAAAATAAACAGCAGCAACATGAATTTCAAACGTTTGTATACATATAAACTGCACGACTCTCATAAAGGCCTATATTAGACTTTTATCTTCTCATATGCTCTGTTCTAGGTCTAACAGATGCACAAACAGAACTGCAGTAGCAGCATGCCTTACTTCCACATGGTCTTGAGAAAAAAAGGTGGATTGTTTGATTACCTGTTGGGATTTAAGTGCTGGTATAATGATCTGGGACAAGAAGAATTCCAGGCCCTGAAGGATATTTCCATTAGTACAATCAAACATGCCAAAATGCACCTCCTTTGGGAAGAAACAAAGATTAGCACAATGCATATCGACCTCTGCAGCATTACACTATTTGAGTGAAATTTAGATACATGGCCGACACATTCACAGTGTATAATTATTTAACGTGAGTATCTCTGAAAGTCAGAAAAGGCTGTTACAGTACTTTTTTTATACACAACAAAGTATGAGAGGCTGGAAAATCTTATGTTAGTTTCAAGACTTGTCTTTATTTTAAAAGTCTAAAAGATACAGTTAAAGTGCAGCATTTCAATAATTAAGGCTCATTACTTAAAATAAAATCTTACAGCTTAGGTCTTTATTCCCTACTGTCATTAAAATTTATATTTTAATAACTAATTAATAGTTATTTTTATTAATTAAAATCTTGGGGTTTAATAATACTGCAGTAGCTAATTAATAAATCATTATAATTGTATTGCAAATACTTATGTGAAAAAGAACTTCTGTTAATCATAAAACTAGACATTTTCAAGAAAGCATTCCTTATTTTTTTCTGACTCCAGTTTCATGAATAAAGGTCTGAGAAAATATGAACATATGAACACTGCATGATTTTTCTCTGACCTGAGAGACATTTGATGCAGTTATGACTTCATCTGATGTTCTTAGGAAAAATGCACAAGTTCCTGTAAAGTCCTGTAAATAGGACCAAATGCATACAGTTAAAAAGAATACATGTATACAGTAAAAGTAATTTACTTCAAAAATTAGCTACCCTAAAAATGCGCTGGAAACAAAATTACTCAAAAAGATGGTGAAACAGTTTGCAGGATATCTGAAACTCCATCTTTCTCAAATCAAATACTGCTTTTCCCTGTTTGACACAAGAATGTCAAAAATGACCTTTTGGACAGACTGGTTAAGTGTTGTACCTCTATTAAGAAAATGCAGTTCAGGAAGAGCTTGTGAGCTAGGCTATTTCCTGTTATTATAATTGAATGATCCTTATTTTATCTATTTACCCATTAAACATAGTAAAAACCTAATAGTAACTCAACTGCAACAAATTTGAAAAACCATTCTAGTTTGCCTAATTGGCAGAGGAATGAACCTCACTTTTCCCCTGAAAGCAAGAAACAATTCTTCTGCTATGTCTTTTCTGGCATTGCAGTGTTAATATAAGCTTTTTGGGACTGACAAGAAACAGCAAAATGACAACAAAAATGAAAACCAAAGAATCACCAGGCTTTATTCAAAGACAATTGTATTTGAAGAGCTGATTCCCCCCAAAAGAGATGGAAAAAAACAAAAATAATCAAAAAATCTTAATGACCACTCTGAATATGCTATTGAATAATGCTTAGATATTACAAGGAGGAGTTCATTATAGGAAATTGAATGGAAGAAATTATTTATTGAAGGTATTTTTGAGTAATGTGCAGTATTATTATATGAAAGGGCATAGAAAACTACTGCAGAACTGTACTTTTAAACTAGAGGTGCACAAGCCCTGGAAAATACTTAACACGCAATCATTAAAAATATTAGGATCTGTAATTTTTTTTAAAGTATTTATTTGACCTGCTCTCCTCTCAGATAGTGAAATTGCTACTTCTTTACTGATGAAGGCAAATCTCAGCTCAAGAAATGCTGGGAGACCCTGCATTATAAGAACAGAGACTAAGTACTTCTATCCAAGAATACAAAAATTACAAACAATTGTGTAACGCTGCAGAACAGTTATGTCTTTTTGATATTTTACTTTTTAAATGTCATCTAATGAATTTTATATAATATAAAATATAATATGNAATATAAATACCATACCTCAGTGGAACCCATGGTAATAAATAACTTCTTCTGAGGCAAATTGTTTGTTGACCCATCTGGCCTCAATGATGCATTCGACTTTTGCTAGCAATTTGATTATAAATAAGAGATTAATAAATTAAAAATTATATCATACAAATACTTCATCCATTTGAATATGGGAATTATAACTAAGTCCATTCTGACTCAGTTTGTAATTCCCAGATAGAAATCACAAGACTTGCATTCTCTGGAGAATAAGCTTTGTCTGAATGCCAGTAAACAGTTTCACAGCCTCATTCTTTCAGAAAAAAAAAAAAAATAAGGGGGGAATGGTCTCAGAAAAGATGAAATTAAATCTGAAATTAAATCTGAAGTGATTCCTAGTGAAACTTCCTCTATGAAAACAATGTCTCACAGAAAGAATCATATGCTTGGTCTGCAAAGTCATAATGTAACTGAATGGGACTCACAAGCAATGTCATCAGCTCAATCCTAGCAACAGTGTGACGAAATTTAGCTTTCTGCCCATTTCTTTAACCAGACATCACAGAAAAAATTTCTGTCTGGGAAGCCTTGCTGCCACTGGTCCTTCCCCACTGAGCTATATCTTCAACCTCTTCTCTTTGAAGCAACAAAAAAGCTTAAACCTAATGAAGACCTGCTTCCCTCTAATTACGTGTCATGTATTTTGGAAAATAATCTGTTGAAAATTGGAAGAATGTGACAGAAAACAATGTGGGAGAAGTTTGCAGGTATATTTCTTTTTAAAGTTGAGGAGAGCCTTCCTAGAAAGTCAAGTGTTCAGCTCCTGCTATACTAAACATGTGATGTGTGATTAACAGGAATTGCTCCTCACTTCTACCCCAAATCAGCATCTACTGACCCCTACGTGTGGTTTCAAGAGAACACCATGCACCTAAGATGTTGAAAAAGAGAGATGAAGAGATGAGAAGCAGCAAAGAAAGGATCTTTGATAAATCCTGGTTAGGGCATGCCTACTAGTCAGGCCAGTAGTCTGCCTGCTCAGTATTTTGTCTCCAAGAACAGGGCAAACACATATAATACTGTCCTTGAGTAAACTCCAATTCTCCAATACGCTTGAAATCAAATTGTTGACAGAACAGTCAAATTAATGACATCTCTTCGCTCATCAGAACATGGTGAGAATGTGGAAGATGCCAGAGATGGCATTCATGCTTTCCATCAGAAACATTTTTATGCTATGCTGCTTCTGAAACAGAGCTCTCATAAATTAATTTTTTGTGATTAAAGGGGTCAAACTAAAACAAAATTAAATGCAGCAATGAAACGTTTCATTTAACCCAGGCTGGGCATTTATTTCTGATTTGTCAGTTAAGGAAAACAAAGTCAGGATTTTTAGTTTCATCTTGATTTAAGTGAGGGAACAAGACATTTATCCCAGAAATGTGCATGCCTAGTCCCAGTGAAATGAAAAACTGATTAAACTGTTTTGACAGCAGAGCTCATTCTGTGCTTTGCAAAGTCTCTAAGCAATTCCAGTAACACTCAAAAGTTCTTTTAATTTATCTAGGTTATAATGATTCTGTAATTCATTCTGCATTCAACCGATGATCAAGAATCATCAGGTTTTCTCCTCAATAAGCCCAAAATACCACCACAGGATGAGTTAGCTCTCCCTACCATGGCTCCTCACTGGTGCAATTTGAAAGGACTGATGAAGGACTTCTGCAGCTCTGGAAGCCCACAACAGTTGTGTTAGACAATGTCAAGGTCACTTGGCACCTTCTGATATCACACACTCAGTGGAAGCTGAACAAATTATTTTGCTCTTTATGCAGAGGCTTCTCAAAACTCAAAGGGAGCAAAACACAACTTGGGGACGACAACTGCCTTACTTCTAATCACAGTTTTCCAAGCTTATTTTCTGCAGAATGGGACAGACCTGAACATGATGCCACCTTAATTTAGAAAGAAATTGCATCATTTTTCACCCTCTTGAATGAGTGCTTTGTCCATAGTGGAGCTGGTGCAGTTCAAACCAAAAGAAAATAAACTGGTTCTTACACAGACAGCTCCCCCATTCCTATAATACTTGTGCTAGGTAATCTAGTATTTTAAACTCTGAATACCATGAACACTTTGTCTCAATTATCTCTTTCACTTTTGAAATCTGAATTTTTACTCGGCCATTTTTAAGTTTTCTTCTGTGAAAACAAGAACAATATCAAACTATGCCACAAGGCATCCTCGAATTTCTGTGTAAGCCAAGATGGAAGCATTTAAGCAGTTTTTTCCACACTGGCAAAAATAGCAAAAAAAAAAAAAAGATCCATTTAGATTTTTTGAATTTTGCAACAAGTCATGTGTCACAGTCATGTGATTTATTTTTTTAAGAATGCAAATTTGCTTTTGCAGAAGCAATAATGGAAACATACCTGCAACACATCTTGGTAAAAGAAGAGCAGCTTCTTAAGTCCATTAGGGGCAAAGAATTGTTCTATTAGTTGAAACTAAAAAAAAAAAAAAAAAAAAGGAAAGTAGTTAATTGTGAGAGTTTCAAAACACTGAAAATTATGGAAATATTTCTTGCAACAACAATTTAATTAATATTTACCTTGTCATCAGAAATAATGGTCTCCTCCACTTGCTGCTCGCTCAAGTCTATCCCATCTGCTAATCTTGATATCAAATACCTGTGTCTTCCATCTATCTGAGCTCTTCTCTCCTCTTTGGTTACTTTGGCTTGCTTGGCTAGTTCTTTTCTGCTTTCACCGGAAAGTACTATAATTTTCTTAGCAGTGGACTACAAAATAGAAGTTTGTTATAGAAAGATTATTTTTCCTCACTTAAGGTTTGTGTTTTATACTGTTGATCTTTAAGCTCATTTCATAAACTACTTCAAGTAGGAACATGAAAAAAATTACATGTAAGGAATATACAGGGAAAAGAATACTAATAATTAACTTGCTAGGCCAGAATTATTTCTCAGTATAAAGCTGCTATGAAAACTACATATCTGAAACTCCAGGATTTCAGAACCAAATATGGATCCATGCTAAGGTCATAATGCAAATTTAGCACTATAACAGCTCTAATTCAAATCTCAGCTTTGTGAATCCAGGTTCCAAACTTCTATATGTCCATATGCCAGATTTGGGATCAATCTCTACACTGCCAGCATTTTAATATATATTATTAAGTTATTACCATTAAGGAAATAATTAAACCAAATAACTATAAAATCAGTTACCACAGTAATAAACATACAATTGATGAATAATACACAAATCATATAAAGGTAGCAGCACAATTATAAAGAGGGAGATTTATGTAAAAAAAAGGATTTTTCAAAATCTCCCTATCAGTGAGAACAAGACTGAAAATAGATATGGTGACTAACATTTTTAAGTCAACAGAAAATCTTCAGAAGCTATATGGAAAACTAAAGATTTGGGTAAATAAGTAACCACACCGATTATTTCCCTCTACACACAGCTCCCAATGACATGAGTACCTGGTTCTGGAAATGTCTGAAGTGTCTCTGTACTTTACCGTTTTTATTGGAGAGAAAAAGAAAAAATACATCACTTCCCAGTACTCTACACTACTTGGAACTGTAATTAATCAATCCTACTCTTGGATTAAAAAAAAAAAAAAAAAAGCTTGCCAACTTCCACCTTTGCTTCCTACCATTTGGTCTTACCCCAGACTCTGAATGGATATTTTCCATCCACTCTTGTCTCTACCTCCACCTGTTAGAGACCAGGAGACAGTGACAATGTCTGAATACCTGGAGTTCTTGGTCAGTATCCTTCTGATATCTCTAAAAGCTAATTGTGATTCACCATGTAGTTCCCAGTTCATCTATGTCAGTCTTTTATCATCTCCGGTTTCCATGTCAACAACTGGATCTCTTATTTTGCATATGTCTTCCCTGATGCAGTATGATCTTATTCAAGTATTCTTAAGCAACATTAATTTTCATCATGGCAAAGAAAGGGTGTTTTAGCCAGTGGATGGTAAAAAAAAAATACATCAAAGAATCCAAAATCCCAGCAACACACATTGTGAGCACAGAAAGTCAGTGCCCTAACGCTGTAGACACTTTTGAGTGGTTCACTGTTCCTTTTTCCTTGCAATTAACAGAGACTGAAGGAACTCAGCATGCTTCAGTATTAGACAAGATTTTGTCAGTGAAGACTTAAAGAAAAATGTGTATGGAAGAACATTAAGGGGACAAAAGGTAGTTGAGTCACCACCTGTTTTACAACAAAAACACTTGCCGGAAGAACAGGAGTCAAAGATGTTCCTGTGACAGCAGATCCTAGCTCAGTGCTCCTTGACTTCAGGTCCCCTCCACGGCTATGATATTTGCTTTCTGTCTCTAGTTAAAAGAAATTACAAGTTCTAATTATTCAAGTACAACAAATGCATTTACAAGACCTGCGTGTTGTGTCTTCATATTTGCTAGCTAACCTCTTCTCACACTGGGGAAAATTTTGAGAAAATTTATTTCTCAAAAAGTGATATTTACATCCCATCATTGGCAGCAAATAAGATCCCCAGTGGAGCATGCAGTAATGCTTATGAACAGCTCACCAAATGTCCATTAATTACTGTTTAATGTATTTTATATAAATGAAAAGATTGTGGCTAAAACTAGAATTCTAATAGCACTGATTTCCATATGAATTTTCTATCAAAATGTATCTCTTTTCATCTGATTAATATGTATGATAAATAGAATCATAGAATGGTTGAGATTGGAAGGAATACTGCTCAAGCAGGGTTACTTAGAGCCTGTTGTCCAGTATTGTTTCCATAAGGCTTTTGAGTATCTCCAAGAATGAAGACTCCATAACCTCCCTGGGCAATCCATGCCAGTGCTCAGTCACCTTCATGATGTTTCCTGATGTTCAGGGAGAACCTCCTGTGTTTCAGTTTCCACCATTGCCTCTGGTACTGGACACCATGGAGAAGAGCTTGATTCCCTCTTCTTTACAGCCTCCCTTCAGGCATTTTCATGCATAGAAAAGATCCCACTCAGACCCACCTCTAAACCTTTCCTCACAGGAGAGGTGCTCTACTACCTTCATCATTTTCATGGCCCTTCACTGGACTCTTTCCAGCATATCCATGTCTCTCTTGTACTGGGAAGCCTAAAACTGGACACTACTCCAGGTGAGGCCTCACCAGTGCTGAATGGAGAGGATGGATCATCCCCCTTAACCTGCTGGCAATACTCCTTATCCACCCCATGGTATCATCAGCCTCCTTTGCCACAAGAGCCATTCTTAGCTCATGTTCAACTTGCTGTCCACCAGGAATCCCAGGTTCTTTCCTGCCAATCTGTTTTCCAGCTGTTTAGCCCTCAGCTAGTATTGTTGCATGGACTTGTTCATCCCCAGGGGCAGGAATTTTCTCCAGCCTCTCAAGGTTCCTCTGGATGGCAGCACAGCCCTCTGGCATACTGGCCAACCATCCCAGTCATGTGTCATCAGCAACCTTGCTGAGGGTACCCTCTGCACCATCATGCAGATCATTAATGAGGATGTTGAACAGGAATGGACCCCGTACTGACCCCCGGAGTACACTGCTGCCTTCTGGGCTCCAGCCAGACTTTGTGCTGCTCATCACCACCCTCTGAGCTTGTCTGTTCAAAGTTTTCAATCCACTCACTTTCTGCTCAGATAGCCCAGACTCCAATAGCTTCTCTATGAGGATCTTACAGGAGCAAAGGGGAAATTTAAATTGCAACTGCTCATCAGTGGTGCTTTGTAACGTAGAAACAATCTGGCATAGAGAGCAAGGATGTCCAGCTGCAGAAAGGGTTAAGCTGGCTGGAAGCAGGAATACCAGGGACAGAACAATCCTTTGTAAGGGAGTATAGTTTCCCTTGGTGATAAGAAACGGCCACAACTTTGTCTTGTAGCCATCCTGGAATGCCTGGCTCAGAATCTACCTTTGGGCAGCAGAGCTGGTGCTGGGGGCTGGACCCAAGGCTGGGCTGAGGTGCTCCATGCTGATGCTCACAGGACTGGTGCAATTGTATATAAGGAATTGCTTCAAGAAGCATCTTTGCACACTTTCTTTAGCCTGTCCAATGCATTGTTTATTTTATATATATATATTTCAGCACAAATGTGTGTTTAACCCACCTCAAGGGGAACAACACAAAATTCTCAACAGGAGAATATCGAAAGTTTTACTGAAGAAAAGGCAGACCATAGCCACTGCACTCCCCTCACCTACCAAACCAATCATCTCCTCACAAAAGAATGCTCATAAATTTCTTCCCTTGCTGAATGCATGCTGATTACTCCCAGTCACCTTCTTGTTCTTCACATGCCTGGACATGGTATCCAGGATTAGCTGCTCCACCACCTTCCCAGGGACTGAAGTGATGCAACTAGCCTTTAGTTCTCTTTTTTGCCCTTCTTGAAGGCACAAGTGGTATTAGCTTTCCTCCAGGCCTCACATCCCTCTCTCAGTTGCCATGAACATTTATTTATTCAGTACTCTCTAAAGTGATCCTCTTCCACAAGGTCAGCGAATACATAAGCAAAGTGGACATAGGTGAGGGATGCACCCATAGGGACAGAGGGAGATGGCTATGTGTCGCTATAGGACACGAAAGAACACAGACACACACTGCAGCTCAGGTGATCAGAAGAGAGAAGAAAAGGTGTTTATTTTTTCTGACTCCAGTATTTATAGTTTTCCAAAAGTGCCAGTGGACTGGACGGTGGCAGTGCCACCTCTCCAAAGACACTGGACAGACAAACAGTCCATCAATTTTTCTCCTCCTCTATGAAGGAATGCAAAAACACTGAGGTGTTTACAGAAAGTGTGTGAGAAAGTTCTTCACAAATATGTAAATATCAGAAGGCTTAGAAAGTCTTACAAAAATCAGGTTGACAGCTATGTTCAATAACCTTTGAACTAACTAATTTAATCCACTACCACTGTTAAAATATTCCAGAAAAATGTTAGCATATTATGTGTCATACTGTAAAGCATGCTATATTATGGAGCACTACTCATTTCAATTCCAGAAAAATTGTTTGAATTATGTTACCATGATTCAACACTGGGATATCTGCTATAGTATCAGAGCTGCACTGTGGATGACCCTGTAAATATATATATATATATAATATTCATTTGTTTATTAATGTATATTCATTTGTTTATTAATGTGTACATATTTATTTATTTATAAAGCTGAAAACTGCACATTCAGCACACACAGTCCCTACACTGGCAGATTTAGAGTAGCACATACCCACCCAGTATATTTCAATTTAAACACTCAATAATTGGTTCCTCATTTTGTTCTTGGATTTTTTTTTCCCATACAAAGCTGATATGACGAACTTATCGTTTTTTCCCTTACCTTTCTTTATAGCAATGAGAGGTGGACAGAGATCAATATGAGGTTTAGAAGAAAGTTTTATTGCCCTCAGTTGCTCTGATTCCTGCTGTGCAGAGTGTCCATTAGAGGAACTGGGCTCGTCTCGTCCCCCTAACTCTGNAGTGCCAGTGGTCTGGACGGTGGCAGTGCCACCTCTCCAAAGACACTGGACAGACAAACAGTCCATCAATTTTTCTCCTCCTCTATGAAGGAATGCAAAAACACTGAGGTGTTTACAGAAAGTGTGTGAGAAAGTTCTTCACAAATATGTAAATATCAGAAGGCTTAGAAAGTCTTACAAAAATCAGGTTGACAGCTATGTTCAATAACCTTTGAACTAACTAATTTAATCCACTACCACTGTTAAAATATTCCAGAAAAATGTTAGCATATTATGTGTCATACTGTAAAGCATGCTATATTATGGAGCACTACTCATTTCAATTCCAGAAAAATTGCTTGAATTATGTTACCATGATTCAACACCGGGATATCTGCTATAGTATCAGAGCTGCACTGTGGATGACCCTGTAAATATATACATATATATAATATTCATTTGTTTATTAATGTATATTCATTTGTTTATTAATGTGTACATATTTATTTATTTATAAAGCTGAAAACTGCACATTCAGCACACACAGTCCCTACACTGGCAGATTTAGAGTAGCACATACCCACCCAGTATATTTCAATTTAAACACTCAATAATTGGTTCCTCATTTTGTTCCTGGATTTTTTTTTCCCATACAAAGCTGATATAACGAACTTATCGTTTTTTCCCTTACCTTTCTTTATAGCAATGAGAGGTGGACAGAGATCAATATGAGGTTTAGAAGAAAGTTTTATTGCCCTCAGTTGCTCTGATTCCTGCTGTGCAGAGTGTCCATTAGAGGAACTGGGCTCGTCTCGTCCCCCTAACTCTGTTTCATCTCCCACAGTCTCCTCCATCTGCAGCACCACACAAAAAGCAACCTAAATCAACAATACAGAAAATGACTACACGGTGTAACACTGTAATAAAGACAACTTCGGTATTTTTATCCCTTTTACAGCATCAATATGATAAACTAGCAAGGAAAGAAGGGGGGAAAGGACCTCTACTTTCAGTCGGTGATTTAAAAAGAGAAGATCTAAGCAGTTTTCGTAACGATAAAAGCTTCTTTAAGGGTGCCTGTTACCAAAACTTTATTTCTAATGGCATAACTATACTTTCTGTCCAGTCAGGCTGCCGCGGGTGGGAACTCACGCGTTGGTGGACAGGTTAAGTTCCTTCGGAAGCTCCTGCAGGTCCCGCTGCGAAGTGCTGGGCGCCTGGCGCGGCTACGGCACCTGCCGAATCCCAAGCAGGTTTTTACGCCTGCGGTCTCTCCTGGGCACTTGGGGCTGCTATGGCAACCCCTACACAAACCCAGCGAGAAACCCAGCCCCCACGAGGCACCTCGCCTGTCTCCATTTCCCACTGGAGTCAGCAATCCGCTGCTAATTCCTTAACTGCCTGTCTTTTAAAAAGCACAGTAGTTTTCTCTCACGCACCAATTAAACCCTAAGCACGCAGCTCTCCTGAGCCTCAGCGATTGTGAGGTGCTGAGCCAGGGGAGGTGGTGGCGAGAGCTGCATCCCGGCGGTCACACCGGGCTCCCGACACAGCCCTTGCTGGCACGGCAGCGCCCTGGGTCTAGGCAAGGCGTGAGGGGATGGCCGGCACCGCGGGCTGCGTAAGGAGCTTCACTTCTCCTCCGCCGGGACAAACAGCTGCCACACGGATCTGAAGGCACCCGTGATGTGCAGCTTATCCAGCTTGTCCATTTTCATTACGGAATCACAGAATCAGTTAGGTTGGAAAAGACCTCTGAGGTCATCGAGTCCAACCAGGTTGACCCCACACCACCGTGTCAAGGAGACCGTGGCACCGAATCACATCCAGTCATTTCCTGAGCACCTCCAGGGACGGTGACTCCACTACCTCCCTTTGGCAGCCCATTCCAACGCTTAACAACCCATTCCGTGAAGAAATCACTCCGCGTGCTTCCTTTTTCTTCTAGACGACACCCACTGCAGTAGTCGACCACTCCAATCCAAAGCTTTAACACCTCACAGGAGTCGTGAAGTTTTTGTTTGGTTTTATTTTAATATTTTTAATCGATTTCGGCGACTTTGAGCCAGGCCCCAGTGCAGCAGCACACACCCCGCCCCTTAACAGAAAAACTGTT
>VXBU01012132.1:829544-846106 GCA_013400315.1 Bombycilla garrulus
GGGGGTGGGGGGCGGGATGGGCCGGGGCGATCCGGGGAGCCCCTCGGGATGGCGGGGCCGGAGGGGCTGCTGTGGGCTCGTCCTGTCCCGGGGCCGCGGCGGAGGGCGAAGGAGCTCGGCGTGCCCGCGGGCAGGTCTCCGGCCTTTGCCCGGCACGGACGGGCACCTGCGTCGGTGCGAATGATTCGAGCTGAGCTGAGCCGCCGCTGCCAGGGAGGAGCCGGGCGGGTGTGGGGCTGCCGCCGTTGCTTCTCCGCGCTCTGTTCCGAAGGCTCGCTGCGTTCCTCTGGCCCAGGAGTTCCTCTGCAGAGGGGCAGGGGCCTCCACTGGGAGCCTGTCGCCCCCGCTGGCTCGCCTCTGGAGCGTGAGTCCCGAGGATAAGGGTGCGATAGCAGCTGGAGCCTCCCTGAGTCGGCTCGGGACGTAGTTTTGTTCACTTCTGCCTCTGTTTAGCGCTAAAGGTGTATGTAGATTTGACTCACAGCTTCTATATGAAGTTGACATGGCTTCCTAAAGTTTGCTGTTCCTTTTGAGTGGTTCTACAAGAGCCTGTCTGCTTCGACGTGTTAGTTACAGTGTGCTGGCTTCCTATTTTGCTGACGAGGTCTGCTTGATGTGCCTGGGTAGTGGCTGTGTGAGCTAAAGGTGTAACTCTGTGGAATGTATTCAGAGTTTTTAATAAAGGCAGTAATTCAGAGTAAAGCTCTCTTCTGCAAAATACCATTTCTGTAGTAAGTCAATACTTAAAAGTATCATTTTTTATTTTAAATTTTAGGTAGAGCCCTTATAGCTTGTAAATGGATTGAGCCAAACAAAATTGGAGTATTCTTTCCAAAGCACAAGTGATGGAACTAGATCTTGCATGTTTAGATGAAGAGTAAGAAATCAAACATGGTTTGAGTTGACCAGGCCAGTAATAAAGAAGTACAGGACTTTACACTGTAGAAATAACTCTGGAATAAAGTAATTCTTGAAGCTACTGGAGATATGGAATTTGAGACATAAGACTTAGGCTCTTAAAGATTAGCTCATGGACAAACCTTGCCTGGAATGTTTTTTAGCCATGATAAGTTCTAAAACTGGGGATTTTGCTAATGCTCTGCAGAGCCTGGCTGGGATGTAGTTAACTTTCTTTATAACAGTCTGTGCAGTCTGTGTTTTGGGTTTGTGGCAAGAAGAGTGCAGCTCACACTGCAGTGTATGGCTGTGGCTGAAGGGGCCTTGTACAGTGTGAAGGCTTTCTCTTTTTCCTAACCTGCCCTCCCCTCAAGTAGGCTGGGGATACACAGAGATTGAGAGGGCACAGTGGGGACATCTGACACAAACTGGCCAAAGGGAAATTCCCTATTCTATATCATACTTAGCTGTAAAATATGGGGGGTTTGTTTCCAGGGTAGTGATTATGCAGAGTCTGGTTGGAGTGTTAGTTTGCCTGTGAGGGGTGGTGAGCTATTTTCTTTGCTTTGGTTGTTTCTTAGGGGTTTTTTGGGTTGGGGGGGGTGTTTCCTTCATTTATCAAACTTTCTTTTTCTGGTCCCATGAGTTTTCTAGCTTTTGCTCTTTCAGTGCTGTGCACTTGGCACTGTTCTTCTGAGATTAAGTGATGTGCTGGATTTATGAATGCAGACTGCTCTGCAAATAGATACCTAATTTCAAGGAATAATATGGGTCTGTGGCAGCAGAACCTTAAATGTTCTGTTTGGTTGCAAGACTAAAGACATCAAATATTGGAAATAATTTGAAAGCAATGAGGAGCTCCAGATACATTCCTCAAGAGGTCTGTGGACACCATGGTATTGCATCTTTGGTGATGAAATCCTCCCTATTTTCTATTAGTAGCTAATGAAGTTTGAGAGAACAGGTCTGCCTTGATGGGCAGCAGATGTTACCTTTTCCCCATACTTGTTTGCCTCCATGTCTTGGCTTCACTAGAAATTCTGCTGGAGATGAGGTGAAATACTTGAATAATTTTTTTCCCTACACCCCTGATGGGTTGGACTGATACTGTGAGAAGGACTGAAAACCAGAGTAGGAAATCAAAAAATGATCCATCAGAAGCCTGAATGGAAGTGCTCTATAGTTAAGTCTCTGGATTTGGAGCTTCCACTGCTATGTTTCTCCCCAGTTTTGGTAGCAAATTTGGCCTATTGCTGCAGGAGGACTGTGGTTCTCTTGTCTCCACCCAGTTGTAGTTCAGGATGAATTAGGACTTCTGCTTGAATGTTCTACAAGATTCCATTATGCTTGTCTTATTGCCCTTTTAATAGGCCAGCCTACCCTTGGATTAAATAGAATCTTTTCTTTTAATGAAGATTTGCTGGGATTGTGGTGGTGGGTTTTTTTGGTGGTGTTTTGTTTTTTTTTAAATTCAAACTTAAAGCAAGGTAAATGCAAAAGCAGCAACCAAAAACATTTCAGGGGACCTAATGAGACTGAGTTAAGTGCCTTTAAATGTAGATCTTGTAGAATTCCAATTGCTTCTCTTTAGAATGTGGTTTACTGCTGCTTCTGTCAAGTTTCATTGCTTTTATTGCCAAAGTTAATTCTCCAGTTGTTAACTTTAAAATGTCACATGGCCATCGAATGAAAAAAGATGGGTTTTTAAAATAATGTTCTATTTCTTTTCAGTCCTGTTAAGTAATGAAGGCATTGTGAGGTCCTAATCAACCATGGAGGAAACAGATCGGGAAGCAGTTGCAACAGCTGTTCAGAGAGTAGCAGGAATGCTTCAGCGTCCTGATCAGCTGGATAAAGTGGAGCAATATCGCAGAAGGGAAGCTCGTAAGAAGGCTTCAGTAGAAGCTCGACTCAAGGTAAAAAGTTGGATCAACCTGAGTGTCTGTGGTGTAACATGAGTGTACTTTTTTCTTTTTTTCCTTCTTTTTTTTTTGTTGTTTGTTTGGGGTTTTTTGTTTGTTTGTTTGTTATTGGGTTTTTTGTTTGTTTGTGTTTTGGGTTTTTTTTTTTTGTTGTTTGGGTTTTTTTGTGTTTTTGAATCTGCATTTCAGCCAGATGGACAGTTTTAAACCAGGGACTTCAGTTTTTGGTTTGTGTCCAAACCAGAAAATTTCTGTCCTGAAATTAATGAAAACTAACATCTTACTAATGTTTTATTCAAGATTTTCAAGTATTCTTAGGTCTTGTATTTCTGCAGTTTATTCATGGACAACTACCCTGCTGTGTAGCCTGTCAGCCAACGAACCTTTTTCTTAGTGATTGAATACTGAAATTGAGTTCATGATTGCATCTGAAAAAAGGATCAGTCAGTTACCCCTCTGATTTTTACATGGTTTTAGGGAAGGTAGCTAAAATACATCACATTCTTGTCTCTTGTGGAAGTGACTCCATGATTTTGCTCCTCCTTTGCATGTGTACATGTGGGTAGATGCACATTGACACACACACAGACTTAGCCTGAAATAGGAGCATGGCCATCCTGTGTTTACTGTCTGCATGTAACTGAGTTCTGTGTTACCTTCCTTCACTGGCATTTGCCAGCAGTCATTTTAGACTGCTGGATTAAGCAGGAATAGAGTCTTAGAAAAGTGTTTTGGGAAACATTTTCTCAGGTCTAAATGTCTGGTATACACTGTATCTAATCTTATATTCCAGTTAATTTATCTTATGGCTATTTAGTGGCTCCTCCTTTTTGGGAATCTGTATGAAGTAGAAGAAAACCAGGTTTTTTCACAGTGAAAAGATTTGATATTTATATACAATGTGCTATTTATATATAGCAAATTACATATTGTTTTTTGTAGCATAGAAACAATTTTTTTCTGGTGACTTGGGCTGGCTTTTCAGATTTAAGTAGGAAGCATATAGAGTCTATAAATAATGGATAAGCTGTTTAGTTACTGTGAGATATTTATAATATATGAGCACAGTCATTTGCCTGGCTTCTATAGATTAAACCTTGTAAGTCTTATAAATGCCTAAATCCACTTAGTAGCTATTTTCCCTATTGTTTGCCTTAAGTTAGTTCAGTCATGCATAGATGGTCAGAAACACCTGTTCCAAAAAGAAGTTCAATATCCCTTAATCCACTGAGGATGCATTCTTGAAAAAGGTGCTGGTTAGTGATGCAGTGGATAGCAGTGCTGATTTTCCCATGAGAATTGCTCTAATGGATGGGAGCACAGAGAGGATGTAGGAAATACTCTTGCTGTGGATTTAAACTGTATCTGTGTGTGGTGTGGAAGATGGGGAGACAGACATTGGGATCATCAGCCAGAGGAGTTGCTGACTTCTCAGATTGTATTGATTACTGCTTCATCTGAGTGAATGAACACATGGGAAATCTTTCAGTGAGAACATGTTAGGTGCTTCTTTCTGACTGGATATGCTGCCATCTTTGTCATCTTTGTCTTCAGGAGAATCTAAATATCCTCTCCAAATCCTCTTCCATATATTTAGTTATGTCCATTTCTTAAATCCCTCACTTGGTTTCTTTCTGTGTAACATAAATTCTTAGAGGAAAAACTGCTTTGAAACATACCAAACTCATCAGTTTTGTGTATGAGACTGATGGCACTCAGTGAAGCAGTATTTTTGGGGTTTCGTAGCAGAACTCTGAAAGGATATGTGGAAGAGCATGAGGCAGCATTGTAGACTGGTGCTTTTGGGTTCTGTAGTCCAAAATGTAGAAGAGCTGCTTGAAATCTCTTCCAGAGCCTGTAAACTTTTAATCATTGACAGCTATTTTTGTTTGTGCTCTTACTCAGGCAATGGAAGAACTTCCCTGTGAAGAAACATTGTATAAATATACATATCCTAGGGAAGTTTATAGAATATAAACCTGCATGAATCCTCTCCCTTTTGATTCTTAGCTGCTGTGCAATCATGGATTTGAGCCATAGGGACACCAGGAAGCCAGGATTCTGGGTTCATGTTGATAGCTGTTAACTGGAAAGACATGAAAAGAGAAGTTTTGAGCCCTTTTTCCAGGATGGCTTAGTTTTGTTTTCATTTCTTTATTACAGAGATAATCAGTCCAATCAAAGATGAATAGGCATTCTAGAAAGCAAAATCTACAATGCTAGGCTGGGACATGCTTTGTTCCCTGCCCCATCACCCCATCCCCTGGCCCCAGCTGACGATTTGAAGACAAACTGAACATGGATGGATGTCTGCCTGTTTTCAGAATGTTCTTTGTCTGTTTGTGTCAGAGACTGAGATCCCTGACTGTTTCAGTTCAACGTTATCAAGTTGCTGAAAAATATTAATAGGCAAAAATTTGAATACGTAATACTTGGAAGATTTGCCTCAGAAGAAATTATCAAAGCAGAAGTATTGAACATCTAATGATCGTGTGAATTTTTTAAAATACTTGATGGTCAGCTGCAGAATATTGTGTTTGAGTATCCTAATTATCTCAGTTCCTGTAGAGGAAAAATGTGTTAATGCAGCAGTTCTATAGATAGAAGCAGTATGAAAATGCCTTACTAGTGCTTAATTGTGCTGAGTCTGCCAGGAAAATACATTTTTGTCAATAAAATCAGCAGGTCATAATTTGAAAGTACATAAATAATCTTAGTTTAAAAATCACTGCATTTTTCTGGGACTTTCCCAGTACATTTAAAACACAGTAAATGTTGTTTGCAGTTGCCAGGATTTCCTCTTTGGCTTCTGGTATCCAACAAAAAGTTCCACAACTGTCCTAGCTTTTGGGCCTTAAAAGTTTGGCAAAAAACATGTGTTTTGAGCCTAGAAAAACAATTAGTGCCTCATTTTCTTTATTGGTTACCTCCAGTCCCTGAGTTATGCAGCTGAGTTTTCACTGATGACTTGCTTGTCTTTTGAAGCCTGTTATTTCTAGTTTCATTTTCCATTCCCCTGATTTCACCTTCATCCCATCTTTTTAAAACTACATATCTAAAAAAGGTGCTGTGGATGTGATCTGATTTCTTTCACTCAGATATGCACTATTATGCATTTTCTGTAACACCTGAATGCTATTCAGGCCTAACAGCCTCTGTGAAGAGTCATTATTCCAGGTGTCACTTGTCACAAGACATCCATATCAATAACCTGTCATTATGCCAAAATAATCCAGCAGTTGCATTGGTGGTCTGGTCATTGATGTTTCACAGCATGAAAATTGTATTCAGTTTAGGTTTTGTTGTTTGTTTTGATTGAATTGCTTTAGTTTTTGGGGTTTTTTTTAAGAGCGTTTCAGAATTAAATTTGGGCTTTTTTAGAACATTTTCTGTTGCGAGTAAAAATTTGTAATTGCTTTAGTAAAATGCTTTGAGCATCTGTACATACCAAATATTCTGATGAAACATCAACTTTCTTTGATATCCCCCTTTGAAATTAATTTATGAAGGAAATGAAAAGAAGTCTCATTCCTTTGAT
This sequence comes from Bombycilla garrulus, assembly GCA_013400315.1. Lineage (NCBI taxonomy): Eukaryota > Metazoa > Chordata > Aves > Passeriformes > Bombycillidae > Bombycilla > Bombycilla garrulus. Next base: position 835,902 of record VXBU01012132.1, read on the forward strand.
CCTGGTTTAATATAGATTACAAAGTTTACAATCCAACTCCCTAAGCTCCTGTGTTAGTTTGTAGGTGGACTGATTGTATCTAGGTCCTTCAAAACTCAATACAGCTTCAGAACTTCAAAAAATGGTGTGTGAGCACACACAAGCTTGCATGCTTCTAGTAAATTATAATATTAACTTTTCTTCTTTTTTCTGCTGAAAATGTTAGATACCAAAATGAAAATTAAATCTTGAGAAATGTTGAAAATATGAAACTTAAGAAGATTAATATGGGTTCTTTCTTTGCATTTTTTATTTAAGGCAGCAATACAGTCACAGTTAGATGGAGTACGAACAGGTTTAAGCCAACTGCACAATGCACTGAATGATGTGAAGGACATTCAGCAGTCTTTGATAGATGTCAATAAGGACTGGAGACAGAGCATCAACACTATAGAAAACCTCAAGGATGTTAAGGATGCTGTAGTGCAACACAGCCAACTGGCAGCTGCTGTAGAAAATCTCAAGAATATATTTTCAGGTAATCTACTGTTCTTAATATAATCCATCATGTACTGAAAACACTTTAATATGGTGCTAACAGCTGTAAGTTTGTCAGAGCTTTAAACTTTGAGAGCTTTAAACCTCACTGGGAACAAAGAATTAAGGAAGAATAACCTACACATCACATACAGAGAAATAGCTGGGAACCATTTAATACAGGTGAAGACTAAATTGTGCTGTAGGAACTTCTAATCTGGCCGTCACACACAACTCACAAAGAAGTTTCTTGCAGACAGTCAGTAGCTGGGATAACAAGTTTAGCATAAAAGACTGAAATATAGAAGCAACAAAACCAGAAAGAATATTTGTAAAGTGTGTTGCCAGGTGTGTTGCCACCTGAGCTGGACACCTACCGTGAGCCTGTTGGGTACATACAGTACAAAATTATTTTAAGAGGCAAAAATGTTTTGCACCACTGTACATCTGTGAGGGTTTGCAAAATGAAATAAGATGAATAAAATGGATACTGTAAAAATAAAGAAAATGTGATTACCTGTGTCATTTTGTGTAGCTGTGATGGAATGCACACTGCATTGCATCTTGAATCATAGTGAATTTCTTGCCAGGATTTCTCTATTTATTAATAATTTTAAGTGTCTTACCCCTGTATCAGGGACTAAACCTATCAGACTAATTTGATTTTATTTAAACAGTATTTTGTCTCCTTTTATCTTCAGATTCTAATACACAAAAATACATAAAGCAAAGTTGCTTCCCAGCTGTACCAGGTTGATTAGTTTGCTCTCTATGTATCTAACCTCTATAAGTATCAGATGTAGTGTGCAACTTAAAGAGAAGTGTTTACATACAATGTCTAGCAATCAAAAACAAAGAACAGCAAAATCATGCCTGTTCCAATGTGGAATTATTTTGGGGGTGTTGTTTCATTTTACACAGATGAACGCAGCTGAGACAATAAACCTTTTGAGGCATTCTGAGAGGTTTTTAGCATGAAACATCTCCCCCTGGAGCTATTAAACAGTATAGTTGTTTTGCTCAGAAATGATGAACTGTTTTATAAACAAAGTGGTTTTTATCATGATTGAAAAGGCAGTTACGCACAATCATTAGAACTTTTTGTGGGCTGCCAGTTTTAACATTAGCTACCTTTTTTGCAGTGACAAATTTTTCTGATGAGAGTTTTCAGTTCTTCCACCACAGGATCTTTAATCTTCTTCTTTAGGTTTCTTCAAATATTGAAAAATAATAAAGACAAAAAAATCTCCTAAATATTTTAGCAGCATAGGTAATTATCTCTATCCTTCATTTGTGCCTTAAGCAGGCAAAAACTGTTCAAGGAGGTGGTAAAATTTGGCATTTGTTTGGTTTATGCAGCCTCAGGTTTAACAGAGTGACTTTTAGTCAAGCAAGTATAAGAAAGCCAGCACTGCAGTTGATTTCATAGTAGATTTTCCAGGATTCATTTATTTATTTTTTGGCATCAGGAAGGAGAGAGAAAATCATGTTGGCACTATGATTTTTGTTTAACCACTGGTCAAAATGGTGCATAACAATGTATAAAGATATGCAACAGTTACTAACGATTTTTGAATACTTCAAAATAATTTCCTTTAAAATATTTAAAAATCATTCCTGCAGCTGTTCTCCAGCTTTTTTCCTAGTACCTTTATTGTATTATATTAATTGTTTGTATTTTGATAGCAGTGTTGTACTCTGTGTGATTTTTCTTTGCCTGCCTTTCAGTTCCAGAGATAGTCAGGGAGACCCATGACCTGATTGAGCGAGGGGAGCTTCTGCAGGCTCACCGGAAACTGATGGATTTGGAGTGTTCTCGGGATAACCTGATGTATGAGCAGTATCGCATGGACAGCAAAAACACACACGACATGAACCTCATCCACACGTACTTTGGGGATATGCAGAAACTGTCTGAGGAATTGGCAAAGCAGCTTTGGATGGTGGTTCAAAGATCTCTTGTTACAGTCCGTCGAGATCCAACCTTGCTTGTCTCTGTTGTGAGGATAATTGAGAGGGAGGAGAAAATCGACAGGCGCATGTTAGACAGGAAAAAACAGACTGGGTTCATACCTCCTGGCAGACCAAAGAAGTGGAAAGAAAAAATGTTCAATATTTTGGAGAGAACTGTGAGCACACGGATTGAAGGCACTCAGGCGGACACCAGAGAATCTGACAAAATGTGGCTTGTGCGGCATCTCGAAATCATCCGTAAATACGTCCTTGATGACCTGCTCGTGGCCAAGACCCTGCTGGATCAATGCTTTCCTCCACATTACGACATTTTCAACAGGTTGCTAAACATGTACCATCAAGCTTTGGCCACCCGAATGCAAGAACTTGCTGCAGAGGATCTGGAAGCAAATGAGATTGTTAGCCTTCTAACTTGGGTTTTGAATACATACACGAGGTAAGGCCCCCTTGTCTTTTCTGCTAGCAATAAGTGAGAGCAGATATGCAAAACACAGTTTGTGTTAGCTTTTGCATATCTATTAACATACAAAAAGATAAAACAGAAAAGGGATTCTTTACTATTCTTTAGTATTCATTACACATTTTGCTTCCTGGAAATTGCTCCTTAAAACTTATTTGTGTTTTCTAATATATAATTTTGGGTCACTTAAAATTTTAATGCAGTTAAAGACCTGCACAAAGCTACAGTCACCTTGTATTTGTGTACCAGTTTGGTGAAGTATTGGGAAGAACAGGAGACTGAGAGCTCATGTGTGAAACAAAATGTTTGTTGTGGCCACAGCCCCGGAAGATCTGTATGATTATTAACTTTCTATTGTTCTCTTCTACAGGGGGTGGGACTGCTTCAATTGCTTCATTACTGTTAAATGGAAAGAATGTGGTAACTTCCTTTAGGTTTTCTCTCAAAACTGTGTGATGATTTGTTAATTTAGAAGAGCTTCTGCTTACAGGTTGTTTTTTTATGACAGTAACATGCTTATTTCTTTTGACTTGTCTGATTTGTTGGGATAACTTAAATGTTGTGGAGGGTTTGTTGCTTTTTTCTTTTTCTCTTCCAGGTAGAAACAGCTCAAATGGCAACTGTTTAGTTTTTGCTGGCATGTAGTTACTAGAGCAACTGATTTGTTTGGGAAAAAGTGCTGCTAGCCTTTCTGTGGCTCATGACTGTGATCCTGTTGTGAATAGCTGGCATTGACCCAGGTTCCGTGCTGTGTGTACTTTTGATGTCTTCAGTTGTTTGGTATCACTAATGCGACAAGTTCAGACACTCGGTGGGTTTAGAGTATAGTACCATAAAGCACATAGGTAGGAGAGTTCTGGAGAGTTCTCATAACCAGCTTTAAGGTTTGTGTTCAGCACTCTGTGCTTTACTCTACACTGCAAAGTCCTTCTGGTTTTTCTTCCCTGTAAGGAAGAATCTGGAGCACCCACTTGTGCATACTTACATACCCACACAGGGTATAAGAGAGATGCAGCCACTAATAAGCAGCTCAGTTAATTGGCCTTTTCTTCTTTTGAAGGACAGAGGAGTTACTGTACAGTGAATGAAAATCAGAGATATGAGTCCTTCTCATGCATGACCTTGGCAGAAATCCTGTTCCCAGGCTCTTAATTTCTATCCTAGGGCTTTTGTTCCAGTAAGGCAATTCTTGGTCTTAAAATTGCCCTTCTGCCTTCCCCCAGAAAGCAGAGTAGATTTTACTGAGTTAGACAATTCAGAGCTGAAGCTCTAAATCTGTATATTCCACCATTGGAAGTGCAAAGGGAGGGAGAAAAGCCACTGTTACGCCTGTTTACAAAGCAAACAAATCTTGCTAAAGCAAGTCATGAGGCTCCTAGCACCTGGTGGCTGAGTCTTATGAAGAAAGGGAAACTGTGAGAGGATATCTTAGAATGCTCTTCTCCCTGCATATCTGCTATATAATATAAAAAAAATTGAGGTTTTGACTTTCTTTCTTCTCTAAAATAAGAAGCCCAAGAGGGCAGTACAGGAATTGTATTATTGTCTATTACAATGAAAGGTTATAAATAGGATGATAATTCCTGGAACAGGGTGCCCAGGGAAGATGTGGATGCCCCATCCCTGGAAGTGTTCAAGGCCAGCTTGGATGGGGTCCTGGGCAATTTGGTCTAGGGGTAGCATCCCTGCCCATGGCAGGCAGGTTGGAACGAGATGGTCTTTAAGGTCCAACCTAGACCATTTTCTATGATTTTATGAGAATTAGCCATTGTGTGTTGGTAGGCACAGTGGGAGAAGAAACCAGCTCAGGTTTCTGAGTGGGAAAGTAAAGTTCTCAACAGGAATATTTGCAGAGCTTATCAAATACAGTAAACAATTCTCCATAGGGGTATGTTTATAATAAACTAGGGAGGAGAATGGGCTATCTGGCGTGATGAGAACTGTGAATAATAGAGGGAAAATATAAATTTGTATTATATTTGCGTATTGCAGTTGCACTTCAAAACCAACTGAGAGAATACTGACTGAAAGGAAGCATTGAGGTTTTTTCCCATGTGATGAATTGATAAGGTCCAGCACAATGGGTTTTTTTCAGTATTTGCAACATAGGAGCTACAAAAGAATCGTGGAGGTTTCTTTATCGGAGCATGTCTCCATGGAAGCTGTTTTTGGAAATATGCTCAACTCAAAGCTCAGAAATAAAGTGATGCTATGTGTGGAATAATAGCCTTTAATATTTGAGTGGGAGTGCTAGGTGGGTTTCTCTTTCCATGTTTAAGTCAATGAGAGTTTTGGAAACACACTGTTATTATTGAATCTGTGCTGGGTTGGGAACCAGGACTTTGATCTGCAAGGAAAATTATAAGTCTTGTAAGATCTTGATGCTCATATTAATAGCAACATTTTATGAGATACTGATCAAGTGTTGACAGAACTGCTGGGAGTTCACCAGGATTGCTACAGATGGTGTCAACAATGTCCACTTTAAGGAACAGAAGGAATACTACTATACAGACAGCTGGATGCTGTCTCTTGGGCCAATATCTCTTTTCACCAGATAGAGGAGGATTGGTGGCAGAATAGAAGCTTTCTAAAATGCTAATTTACAAATTATACAATTATGTTTGAAATTGCAAACTTGATTATAAACTTCTTGTTGAAGGTAAATAACTTTCCAACAGTTAGAAGTTTTGTGCCACTTGAGAGAGGGTTGTGGAAGAGACTTTCTGTTCCTTCTTTTTCCTTAGGTACTTTGGTTGTGACAGGAATCAGGAAAGAGAAACTGTGTGTAGGAAGAATTTTTTGTGCTCTGAGCCAGAGGTAGAAGCTTTTGGTCTTTGTTTTGGGGTTTCAGGTGATGTACTTTGAGAAAAGGTTAATATCTCTGTGGCCTTGTGAACAGGGATAATGATGTATAATGAGGATAGAAATATTTTCTAACACGGCACTGTGCCATAAACAGCTTCTCACATTTCCTCTCAATCAACAAAGAGCGGGTCCTGCTATTATATGTGTTCTTTCTGTGAACAGCAACAGAATGGAATTCAGGTTTCTGAATAGATTGAGCCACTTAAAATAGTTTCAATCTCTTATGAGCCAGGAAGATGTTATTAGTGTGGGATGTTCAGCCACAGTAGCTTTTAGGGTTTCAAATACAATAATTTTGGTATTTTAAGTTGGTAGTTATAGTGTTTTTTTCTCAGTGTTTTGAAATTATTTTTTTTCCAGGAAGTGGAAGCAACACTGCGCTGACTCCCTGCATGTATCCAGAGAACAACTTCAATTTGCCGAACTAGACCAACTTGAAATTCCTAAACACTTGTTTAGGAATTTAAGTTGCCATTTGTTTTTATTGTAGCCTCTGCAGAATATATAATACAGAATTTGTGGTTTGCTTCTGAAAAGCACACTATAAATGGAATGTGAAACAATTTATGTTATTATGATTGAATATATTTCCATCAGCTGTTAATAAAGCACTCTCTGAAGAGTGTGGGTTTGACTTATTGATTTTTTTGAGCATGAAATATTAAGAGTTCTTGCTGCGTTTTACTTTGGCATAGCTTTGGGGATTTTTTGATTGCACAAGCCATTCATTGTATGATCTTATATAGATGCAAAATATCACTGTAATGTATTAATTTTATATAATATTTGTCAAAATATTTTGCTCTAGTTTCTTTTTAGTCCTAAAAAATCAAGAACTTTCCTTTGCAAGCAATTGGTCTTGTACAGTACCCATGAAGTGCACCTTTGATTTGTCGTGAAAAAAGACAAATTCCTCTTAGATTAACTGTATTCTTCACCAAGACAGGAAGCATAGATAGCTTTTCTTTTAATATATTTTAATTTTTACATAGATGTGATACAAGTACCAAAGCAGAAGCTCTTTTGAGGGTCTGAGGACCCTCAAGTAGTTCATACTTGTCACTGATCTTTACAGTTCTATAATTCAAAATGTATAAATTCTGTCATCATCTCTGAAATTTAAAAGATATATTAAAATGTCCCCTATAAAGAGCCCACAGGCTGAACCAGTTGGGTTTTATTTTATTTCAAGTAATCATTAATTCTTGTACATAAAAGTAACGAATGCATGGAAAGTTGTATATTTAAATGTCTGTAATATTTTTTATTATATCCTGGGCTGTAGCTTTTACATTCTGTTCTTTCATTCATACAGTTTTATTTACATTTCTTGTAAACGCATTTATTGTTGCCATTGTTATTGAAAACTTTTTGAAATATGTAGGTATTGGAAAATTGCCCTTTATAGTGAACATAGAGAAGAAGTTGCACAGTTTTTTGGTTTTAAGTTTTTATCTAATTTTTCTTTATTAATCTGCAATGTTTTATTCTTATTTCTTTTTTCTTTTTAATTCAGTGTGGAGATGATGGGAAATTCAGAACTGTCTCCTGAAGTGGATGTAAATTCTCTGGATGCTCTGATTTCACAAAATGTGGTAGACCAGCTTCTCAGCAAGTATATGTCAACACTCACTGTGAGTAATAACAGTGCAAAGGCACATTCAGATGAGTTTATAGCTGTATTAGGGCCTCAGTGGTGCTCCTCCATCAGCAGAAAAGTGTGAATCCAACACCATCACTTTTATAAAAATTTTCATATCCTTATATGTAAGTTTCTTTATAAAGTCATAATTAGATGATTTTATATCTGTAAATCATGGCATTTCAAGGAGTAGCTGTGCTTTACAGGCTATTAATAATAATTTACTAAAAGGAAGGAATTACAGTCTTCATCTGCCTAAATCCATACTGCTAGTATGTTAGCAGTTAAAAGACACCATTAGGCAGTTTGGTCCCCGTAGTAACTATATCAACATTCGATACAGATGTGATCTTTTCAAGGTAATCAGGATGTTCATGTTTGCCAGTTTTATTCTTTTAACAGCCTTTTTCCTTTCATGCCTGTTAACTGCATGAGCATAATTTCCTTTTTGTGGATGCCATTTCAAATGTATCTTAAATATAAAGGCACTGCTTCTTTGCTATCCTAAGAGTCACTAGAAACTGGTCAACTTCATGGCAAAACCAGCATTGTGTGATTGTCAGGTCCATTAATTGCCTCCAAGAGTTGATATTTGGGTAGTTGTAACTTTGGACTTGCTGTTCCTAAATTGTTCAATGAGTTCCTACTCCTCCTAACTTTAAGAGCTCTGCCAAGCAGAGGAGGGAAGTTTTTGCAGTACTTTGGATGGGTCAGCTACTAAAACATGTCCAGCAACTACTTGGACTTATACTCATCACAGTAATATGAACCAATCTTGTAATGACTCAGGGAAGTTATCAGTAGAGGCTCTGCTTCCCATTACCTTTATTATGACTTTCATGCAAGGTTTTTTTTCTGCACTTACCTTTAGGACAAAAAGCACATTGGTTTGTTTTCTCAAGCTACTTTTGCCTTGACTCGGGAAATGCCTTTGTCCCCACTTAGCATGAAAAATACACCTCTATTGGTATTTTAGAATTCTTTTTTTCCTTACCTACAGAAAAATCTTCCATATAGAATATTGCTTTATTTTATTTATAGAATAGAAATAAAACAATGTTGCTACTCTGTTAAACAGAGTGGATTTCTTTTTGCTGGTTTTAATTTTTGGCTGTATCTTTCTTTTAAGGCAAAAAAATACTGAAACTGCCTATTTGTTTCACTTCTACCTTATTTGTTTTGATGTTTAAAAGTGTTTTTAAACACAATGTAACGAGTTCTGCATGGCTAAGTACAGGTAATTGGGACTATCAACCTAAATACTGATGTTTACATCAACAAAAATGTTGTGAGAAATAAAATGCTAATAGATTTTAACAGATTTCTAGCATATTATTTTTCCAATCACCTCAGCTTGAAAAAAAGTGCTTGTAAATGCTGATCTTAAGGTGAAAAAAGTCCCCTAGGCTGCTGGCTTAAAAGATTAAGTCATGCAAGTTATATCTCATGAGATCAATTCCATGCTTATGAGGAAGAAAGGTAGTGCATCATTTCACACAGTTGAAGAGGGTACTAGACAGATTTTTATGACCTTTCTGTTTGTGCCTACTGGTAATGTATGATTTTTCATGGTAGGGCACAGTAATATACCCGTGACATGTTAGAAAGGGGTATGAACATTTATATTGCTACAGGTTTTAAGCAAACATGAACAAAGGAGAAAAGAGGCAGAAATCATCAACCCAAGCAAGACAGAAATCAAAGAATCCAGTTATATATTTAGCAAACATACTGGTCTTTACTCTTGTGAATAAGCCTGTGGTATGTGTCATGCAGAAAACTGGCTTAATCTCCTTCTAAAACCAGTTGTTCTTGATGTCTATGTGCTGTACAATGTGCTGAGCAGATGGGAGGAGAGCCAGCCATTGTATCCTTTGCTGTGTTCTGCAGCACTTGTGTTCCAAGAAACACAACCCATTTAATCTAATCCTGGGATTTTGTCCCTGGCAGTAACAAGAACCAGTTTCCTAAAACCTAGGTGTATAAGGAAGTACAGGCAGATATGTGCTGTTTTTCCTACATTAAGTATTAGCCCATTTTTTTCAGCTGGAGAAAAATTCAGTTTGAAACGTAAATCCTGAGCCTTTAGTAAATTCTTCCAAAATTACTAAACACGTTGATTCTGACAAACTGACCTGCCCTTTTTTTTAGGAGCACTCCCTTTCCAAAATATGCCTAAGCTTCAAACTACACCACCTGTGTTCCAGTACTAACATTGTCAATGCAAATTTTAATTTGTCTGTTCCCTATATCCTGTAGGAATGGCAAGAGTGTTCAGCATTATCTGTTACTATGCCACTGTTCTTTATAAAAGAAATTACTGCTATTCTAGATATTATAGCAGGGGGGTTTGTTGTGTTAAATTAAACCTTTTCTTTCTCTCGGTTGCTTTATTTAATGAAGTCTAACATCATTGGCTGGCTGCGAAAAGCACTGGAGACAGATAAAAAAGACTGGATAAAAGAAACTGAACCAGAAGCAGATCAAGATGGGTACTATCAGACCACACTCCCAGCTATTGTGTTTCAGGTATAAGGCAACTTATTTATTCTAGAAAATCTACAGAAGCAGTACATAGATTTGGGGGAATGGAGGGGAAGCCAAACTTTCTGGAATAGTGTTGTTTCTATGTCTTTTTAAGTATAGTGGGTATTATTCCCTGTAGAGCTGTAAATTGGAGGGGTTATTTCTTTGAAGGTTTTTGTTTACCTTCTTTTTTACTTCAGTGCTTAAAGACATAGTTCT
>VXBU01012133.1:15636-26697 GCA_013400315.1 Bombycilla garrulus
TCCTTCCTTCCTTCCTTCCTTCCTTCCTTCCTTCCTTTTTCCTTTTTTTTTTCTTTCTTTCATTCTTTTCTCCTTTTCCTTCTTTCCTTTCCTCCCTTCCCACCAATTCCCCGTGGCCCAGCCCTGCCAAACAGGTCATCCCAAATACGCAAAACCCGCTTCCAAATCTTCCAGCAGCCAGAAGGACCTCAGGAGCCTTTGGATGCACAAAGCCTGTGCTAATTCTCTTATTTCCAACGTGGATTTTGAGGCTCTGGGCCCTCTGCAAGTCAGGCCCTCCACAGCAGGCCGGGGATTTGGCAGAGAAGGCCAAAGACCGTTTCTGGCTTTATTTCACCCATTTTCTCACTCAAACCTCGACCGTGGTGGTGGCAGCTGCGTTCTGCATCCTCCCAAACGCGGGGATTTTCTCCCTCCCTGGGGGTGGGGGCTGTAACCTTTCAATTAGAGCAGAGCCCAGCCAAGGATGTCTTCATTTAAACCTCGGGAGGTGCAGCTGCCAGATTTTGCTGGGTGATTGAGGATGACAGAGGAGGGTTTCCTCGAGGAAACTCTCCAGCATCCTGCACCGACGGATTTATGGCCTTTGCTCCCACCCCTCTGGAAATGAGGGGGGAGGAAATGTGCCATGGAGCTGCCAGACTCTGCCTGCCCATGTTCACACATCCATGCTTTCACTCCCCTCCCAGCTCTATTTTGCTAAAATGCTGAAATACTTGTGGTTTTTCAAGATTTTATTTTTTTCCCCCTCTCTCATATAAATTTTCTTTTAAATGCTATCAAGCTGCTTTTCTTGCTCCTGAAGCGATGGTGCCATCTGATGAATCTGCAGTTGGTGTGAGCCTTGGGCAGGGTGGATCAGGGCTCTTCACTTGCTCCAGCTTGATTTCAAATTGAGCCGTGGTTTTGAAGTGTAAAAACACGTTTTGAGCTGCTTTTTGTCTGGTATCACAACAGTGGTGTGTGAGCCTGAGCCAGATGAAAAGGAAATGATACCTGAGGTATTCAGTTTTACCGAAGGTAATCAATATTGCTTTATGCTCTTTATTTTCTTCTCTGTCTCGAACAAATTTCTTCTCTCAGTGAATGCTGAACCTGTTTGCAAAGCTCTCTGTGCTCCCCCAAGTCTCTCAGGATGATAAATAAGATTTCCCACTCCTCAAACTCAGTGCCAGGGCTTGAATTGTGGAAAAAGTTTAAAACCTTTCCCGTTTCCTCTGCACGTCCCTCACCCCACGGCAGTGATCTCACGGTGAAGATGTGTCAGGGAGGGTTATGTGGGATTTTAGGATAAAAATTCTTCCCTCAGAGGGTGCTGGGGCACTGGAACCGCTCCCCAGGGAATGGTGGCATTCCCAAGGCTGCCAGAGCTCCAGCAGAGTTTGGACAACGCTCCCAGGGATGCACAGGGGGTGGATTTTTGGGGTGTTGTGATTTTTGGGGTGTCTGTGCAGGGCCAGGAGCTGCACTGATGATCGCTGTGGGTCCCTCCCAGCTCAGGATAACCCAGGATTGGTGTCCCTGTGCCACAGGGCCGTTATTCCAGGGCACCTCCGCTGTGCCAGGAGCTGGCACTGCCTCTGTACCTCGGGGAATCACTTCCCCTGCACAATCAAACTCCTGGAAGCACTTTTACCGATTTTGTAGGATTTTTTTTCCAAGAACCTGCTCTCTCCCTCCGCCCTCACAGGCTGCAGCGTGGCAGCGGCAGCCAGGCCGATGCTGTCCCCGCACCGGGGGGAGTGAAAGGTGGGGAATAAAGGGAAATAAAGGAAGCGAAAGTCGTTAGCGAGCGGCGAGTCAGCGACCAACAACTTCCTGCCATTGTCCCTCGCTGCTCCCGCCGCATCCCGCGGGCTGGCCCGGCGCCAGGCACGGCCAGCAGGTATTTCCCTGCTGCCCACGGCTCCATCCATCAGCATCCCCCGCCAGCCTCATCCTGTCCATGAGGAAGCATTAACAACAATAATTGGAGCCGCGGGGTGACCCCGGGGTGAGGGCATCGCTGCACCTGCGCGTCCGCGGCTGGTTCCTTCAAAAACCCTCACGGGGAATAAATATCTTGGTGTTTGGTGGTTGTGCTGGAGGGACTTTGTGATGCTCGTTGTGAGGATCTCCTCAGCCCCGGGAGACCCCACAATGCACAGAACAGTCCAGGTTTGCAGCCCGTGCTGCTGAAGGAGTCTGCAGTGGTTTGTTGGTGTTCTCAAGGCAGTTTATCAGTTCCTTATCAAAAGTAGATTTCTCTGCCCTGCCAGGGTTGGCACAGAACGCGTCCAGAGACACACTGTGCCCGCCCCGGGTCAGCTCTGATCTTTGATACTAATAACTACCTATTGAATGTTTATCATTAATTACCAACCCGTGCCCCTCACACCACACTGTCCAGATCTGTGTCAAACCAATCCCAAAGTGCCAGCAGCACCAAGAAGATGGAGGTGATGAAGAAGAACAAAAGATAACATGGCACGTGTAAAAATTCTCCATCTTGTGCCTCAGACCCCCCTGTACAGATCTCCAACCCCCCTGCACAGGGCTTTAAAACCCCCTGGACACACACTCAAATTTTCTTCTTTTTACTTATAACTACTACTATTTCTCTATCTAAGCTTTTGTGATTTGAAATTCCTCATACAAAGTTGCCAACCTGTTCCATGGATTAGAATCAGAGCCACAGGCATTTTCAGTATCATTCCAGGGTCCCTGACACCTCTGGCGAGGCTGAAAATCCTCCTGAGCAGGGTTTGGGTCGGCCAAAGGCATCACAGGAACCCCTGGGTTCCAACACTTGTAGCCCCAAACCGAGTGGTTGTTTGTGCTGGATGTTGAGTTCTGTGAAGTGGGAGAGAAGGAAACGTGGAGTTTTGTTATCGGAAAACTGTACCGACTCCCCCGAATTCTTCAGCAGGACAGTGCTTCGGCAGTCGGCCGAGAGCTCTGTATTTTGCTTTTTCATTAGTTAGCTGGCTGAGGCAGAAAATTCCCTGCATTGTGGTTTTGTTCTTTTCCTTGGATTTCTCACGTCAGCGCTGGAGCAGCTGAAAAATTCACCTGGAGCAGCGGATGTGCTGCACCCCAGGGAAGGCGCATCCCTTTATTTTATAAAACACCTTTTGATTTTATTTTAAACACCTTTATTTTTATGAAGGGATCATTCCTGGAGGAAGCAGAGCTTGGCTGTTCTGCTCAGATGCAACTTGTCCCCTGTGGCTGCATTTTTAAAAGGCTGACGGGCTCTCGGACACACAACACTCTGTGGGCATTTTTGGGGTGAAACCTCCTCTCTGCAGCATTGGAATTTACGACGAATAGAAAAATACTTCCTAAAAAAGCCCATTTTGTGCTGGGAACCTTCAGCATGGCCTCAGTGGACAGATGGGCTCCTGGCTGAGGCTTTTGGCCCGGCTGGGAGAGCCCAGGGCTCCATCCTCCCCTGCAGCTCGCTGCTGGAAGCAGATGGCAGAGGATTCTGCATTTGCTCTGCAGTCAGGCGTGAAGGAGAGCGTGCACTTCACTAACGAGAGATCAGCTCCTATTTATCTTCCACGGGTGACTGCGCTGGGGAAACAGCCCCGAAGAGGGGTTTAAACCTTGCTCCTCACCAAACCACTTCTCCCAAACGGCAGTTGGGAAATGAGCAGAGCTCGCAGAGCAAAAAGGAGAATTTTTTACAGATGTGCGCGTTCTCAAGCTGTTGGCATTTCACAAAGTTAAGCCTTTTTATTTTATTAAAATAGGGAGGGGAGAAGTTGATTATGTTGACTTTTAAAACATTTTTCTATCCCTGCTGTGGGTCCTGCAGCAGCAGTTTGGTTTCTGTTTCTCTGTTTACCACTGGATAAATCTGGATAAATTTTGGGAGACAACCTCTAAAGGGGTTCCTCCAGAAAAGCTGACTGAATCGGCCCCTCCCCGCAACAGGTCTGGGAAAAAATTCCTTAGAGAGAAGTGGGAAAAAAAGCTGTTTTATTCAACAGTCAAAGCACTCCCCAGCATGAAATGAACAATACTAAAACAACAAATATCTCACTGCTCAGAGATGACAAATTCAGAACAGTCCCTCTCGTGGGTTGCTGGAAAATGCTGCAGCCTGGGCCACAGGTGGGGATTCCTGCTCCTCTTCTGGGTTTTCAGTCCAGGGCAGGTCCAAAAACAGTGTGGCAATCAGATTTGTCGGATTTGGTGCCAGTTTCACGGGGAAAGCTCTCTCCCAAGCAGTGGATGTGCGTGCAGGCAGGTGCTGGAAATAAAATCATCGCCCTCCCATGGATGCTGAGTATCCTGCCCTGCCCTGCTCTTACTTACCCCAGGAAAAAAGTGAAAAAAAAGATGTTTGATTGCTCGAAAAGCAAAAGCATCAGGCAGGCAGCTGATGGGCAGCAGGTCTGTGCTGAATTGCTCAGAACAAAGCAGTTTTCCCTGGTTTTCCAGGTTTGCTCAGAGTGACGCTGAGGTTTTTTTTCTGTTCCCAACCCTGCTGTCCCCTTTAACCCAGCTCTTCCTCTCTTTATTTCAGCACTCCTGATTTTCTCCTTGTAAATGTGCCTTTTGCTTTCACGTGCCGTAAATATTTTTGAATTACCCGTCCGGGATCTGGGTTCGTGGGAGGGAAGGGATGCTGGTGAGAGGGCCCAGGCCACGTGGGAGAGCTCAGCTCTGCTCCAGAGTCCCTGGAGAACCCTGGCTGGACGTGGCAGAGATGGATTTATCATCTGGGTTTTGAGGAGAGGATGAACGGCAGCACCCCCAGCTTGCAGCCCGGGGTTTTCCTCTGCTCGTTGTCCCTCAGCGGCTCCTCAGGAGGTTTTGGGTCGTGTGAGGATTGGTTTTTCTCCCAGAAAAGCTCACGTGAGGATGCAGGTGCTGCTTGGAGAGTGAAAAACTCGTTGTTCTGGCTGTTTTCAGGGAAAAAAACGTTAAATGTGGGCGCTGGAGTGACTCTGAACCCAGACACCAACCTGTCCTTCCTCAAATCCCTTTTGCTCTTGGCACTGGTTGGAGACAAGTGATGCTGCAGCACAAGAATTACAAGTTTTGGGGGTTTTGTGAAAATTTTTAAGGTTTGAACATTTGTTTTCATTCTGCTGGGGCACCCTGGGATCTTTTTATCCTGTTTTTCTCAGCTTTGGGCCTGCTAAATATCCACTCAGCCCAATGCAGGGTTGAAAGCTGTGGCTCTCGTGTGCTTCTCCCCCCACCGGCCAGGCAGGACAGGTCAGGGTGCTCCCAAAAAGTTCATCCCAACGCTAAAAAAATCCATATCAAGGTTTTAAAGAGCACAAGAGTTCTAAAAAAAAAAAAAAAAAAAGAACCCAATAAACAGCATCTTTTCTCTCTTGCACAGAGTAAGGATGTGTGAAACCCATAGGATTTGGGAAAATCAGCTTCACCAGGTGACCTGCACCCTGAAAAAATCCCTCTGCAGCCTTTGGCTTTAAGCTGTCCCTCCTGGAGGAGCTGCCAGCAGAGCTGTAGCACCACAAAATCACAATTTTTTTTGGAAAAGGTGCTTAAATCAAGCAGTTATGGGGCTCAGCAGAGCTCAGTCACCTTCTGCACCCACTGGCAGCGAGGATGCTGCAAAGCAAAGCAGCTCTGCGAGATAAAGCAGGAAGAGGAGCAGAGCCAAGAGCCCTGAGCTTAAATTTTATGAGCAAGTTCTTGTTTGCAAAGAGCAGGGCTGGGAGAAGGGAGAGAAGCAGAATTCCTGCTCTTGTGTGGAGTCAGGGAAAAGACGGAAATCTCCTGGGCTGGTGCTCGCTCGGTGTTGCCTTTTCCCTCTGGGCCGCAGCAGAACTGCGGGAGAAGAGCCAATAAAGAAGACTTTTTTTTAAATAATTTTGAGCATAAAGAGGCTGAGGCTGGCGCTGGGACACACGCAGAGCTGCTGCAGGGCTGAGATAAAGCAGTGACAGCAGCTGACCCCGACCTCCCCGCATTATCTGATGTTCTCAGCATTTATAAGCGCTGGCCGTCAGACCGGCTGGCTCCGCTCGCAGCCCGAGCCCAGATGGGAGGCGAGCCCTGCCCGCTCCTGGGGCAGCCAGATGAGCCCTCCCGCCCCTCTTTTCCCCCAAAAAAAAACCCCTGGACAAATTGCTGGCCAGGCCGTCAGGGCAGCGTTTCCCAGCGGGTCACTGCGGCTGGGACCGTCCTGGGCGCAGAAGTCACCGGGGGCTGTCTCGTCTGGCAGATGTCTCCAGGGTGGCTCGGAATTGAGCTGCATCTTTTTAGCAGTGCAGCAGGACTCTGGGCTAGCACCAGGCTGCCTTTTTCTTTTCATTTCTAGCTCAGAAAAAAAAAAATTTAAAAAAAAGAAGTTTTATCTGTCACAGAGCGGAGCCACAGCGAAGTGAGCGAGCTGAGGGTGGTGCCTGTGCCCCCGCAGTGCAGCTGCCACCGAGCTCTGCCATCCACATCTGCTCTGGGAGTCCACCCCGTCCTGGGCAATCCCAGATGTGTAAAAAGTCCTTTTCCAGCCCTCCTGCTGAAGAATTATTCTGGAGTCTTCAGCTGTTGCTTTCAAGGCTGTTTTTATTGATATCTTGCTATAGTTTCTTTCCACCTTGCTGTGAGCTGCCCAGCCAGAGAATTTGAGGCACTCTGCCCGCTCCCGAGCTTGAGCTGTGTTTTTATATTATTAACTATGTAATTAATGTTTATTGTTAATTTCCAATCCGTGACCCTTACATTACATTGTCCAGTTTTCTGACAAACCAATCCAGAAAAGCTACCTTGGCTTAAAGATGGATGGCAAGAAGGAGAAGAAGAAACAACATGCCACGTGTAAAAATTCTCTATTTTGTTTTTCCAACCCCCCTGTACAAAGCTCCAAACTTTTTTCCTTCGCTTTATAATTACTGCCATTTTATTATTTAAACTTTGGCGACTTGCAGTTGGTATAAAGTTGGTAATTTGTCCTGTGGGTTCAAATCAAAGCAGTGGGCACTCTCGGTGACAAACCAAGGACTCTGACCCTCCTGCCAGGGCTGAAAATCCTCCTGGCCCGGGTTTGAGCCATCTAGAAATGTCACAGGAACCCTCTGGGTTCCGACACTCTGCCTCGGGTTTTGGTGGCCCAGCAGCTCCCACGGCCCTGCCTGGAACACTCAGCGTGTTGATTTAAGCTCAAATCAAACATTAAAACAATTCTGTTTGAGCATCAAGCGAGGGCCATTGGAGCTTGCACGACTCCACATCCAAGCTGCGATTTCTTCAGGGCAGAGGAGTTGTTTCCATTAACTCTTCAGCGCTGGCTCTCTCTGGCAGCAGGAAAGGTTGGATTGGCTGGATGTTGATGTGCAGACCTGCAGCCCTTCCCGAGCTGCTTGAAATCACAGAGGGGCAGGTGAAGGTTTGGCTGTTTGAAATGACAGAGGGGCAGGTGAAGGTTTGGCTGTTTGAAATGGCTGGGGCAGGTGAATGTTTGGATGTTTTAAATTACAGAGGGGTAGGTGAATATTTGGCTGTTTGAAATCAGAGAGGGGCAGGTAAAGGTTTGGCTGTTTTAAATCAGAGAGGGGCAGGTGAATATTTGGCTGTTTTAATGACAGAGGGGCAGGTAAAGGTTTGGCTGTTTTAAAGGACTGGGGCAGGTGAATTTTGGCTGTTTTAATGACAGAGGGGCAGGTAAAGGTTTGGCTGTTTTAAAGGACTGGGGCAGGTGAATTTTGGCTGTTTTAATGACAGAGGGGCAGGTAAAGGTTTGGCTGTTTTAAAGGACTGGGGCAGGTGAATTTTGGCTGTTTTAATGACAGAGGGGCAGGTAAAGGTTTGGCTGTTTTAAAGGACTGGGGCAGGTGAATTTTGGCTGTTTTAATGACAGAGGGGCAGGTAAAGGTTTGGCTGTTTTAAAGGACTGGGGCAGGTGAATTTTGGCTGTTTTAATGACAGAGGGGCAGGTAAAGGTTTGGCTGTTTTAAAGGACTGGGGCAGGTGAATTTTGGCTGTTTTAATGACAGAGGGGCAGGTAAAGGTTTGGCTGTTTTAAAGGACTGGGGCAGGTGAATTTTGGCTGTTTTAATGACAGAGGGGCAGGTAAAGGTTTGGCTGTTTGAAATCAGAGGAGCAGGTGAACGTTTGGCCGTGTTTCCTGTGCCAGCCCCGCAGCCCGGCAAGGAGCAGGATGCAGAGGGCAGCTGTTACACAAAGTGAAAGCAGAGCAGGGGCTGTTGCTGCTCCATCCGCTGCCCAGGGCCGGCCCGCAGCCTCCCTGCCCTGCCCGGGACAGGAACGTGGCAACGCGGGGGAGGAGCTGCGGGCTTGGGGAGGGGCTGGGGGCGGGCAGGGATGGGCTGGTACCCACCGGGATGTGGCCAGGTTGCCATGGTAGCCAGGGGGATGCAGTCAGGGTGAACAAGGTGATGTGGTTGGGATGCTGTGGTACCTGGGGTGATGTGTTTGGGATGCTGTGGTACCCAGAGGGATGCAGTGGGGATGCTGTGGTACCCAGGGTGATGAGGTTGGGATGCTGTGGTACCCAGGATGATGTTTTCGGGATGCTGTGTTACCCGGGGTGGTGGTTTTGGGGTGCTGTGATACCCAGAGGGATGCAGTGGGGATGCTGTGGTACCCAGGATGATGAGGTTGGGATGCTGTGGTACCCAGGATGATGTTTTCGGGATGCTGTGGTACCCAGGACAATGTTTTTGGGATACTGTGTTACCTGGGGTGGTGTTTTTGGGATGCTGTGGTACCCAGGATGATGCAGTTGGGATGCAGTGATACCCAGAGGGATGTGTTTGGGATGCTGTGGTACCCAGGATGATGTTTTTGGGATGCTGTGGTACTCAGGGTGATGTTTTTGGGATGCTGTGATACCCAGAGGGATGCAGTGGGGATGCAGTGATAAACCCAAGTGATGCAATTCGGGATGCTGTGCTGGTACCCAGAGTGATCCACTTGGAATATTTTCCACCCCCACAATCAAACCCCTGCAAGTGAGAGGTTTTTCCCTTCCCTTTCCTCTCTCCCCACGCAATCCTGGGCTCGAGTCTGTATTTACCCACCGAAGACAGAAACCAGCCAGGTTTGGCTGCTCTGGGACTGGAATCGCTGCAGGATGTTGCACACAAGGGGAGCAGGGCGATGGTGCTGAGTATTTACAGCAGCCAAAAAGTTCAGGGATTTGTTCTGNCCCAGAGAGATGCAGTGGGGATGCTGTGGTACCCAGGGTGATGAGGTTGGGATGCTGTGGTACCCAGGACGATGTTTTTGGGATACTGTGTTATCTGGGGTGGTGGTTTTGGGGTGCTGTGATACCCAGAGGGATGCAGTGGGGATGCTGTGGTACCCAGGATGATGAGGTTGGGATGCTGTGGTACCCAGGATGATGTTTTCGGGATGCTGTGGTACCCAGGACAATGTTTTTGGGATACTGTGTTACCTGGGGTGGTGTTTTTGGGATGCTGTGGTACCCAGGATGATGCAGTTGGGATGCAGTGATACCCAGAGGGATGTGTTTGGGATGCTGTGGTACTCAGGGTGATGTTTTTGGGATGCTGTGATACCCAGAGGGATGCAGTGGGGATGCTGTGGTACCCAGGGTGATGTTTTTGGGATGCTGTGATACCCAGAGGGATGCAGTGGGGATGCAGTGATAAACCCAAGTGATGCAATTCGGGATGCTGTGCTGGTACCCAGAGTGATCCACTTGGAATATTTTCCACCCCCACAATCAAACCCCTGCAAGTGAGAGGTTTTTCCCTTCCCTTTCCTCTCTCCCCACGCAATCCTGGGCTCGAGTCTGTATTTACCCACCGAAGACAGAAACCAGCCAGGTTTGGCTGCTCTGGGACTGGAATCGCTGCAGGATGTTGCACACAAGGGGAGCAGGGTGATGGTGCTGAGTATTTACAGCAGCCAAAAAGTTCAGGGATTTGTTCTGTCCACGATTTTGATGAGGTGTGGAGGAATTGCTCCTGCAGGAGTTGGGACACACCCTGAATCCCCCTGCTGCCTGAAAAAATGCAGTAGGGTTCCTTGGAGCTGCTGAACTCTCTTTCCCTGGAGTGGTTTTTTTTTTTTTTGGAGTTTGTTTTGTTGTTGTTGGGTTTTTTTGGTGGTTTATATATATTTTTTGTATGGGGTTTTTTGTGGGGGGTTGTGTTTTTTGTTTGTTTTTTTGGTGTTTTTTGTTTGTTTGGGTTTTTTTGCTTTTTGGGATTTTTTTGGTTTTTGGGTTTTTCTGGGTTTGGTTTTTTTTGTTTGTTTGTTTGGGTTTTTTGTGTTTTGTTTGTTTGGTTGGTTTTTTGGTTTTTTGGGTTTTTTTGTTTGTTTGTTTGGGGTTTTTNGGGGTTTTTTTGTTTGTTTGTTTTGCCAGCGCAAACTTTTTCCAGCACTTTGCAAAGCAACTCATTTCTCAGACAGGCGCTCCCGAATGAACTATTTAACAAACACCCACAGTATCCCACGGCATCTCAAACCTTTCTTCAGTTTTCCTGGGCTTTTCCCCCCTCCAGCCCCACTTTCCTGGTGTGAAGGAACATCGGGGATTTCTGAGAGCTGAACCTTTTTCCTCCTCTCTGAGCTTTAAGCTGCTGATTGATCCCGGATGACCCGGGCTGTGCAGGAACGGGGATTTTCCCCAAACTCCGTGCATTTTCCCAAAAAGATTCTGAGATTTGGAGAATCAGAGGATGATCCCCGCACCGGGGGCTCTGCAGCTCTGTTCGGGGTAAATCCCTTTTCCGTCTCCCGGTCGCGGATCGGGCGGGAGCGGCTCGGGAAGAACCGGGCGGGGTTTGAGCGCGTTCCTCGCTCTTTCGCAATCCCCGCCGAGCGAATTGAAAGCGGTTTCATTTCGGGCACAACAAAGCGGAGCTGCAGATCAGAACCACATGTTGCGAGCGCTGCAGGCACCGAGCGAAACCTGAGCCGCCGAGGTTTCCCTTAAATCTGCACTTTCTCATTTGGCTCTCATATTAAAGCTGTATTTCAGAGCTGTCCAACCCTCTCGAAAGATGATGAATAACAATAAAAACATTCGCTGGAGGACTGTCATCATTTCCAAAGGAAGTGTAATAAATACTTTACGACAGGGCTTTTTTTTTAATTTTTTTT
>VXBU01012135.1:3395-54935 GCA_013400315.1 Bombycilla garrulus
AGTCTCTGTCCCGACGATCGGGAGGCAAAACGAGATCTTTGGGCCGACCCTTACAGGCATAAAACTGTATTTCCAAAGATATAATTTTCCTAGAATCAGAATGAAAATTAGCCATTTTTCCATTTTCTGTTGAATGGGAATGGAAATATGGCACCCTCAGGAAAATGTGGATGAAACAGAACAGCCAGGGGCTCCAGTTCATGCGGATCTTGTGCATAAAGGACCATCAACGAAGAGGCACCAAAGGCCCTTTGTCTCACATCCATCTTCCAAAATCATGGGCTGATCTGTAGGAAAAGGGCCAAGAAAGCCTCATTGCTCCAGATTTCTCTTTTGAGTTTTGGGGATTTGCAGGTTCTCCCATTTGGGAGGAGAACGCTACAAGCCTGTAGCCCCTTCCCTTGTCACCTTGTGGCAGAGCTCAGCAGCCACGGGCTCACCTGGGGGTTTTTTGGGTCACATTTGGCATTTGAGGTGGTTGGAGGTGACAACAACACTGGTGTCAACTTGGGCTGCTCCCATTTTTTGGCATGTGCAGGCACCCAGAGCCTGGGCTTGTCTTCCCAACAACCACTAACACACCAGAGGCAGATCTCTGATGAAAAGCAGTTTGTGTTGCTACAAAACACAAAATATTTGTCAAACCTGACAGAGAATATTCCCAGGGACTTAAAACAAGCTCTGTTGGAAAATTATCCATCAGGGATCTGGGGAGGGAATGGAAGGACTGCAAACACCAGTGGTATCACACACAGACTGCAGCTGCCTCCAAAATAAATCACTGCAGCAGGCACTGAGTTCACTCCAGTTTTCAGCAGCAGTATTTTCAGGAGCTGTGGTTTTTGACCTCTGAGTGTGAATTTCTGTCCCATTTAAGGACTGGTCATTGTACATTTTGCAGGTGCTGGAGGTTGCAGGTTCTGGTTTAAATCTGCCCCATTTGGACTCAGCAGGACAGGTTGGAGGAATGGTTTTGGTGCATTCAACCCATGAATTTCAGGAAAAGTTTAGGAAAAGAAATCCCGAACTTAGCAAAGGTGAACATGCATTTAAACGAAAATGCTTGGGCTTTCGAGTTGAGCAGATTTAAGTTAGATGAACAAAAAGAAACTGGCTAAAATTGGGTATGCTTTGGCTTGGGACCTACTGAGCAGACAAAGAATAAATACAACATTTATTAACACAGTCTTAAAAAAATAAACCAGGTCTAAAATAGAACTGAGATTGGGTTTGTGATAATATATTTAAATGCAAAGACTTTGATATCCCTGGGAGTGTGGCTCCTTTTAAGTGCAAATCATTCTGGTTGCAGGTACCAAACTCCATAATCAATTAACATAATCAGAGGATTTGTGTTCCCGGGAATTCAGCCCTGCCTGAGAATATGCACAAACTTTGTTAATATAGATAGTTTTCCCCTAAAGAACCAAAATAAATTCTGGAATTTTCATTAGGGGAGGGTGTAAGAAACTTACTATCAGGAGTGGGAAAACTCTCAGTGTGAAAAGTGGTCATAAAATTGGGTGCTGTGGCAATAACCATCCCTTGCTTTGGGAATGTCATCCCATAAGGTGGAATTGTGCAAACTTTCATGATCCTGAGCTCCTCTGTGCTCCAAGGTTCTCTGAGTGTTTCCATCCCCAGTGTTCCATAATATATTGGTTGAATGTTGGACTTGATGATCTCAGGGGTCATTTCCAACCTTAATGATTCCATGTGGATGGAAGTACAACTTGCTGAAGTTTCTGCTCTGTATCAAAATATCAGGACCATAGATTAAAGACCCATCAGCCGTGTCCAATAAGATGTTTTCCTCAAGAGGTTTTGTCTGGTATCTGAAGACATCCATGCTGAAGGTCCCCTCTTTTTAGAATCTCATGGTTTTTTCCTGGATTTTCATGAGGAGATGGATGTTTGGCTTTTATCCCAGTGTCTGAATCCAGTGCGACCAACTCTGAGCCCTTTCCAGGGCTGGGCGTTGATTTGCATTGCTTTTAGGTGAGGACACAAACCTGGGTTTGCTCCTGGTTTTGCTGCACAGCAGCATTTTTCTTATTTGCTTGGACATGGGTCATTCTGAAAGTATTTTCCTGTGGGCAGCTGTACTAATTATAACCAAGTAGAGGCAGTTTTACCCTTAACAAGGCACAGCTGTGTCCAATAAGGGTGAGAGGTATCAAAGAGGGGGTTGCTGCTCCAGAGTCAGTTGGAGTCTGCTGGTACTGCCGAGAGGAGGAAGGGTCAGAGGGCCAGAGAAGGTGAGCTGCTGTGCAGGGGACACACAGGGTCAGGAGGCTGGGTGGTCAAGCTCTCTTGACCAAAGGCTGTGGCACTGAAGGAAGTTTGCATAATTTCCGAAACTCACTCCCATGAAAGCTTGGTTCAGTGTGGTTGTATTGAGCCTGTTTATACAGAACCTTGTTGTTGTGTCCTGAAAATTCTAAATCACCTTCAAGAGCTGCTGTTGCCAAAGTCTTCTGGGAAGGGAGGCAAGAAACAGGGAAGGCTGGAATAGCCTGGAGAGGTTTTATCTCGTTACTGACTGTGGGATGTGCATTTTTAGTACTTCTTAGCTGCCTGGTGTTTTTTGGCTTTTTGTTTGGGTTTTGTGGGGTTTTCTTGTTGTTTGTTTGGTTTGGTTTTTTTGTTTGGTTGGTTTTTTATTGTTCTGGTTTTGATATTTTTTGTGGGGGTTTTTTGTTTGATTGGGTTTTTGTGGGTTTTGTTTGTTTTTATTGAGAGCTTTTCATTATGTACAGGGTGCTTTATGAAGTACCAGTTTTGTTCGTGCCCATTTTTTGTGTCTGGTATGAGACCACCAACCTGGGAATGTTTCTTTATCAAGAACCAACTGGTTTTGTGTAGGTCATGGTGAATCTTATGTCAGCCTTACCAATCTTTTTCTGGTCCCATTGGCTAAACTAAAAACTGAAAGAGAAACTCTTTTTCAAAATTTTATTTCAGTGGATATTTTCCCCTTGTGAGGTTGCCAGGGACTCAACCAATCAATACCAATATTGAGCACCTTCCAGCTGATGTATTTTATCCATTTAATTTTAGTCATCTGTTGTACCTTGTTGTCCCAAGGGTCTGTAAGGCTTTATCACCACCCTGCTGGGCAAATGAGTTAATGTCACTGCCTTCTCAGTGTGTGAGCTTCTAAAACCTCTTGAAGGAGAATCACTGTGGTTTGCAAATGCCTCAAACATTTTATTTTTCACCTGTGAAGCCAGTAAAGAGCATGGACAAGGTTATTCTGAAGCTTGTTGAAGAGGAAGCTGGAATTCAGTTTCAGATCTGGATCTGTCCTGAGCACCCAGGACAGGTTAGGTGGCTCTTTGGGCTGATCTTGGACAGGTATTTGTATATTGCTTTTTATTTTAATTATGAAGCAGGGTGCAATTTTTTAATCCTGGAAGCAATCCTTTGTAAATTATGTTGTACAGAGCTTGGATTTTGAGTAGTAATTGAGTGTAGACAAGTTTTGGAGGTTTGGGTTGCATTTACCTTCTGTATCATTCGGAGTTGGAATGCATTCAAAAGAGTTTGGAAATGTTCAGGAAAATAGAAAATATTCCCAGAAGGAGAAGTTTTTGAAGACTGAAATGGAGGAAATGATCTCCTGGAGGGGGGGATCTCAGTCCTCCCTTCTCCTGCGGATTAATTTTGCTTTTCCTCTTGGAATGCAGAGTATTGCTGGACATCTAAAGACTTTGCAGGCTACAGCCCAACCCCATAAGAACGTTCCTGCGTTGCAAAAATAGTTCTAATTGCAGAGAAAAGCCTTGTTTGATGTTTAGAGACTTTTCAATGCCATTGGTGCCTTCCAACCTAAATCACTTCATGATTCAATAAGTTTTATTCCCGGACCAATCATAATTCCCTCACACTTTAGAAAAGGGCTCTGCCAAAACATTCAACTAAAATAATCCCAGGATGTGTCAAAATCATTTAGGATGTGGCTCCTCACTGAGCACTGCCAGGCTCCTGTCTTTAGCAGGGCATAACCAGCAGATCCCACATTTCATGGCTTTTTGCACCTGAATCCAATGCCGTTCCCACAGAACGTTCATCTGAGGTTGGGCAGTAAAATCAAAACCTTCCCTTTTATTTCAGCCTAATTAAGATTTTCAGCTCCTGGTTTCTTCTCAGGAGAATAGTCTGGTGTAAAAAAATTGTTAAAATACTTATAGCACTTTATCGTTTTTCATTTTGTTGTCCTGTTTTGCAGGCATTTTTCAATAATTGCAGCAAGCTCAGAGAAAATTATGTTCCCTCTGACAATAAAACATGTTTTCTCTTCTGTCCAGCCTGTTGGGCTCTGGCTGGTTTGTTGCTTTTAAACCAACAGCTTCCTTGACTTTGATTCCTTGAAGCTTATCCTGTACTAATCCCTGGGAAATCTGTATGGTCATTCCACAAGGTGCCTCAGTCATCAGTCAGGCTTCAGGGCAGGTGGAGAAGCAGCCAGATTGTGTGGTCTAAATGGAAAATGGAAAGCTGTTCTTAAAATCTGCTTGTGGTGATAGGCAATCAAAGTTTCCCCTCAGTAATATATATTTTTTTAATTATCCAGGAAAATATATCCCTAATGATAGTCCTGGGTGTCCTTTCCAGCAGCTTGTGCACAAAGGACAGAAGGGCAGGGCCCATTCCCTGGGCTGAGTCTGCTGAGGGACCTCATGGGCCATGTCTAGTGCTTGGCCCCCAATCCAAGGGGACATTGAGGGGCTGGAGCCCCAGGAGAGGCTGAGGGAGCTGGCAAAGGGGCTCAGCCTGGAGAAAAGGAGGCTCAGGGGGGCCCTTCTGGCTCNAGGAAGGGCTGGAGGTGGCACTGAGTGCTCTGGGCTGGGGACAAGGTGGGCATTGGGCACAGTTTGGGCTCCATGAGCTGGGAGGGCTTTTCCAGCCTCAGGGGTCCTGGGATTCTGTGATTGTTCGAGGTTTTGCTTGTGCAAAAAAATTGCAAAGCAGATTTTCTGTAAATTCCCTGTGAGTTACAAATATCACCAGACTGGTTTGCTTTAGTGCTGGCATTTATGGAAAAACTGGTGATGCAGACACATCAGATTTGTCATTAGGATGTTCCTTCCCTGGCATTTTATGCAAGATGTAAGGAAAAACTTAGAGATATCTAAGGGGGGATGGGGAAAGGTCTCTGAAATATCAGAGACTTCATAAACTAGAAAAATAAGACTTTAAGGATGACTACTAAAAAGCTGATTTGCAAACTTCTGTCTCTCAGAAAGAGAGAGTACAGGTGCCTCATGAATATCTGAGGAAAATCCAGCCCATTTTTAAGAAGAAAAAAAATCCCTGGATCAAACCAGGGCAAATAAAAGTGCTTTGTGAAACCAGGCAGAAAGTGAAGCAGAGCAGAGCCCAGCGAGATGCAGAATCAAATCAGTGAGGTCAGTGAAGTCATGCTGGTTGACTACAGGCTGTGAAATTCATCATCACAGATTTTAAGTTACTTAGATATTTTTATAAGTAAGTTTAGATTACCAACCCTTCTTTGCATCATCATTGAGGCACACTGGCAAGGGCAGTGCATGAACGGGTGGATTTTATAGATTTGACAGGACTTGAGTGGATATTAACACTTGGCAGTGTCACGGGGTGGAAATGAGCTGGGTTTTCCTGGTGAAATCCTCTTGGTATTAAAACTAGTGATTGTCTCCCAAAAGATACCAGGCCAAGCTCCTGGAGCAGAGTAAAACTGTACAGATGTTATTGAACAGGAAATTGTGCCAAGAGCCATAAAACACCCGAGTAAAAATAATGTTTCTCATGTGGCTAAAATGTTGTTTCTCCTTCAACTTGAAATCAGTCTTTGCTGCAAAGTTTGGCAGTTTTATTCCCAAATATTTTGGCAGTTTTCTATTGCGTCAGAAAAAAGTAGTTTCAAAATCTGTGATTGAAAAGACCTTACTGTGATGTTTTCTCCCACAGAACTGCAAACCAGTTTGCTGGGGTTAAGATCAGTGGTTATTTTACTGTTTTAGCAAAAAAAGCATCAGCCCCTCTTGGGGCCACTCCTCTTGGATGAATATTTTTATACAGAGTCACTGTTATAAAGTGAAGGTGTAAAGAAATTTCATGCTACACTTTCACATAAATTCATTGGGCCCTTAATAACAGGAGGTTACATGATAAATATTTTAATCTAATTTAAGTTTTCTGCAGCTACTGACATTCACAGATTTTCTTCATAACTGTTGGTGAACTTCCACAAAGATAATTCCTTTTAATGTTCTGGTGTGAAACAAACTGGGGAGTGTTAATTCTGCAGACAAATGAAATCGTAGAGGTGTGATTATAAATGCTGTGTGTGCAAATCTGAGACACCAGAGGGCAACACTCAGGGTGGTTTGTAGTGCTTGAGATTTGGGAAGTGACTTGGAAGTGTTTTCCACAGGAAATTGTGTACGTCGTGAGGGCAATGAGCTGACTGCTAAAAGGGAGGCTTCACTGGCAGGATGGGACAAGGTGGTCCCTTGTGAGACCCCATCTGAAATTCCGTGCACTGTTCTGCGTAGCAGGGACATGGAATTGTTGGAGCAATCCAGGGGAGGCAATGGAGCTGTTGAGGGGACTGGAGCAGCTCCCCTGTGGAGCCAGGCTGGGAGTGCTCAGCCTGGAGAGAAGGCTCACAGCTCCTTCCAAGGCCTGAAGGGATACAGGAAAACTGGAGAGGAACAAATCCTCAGGAACTGGAGGGACAGGACAAGGGGGAATGGGTTCAGACTGCCAGCAGGAAAAATTAGGTTACATCTAAGGAAGGAATTCTTTGCTGTCACAGGGTGACCAGAGAAGCTGTGGCTGCCCCTGGATCACTGCAAGTGTCCAAGGCCAGGTTTGATGGGACTCTGAGAAGCCTGGAATAGTGGAAGAGGTTCCTGCACAGGGACAGGTGTCCCTGCACAGAGCGGAATTTTGGATCTTTAGGGTCCCTTCCAACCCAAACCTGGGTTCCTGTGTTTCCATGAAAAGACAAACACTGTGAGCAGGCTGCTCCTCTCAGTACCGCCTTTGTCTTGTGGTGGTAATCTTCACATTCTTGTGTTGCAATTCAATTTCTGTTGCAGAGCAACTCTAGGTACAAACCCTCTTTTTTCCCTGGAGAGTTTATGTAACTGTGCTTTTTTCTCCCCATCATCACCTTGATGTGTCACTCCTGCTGCAGAAAATTTATTCTGAGTTTGGTTGTTATTTCCAGGCTTTCATTCGTTAGAGGTGAGACTGGGACATGATTGCTCAATGAAGAAAAAGCTCATCTTGTTAAGTAGATAGCTGGATGTGATGGGTCTCATTGTCAATTTAAATCGCTGTGCATTGCAAGTGCTTCTTCTGGCATTGTCTGATACAGCTGCAGTGTCAGAGGCAGTATTTTATTGCAGATAATAAGGTTCAGACTCTTTAAACATAACTCAAAACATAAAATACCACAAAGCTGAGGTAGAAAACAGCATTTTCAGTGTTGCAGTGCTTGCAAAAATACGTAAGAGTGTGGATTCCCTTTAAACTCCTCCCTGGGCTATTCACTGTTGTTGCAGGCACTATCCTGGTTGACAACATGCTGATCAAAGGGACAGCAGGAGGGCCTGACCCCACCATCGAGCTCTCCCTGAAGGACAATGTGGATTACTGGGTGATCCTGGACCCCATCAAGCAGACCCTGTACCTGAACAGCACCGGCCGCGTGCTGGACAGAGACGTGAGTTTGAGCTTGGCTTTCTCCACAAAGATTTCTAATTATCCATGCACACAAGTCCTCCTAGAGTATAATTCCTGCAGCTGTCTTGTCCACCAATGGATGTGAACAGAGTTAATCTGATCCATTCTTTTGGCTTTATTGGGAGCACACAGGAACTTGACTGTATGTGCAAATATTACTGTGGACAAACACAACAACAAAGACCAAAAAACCTGATGTTAGATTTTATATCTGACTAAGCTTGACTTGTTTGTTGAATTAAATTTTGATTGTGGTTTGCTGACTGGAAGAAGTGCTGCTCACCCCCTGCCCTGTGACATTTATTAGCAGCCTGCTTTCCCTGTGTACACTGAATTATGAGCTGTGAGAGGTGAAGGAGTTGTGACTGCCACAATTCACTCAGCAGGCTTGACATGTTCCATTGAGAGTGTGCTGGTTCAGATTTTTTTTTAAGGCAGCCTAAAACATATTTGCTGTGCTTGTTACTAATGGTGTTAAGGAAATATTGTCAGGGTAAGTTTGATTTTTATAAAAAGCACAAAATAAGTAGGAGTGTTCTTATCTAGGCTAATGTCATAGTGGAGAAAACGCTCTAAAAATAGAGATCTCTTCACAGTGTTGCAACCTTGCAACAGAACCTGAAAGCAAAATTTACTTCCAAGCACTTTAATCAATATGGCAGGAATGCTGTAAAACTCAGGCATTCTCCTTGGACTGCAGGGGAGTTTATTTTGATTGATTAATTTGTCTTCTCCATGTGTTTTGAGATAAATTCATAAGTACCAAAAACAACATGCAAATTTTTCCTCATTTCCATTTGCTGGTGAAAGGCACTAATTGAGTTCAGCTGTTCTTAATTTTTGTTTTCATTCACAAACTGCTTTCCCATGCAAAGCATGGCAGAGTGGTCATGGTGGCAGAAGAGTTTCTGGGAAAGAGTTGGTACTTCCTCAAGTGCCAACCAGCTGCTGCTGGAGCAGGTTCAGCCTCTCCATTTATACCAAAGCTCATTTGGTTTAATTTTAAGCCAGAGCAAAAAAAAAAAAAATGAGAGCCTGGAACAGAAGTCAAGGCTGGAGAACCACTCCAAGAAATGTGGGGTCCATTCTTATCACCCCACACCCACCCATAGGGAGTTAGGAACCAGTGCTAAATCCTCTTTTCAAGGCCATTTATTGACACTTTTTTGTCAAAAAAAAGTGGATCAAAGTCTTTACCCAAAGAACTTCATTTGAGTTTCAATATTAGTCGCAGTCTAAACCAATTCCCATTATTGTGAGTTCCCAGACACTTTACAGGGATGTTCTTTGCCAGAAGTAGACTCCAGTCTGCAGGAAACAAATGAAGTGTGTACATTTCTTAATTAAATATGGGTAATAATGTGTTTATATTGGTATTTAAGGTATTAATTCCTCATTTTTTTTATGAACTGGAACACTTCTTACCTCTAATCCTGTGTCATTCATCTGTGCCTATTTAAGTTTGGTGAGCTATGAGAAGATCTGGTCTTTAAGGTGGTTTAGATTTTGAGTGTGATGCCCCCTGTGCCTCTCTTGCATGGCCTCGGGGAATTGCTGTCACTCACAACCCAAAAAAACCAGTAGAACAGTCCTCAAAACCCCCAGAGACTGAGTAAAAAATCTGAAATGTGTGTCATGTTTATTAATATAGCTATTTTGGGTTAGTGCTGGGTTAACAGCTGGAATCTGTGGTCTTGGAAGTGTTTTCCAGCCTTATGGCTTCTCCTAGAGGATAATTCCAGCCTTCAGAACTAGGGCTGTGCTTCCCCAACACCACAGAACCTTTCAGTGTGAGAGGTTCTCTTTTTGTTTACGAATACCCCAACCTGTTTCCCTCATCTTTCCACTTAAATCCACCTGAACCTTTGCAATACCAATGAAACTGGGAGTTTTATGAAGTTGAACCTTTAGATTCAGCTTTTTATTACAGAGCAAAAATTAGAGTCTCTGATTCACAAATTATTGCATTCCATGTAATTGGAAACTCTTCCCATTTTCTCTCCCTGGTGGTTCAATCAGCCTGATCCTGTCCTTTATTTCTTGCCTTCCTTGACAGCAAATCTTCGTAGATTCTGTTGATTGTGACTGAAAATGGCTGTGTGGTTTCCAAATAAAATCAGATAAAAAGAAAACTCCACACTTTTCTTCCAAAACTTATAGTACTTAGAAAGAATGACCCACGATAAATCAGAACGGAAGGTGCAGGGAGCTGCTGAAGGGTGCTGGGATGATTACTACCTTGTTACATAAACAATTTGTGCCACTGTTTATTTACATATTTTAGTAAATTCAGAATATCAAATATTTACCAAATATCTGTAATTTCAAATGATTATATTATTCTTGGACTTGGCTAATAAATACAGATATATTTAGAAATGACTGCAGCTTATTAAAGGCAGCCTAAAAATTCTTGGCTTCTAATCAAATGAGTAGTAAAAGCATTCCAGCCTTAATTTCTTTGTCCATTTATCATTTTGGGAGTTTTAGAGCACCGCCGTGTTCACTGCAGTAAGAAATAAAGGATTGTCCACACTGTAAGTTATTTCTGAATTATTTGCAAATGTTAATGGTAGCAAACGTGATTTATTTCAGACTTTACCTTTCAACTGAAGACAAGAAAGAAACAAGAAGGACTTTGTGGTGTGTCCAGAGGAGACCACAGAGATGCTTCAAGGGCTGGAGCCCCTCTGCTCTGGAGTCAGGCTGGGAGAGCTGGGGGTGCTCACCTGGAGCAGAGGAGGATCCAGGGAGAGCTCAGAGCCCCTTCCAAGGAAAGGGGCTCTAGGAGAGCTGGAGAGGGACTGAGGATGAGGGATGGAGGAACAGAACACAGGGAAATGGTTTCAGATTGGAAAAGGAGAAATTTGGGTAGGACTTTGGGAAGGAATTGTTCCCTGAGAGGGTGGGGAAGCCATGGAATGGAATTTGCAGAGAAGCTGTGGCTGCCCCTGGAGCCCTGGAAGTGCCCATGACCGGGTTGGACTTTTGGGTTTGGAGCAGCCTGGGCTAGTGGAAGATATCCCTGATCTTCCTTACCACACAAGCCCTTCTGGGATCCAATAAATCCTAGCAACAATAAACCAAAGGCTCAGAGAGGTGACATTTTCTGGGACCCTTTGTCACGAGCTCTTTCCTCTTGCAGCCTCCAGTGTCTATCCAGTCCATCGTGGTGCAGGTGCAGTGTGTGAACAGGAAGGTGGGCACCATCATCAACCATGAGGTGCGCATCGTGGTGCGCGACCGCAACGACAACTCCCCGCAGTTCCAGCAGCAGCGCTACCATGTGGCCGTCAACGAGGTCAGGGCTAACTCAATTTCCCCCTTCTCCTTCTGAAAAGGGTCCTGAATTGAGGAGCTGGCTGGAGCAACTACATTCACTGATACAGTTTCATGGCAGACTCAGTTTATTTTGTCACGTCTCTATTTTTTACTGATAATTTAGTTTACATTCTTTATTGTAGAACACTTTATTTAATTGGTTTCAGTTTATTGACCTGTTTTAAACTTTTATACTATTAGTATAAATTACAAACAGGCAGGACAGAGTTTAGGCTTCTTCCACCTTCATGGCTCTGTCCTTTTAAGGTGACTTCAAGGGCACAGGCCTCTGCTAGGCCTCTGTTGGGCTAATTAGGCCAAGCCTGGGTTGTCCAAGCTTTCCAGGGACAGTCCATGTCTCTGTTCAATAAGAAATCCTTCTACATGCTTCCACTGGGGTGACTCCTAAATCCCAGCTTTCAGTGCCTCCTCTTTGAAAACAAAAAACAAACAAACAAACAAAAAAAAAACCCGACAAAAAAAACCACAAGAAAAAAAAAACCACTTTTTTTTTTCAAATCACCTGATGTTTGTGCTGCTCCAGAAAAGCTCATTGCCTCGGTAGGCTGCAACTTTTAGCATCTAATCTTGATTTTGCTTAAGGAATACAGAGACCAGCACGTTTTCCACCAGGAATATTGCAGAAAACAGCCAAATTTAGAGCAGTGTCATAATGAATTCCATTAAATTGCATATATATATGTATGTATAATGTATGTGTTTATAAAGTTATAATATATATAAATTTTGGTAGTAAGCTGATATTTAACAGAAACTTTCAGCAACAAACCTGGAAGTAAAACAAACATGTACGAAGTTTAAAAAAAAGTTTACAAAGGTTTATTAACAATATTGAATCTTGGCAAAGTGCAGATGTCGTTTATTGCTGTTGCTCTGTATTAAATTATGCCTGTGAAATGAATTATTTTATTTTCCATAATTTATTAAGTTATGTTTTTTTTAATAGAGAGATGTGGATTGGACTGCTGTGTCATTTGAAGGAAAAGCATTTTTGTCTTGAGCTTGTACAACTTCATTTCACTTTCCAGTGAAGCTTTTCATTCTGTTAGAGACTGAATAATCTGCCAATAAGCACTACAGAAAGTCTGTGTTTTCAGGGTTAGCATCTCAGGGCTTTAGTAATGAGTAGAAACAGGGACTTATATGAAGTAATGGAAATTATGTGGAAAATGGAAAGATGGGTCAGTTTCGTACAGGCGAAGACTGAAAGAAGTAGAATTACATTTAAAAAATAAATTATATATAAATATGCAGCCTGGTGGGGTTTGGTTTGTGGGGTGGGGGTCTGTGAAAGAGCATGACTGCTTTGATTTTAATAGAATTGACTTGAAAAAATTTCCTATTTATTGTGTTTGAGAGATACAGCTTTTCAATGTGTTCTTGTCTCCATGACCATGCATGTGCAGGACAGCTCATTGCCCTGGGAAAAGGGTGGGACGTTGAGTTGAGGCCTAATTAACCCAACAATGTGGAGGAAAAACCCCCTAAACCCACACATTGTATTGGACCTGCAACTGGGATAAAGATAAACAAGGTTTTTCAAACTTACTGTTTTTAAATTAAAAAGCATTTCCCTTCAGACACATTTTTGGCACTCCAGATGCCCGTGTGACTTCCCACTGGAATTTGGGAGCACCAAGAAAGTCCTCCATGGGCTTGCCCATGGTTTTCACCTTGGCCTTCATGTGGCCATGGAATTTCTGTTTCTACAGACCCAGGGCAGGAACATTTCTGGTCCTGAGTAAAGGCAACATCAGCACGAGTCTGAAGTGTCTGTGTGGGTTGTGCTGCCCAGATCACTTCCAATCACTGTCATTTTTGCAGTGAAACCAAGGGCAAGAAGTATCGCTAGGCTAAGAAAACAAGGATTTTCCATAATTAGGGAGAAGTCCAAAAGGCAGAGTGCAAAATGCACCATTCCAAATTATTTGTGTTCAGAAATTGAGCAACATTCTGAGGAAACTAAGCATTTATTGGAATTATGGCTGGGCAAAATACACTGTTGCTCTTCCCACCAGCTGCACCATGATATAATTAATTTCTTTTTTTCATTTTATCTCTGTTCCATGGATAACATCTGACATGGCACCACTGTGCCCTTGAGCAGCACCCAGTGAGTTCCTGCTCTCAATTAATTAACAAAAAATAATTCACAATGCATCTCAGACTCTCTCAAAGGTTTTAATGACTGATTAAATGTTTAAATTCTCATTTATTCTGCTCATAATTGGTCCTGCCTCTGGTGAATTTAGCAACAGGAATGCACTGGGAGGGAAGGTTTGTGGTTAAATTTTGCTTCTGTTTTCATGTTGCTTGTAAACCAAAAAGTACAGAAATTTCTTACATAAGGAATATAAGTCAACTCAAAGAAGGAGTAGATTTTACTATGTTTTGGAGGAATTGAATGGTTTTTACGTCAAGTTG
This sequence comes from Bombycilla garrulus, assembly GCA_013400315.1. Classification (NCBI taxonomy): domain Eukaryota; kingdom Metazoa; phylum Chordata; class Aves; order Passeriformes; family Bombycillidae; genus Bombycilla; species Bombycilla garrulus. The sequence continues at coordinate 16,899 of VXBU01012135.1, forward strand.
TCTTTATATTTGAACTGTCCCCAAGATATTAAGATGAGTTTGTCAGAGCAGCTGAGGGTAGTTGTAAATAACACCATAAATCCTGGTTTCACACATGGTTTCCATTTGCACAGAAAAAAAGACATGGTTCAAAATTAAACCTGGATTTTTCCAGAAGGCTTAGAATGAGATGGATGTGGTAGAGTAGTGGCTATTTAGTTTTATACCAAAAGGAGTCTTGATTTTTATACTTGATTGGAATCACTCTGTCCTGAGTTAGACTAAAAGTTCCCCTAATCTATGGTATATTTGCTTTGCCAGTGCCCTGGCACAAGCTCAAGGCAAAGCACAAGAACTGGGAAAAATGCAGTGGTGCTTCCCAAATGAGTTACCTGTGAAATCCTGTGTGGAGCAGCTCGAGACAAGTTTGGTCTTTACCAGTTGCTCATGGACATGGTGGTCCTGATGCCTGGAAAGGCTGACCTGGAACTAAAGACCAGGTAGGATAAAAGGGATTTATTGAAAGGATCCAGCTTGGGCGGTGCAGGAACCCCACCGGGGCTACACCCGAGTCAGACCCACAAATGGTCACAAAATGGCCACCTGGTCACAAGGCCTCACACTTTTATAGGTTTTGGTCCATCAGCATATTGGAGTTAATTGTCTTCAGGTTATGAACCTCCATCCTCCTTGTTCCCTCTCTTCCTTCACTGTTGTTTACGCTCTTGGGCCTAAAATTTGTCCTTGATGCCAAGCTAGAAAGGAATTCTTTTGTCTCCCTATTCTGTGAAGAGAGCTCACCAACCCTTAATATGAAGCCCAGAACTACACACTAAACCAGCACAGAATCTGAAAAATAAAAAAGTTAAAACTTAAGGCATCGGTCCCTCCTTTCCTTTCTTACTCCAGGTGTTTTGTAGCCGTTTTTCCCAGCATGTTTTGTTTTGTGCCATAATTCCTCACTCTACTGCTTCAAACATTTTCATCTGGACCCTCAGAACCTTGACATGTCTCAGGACATTAATAATGTTTGTGGAGTATTCTGCCTATTATTTAACAATCCTTAAGGTTTTAAGTGTTTCCTTCCATCATTCCCACCCTTGTACCTACAGAAGACCCTTGTGTCTATAGAAGACCCTTGTGTAAAGATGGTCCCAAATTAAAACCCGCAGAGAAATTCATATGAGTTGTCTGAAAATGTGGCTTTTGCAGCTAATAATCAAAATCTTCATTACCTCTTTACTGAGGAATACTTTTTTTGTCAGGATTTTAATTCTTCTGTTAATGTCACATGGAGCTGGGCTTGTCCTTGTTGGAGTTGATGGAAGCTGGAATGTTTGTTGGATGAGGTGGCTTAGCTGGAAATGGCAGTGCTGGGATCCACACTAAGTTACAAATAAAACTGATTTTTTAAAAGTCTTAGTTGAAAACAGATTTTCTTTTTCCCCATTGTTTTGGAGCCAGTTTTCCTTTTCCCTTCCTGATGCTTTTACAAGTCCAAGTATCTCAGCCAACTCCAGCTGTTCTCCAAAGCATTAGGATTCTCCACATGAAGTAAAAATGAGTAAAGGTTGATGTCACCATTTTTATGACAATAAGAAATCCTCTGCAGAGTTATTCCCTTGATTTTTTGCGTGACATATTTTGATTTGTATTAAAATATCCCATTGTTATTCAGTTAGGAAAAACTCCTGATAGTGACATTACCCTGGGCTAAATTTGACCGTATTGGTGGCTTGAAGATTTGATTTATTACATAATAAACCAAACTTCTGCAGCTGAGTTAAAATTCAGAGGAATTATGCAGCTCAGTTAATATTCCACAGGCAGATCTGTGGCATTGCCACAGGGGGTTTAAATTTATGTAGCCTAATACAAGGATTAAGAAGTAAAATCTTGTACTGCTGAGGCCCAATGGTGGTGTCTGTGGTTTGTGTTAAACACAACTTATCTCAATCATTTTTATCTGAGCTAAATACACCTTCAATTCTGCATTGTCTGGGTTTTATAAAACTGACTTTCTTTGCTCTTAGTTTTTTGCTTTCCAGAGTCCTACAGGGCAAGTCAGGAGCATTTAATGGCAGGTTCTGTTTGGAAGTGCAGGTGGAGTCCCTAAAACACTGCTGAAGTCAGTATTTATTAAATGCATGTAACCTTAGACCTGCTTGTAACTTAGAGTTTTGCAGTTGGTTTGTTTTACTCAGTTTGAAGCGCCTTTTTTTTTTTTCTTCTCTAATTTAACAAAGATGGGAATCATTTGCAAAATAAGAGCCTTTCTTGAACTTCACTTATCTTAAAACTTTGGATTTGGGCTGTTGAGAATTAGAACTTGTGCTGAATTTTCATTTCTTGTAGTGTAATTATTCCTATCTTCTTCCTTGTGGTACCAAAATAATTAATCTCTGCAGGTAGACATCATCAAAAGAGCGCTAGCTCAGAATGATTAACAGTAAATCTGGCTTTGCTCTGCTCTTTGGGGCCACTCTGAAAATTAATAATTTTTAACTTTGTGAAGAGGCAATAATAGGGAAATTTATTTTCCAAATGTTTTATGGAAGAGCTGAACATTTCTGTCTGCATCTCAACTTCTAATAGTCATTAATCACACTGAAGGAAGTTTTTAAGGGTTACAGCTGTAGACTGTGGAAGAAGATTTATTGTGTGCATCTCTTCTCTATTTGTTTAATTGCATTGCTTTTGGAATCTTCCTTGTTTCATGTCATCATGATTCTTTTCCACTGGATTGAGTTCCCATGGAGATGATTATCCTCAGACTGTTGCTGAAACTCCTGGAATTGTTTTTTTTCAATCCCTAACATTTTGTTTTCCATAAGGTAAAATGCTCAGAGTGGTTAAACCCTTTCCTGCACAACTTCAGGCCCTTTCCCTAGGACATACCAAAGGTTCCTATGGAGAAACAAAGTTCCACTTTCTCAGTGAAGGAATATTTCCCAATATCCAACCTGAGCCTCCCCTGGCACAGCTTGAGGCCATTTCTCCTTGTCCTGTCTCTTGTTCCCTGGCAGCAGAGACCGACACCCCTGGCTGCCCCCTCCTGTCAGGGAGTTGTGCAGAGCCAGAAGGCCCCCCCCTCAGCCTCCTTTTCTTCAGGCTGAGCCCCTTTCCCAACTCCTTCAGCTGCTCCTGGGGCTCCAGTTTTGTTCCCTTCCCTAGATGAGTAATAGGGATCTGTAATTGAGTAATTTTCTCCAGGCTAAAGTTATGTTTTATCAGGGGAACTGAGTTGTTCCAACAAGGAAGTGATGGTCCCTCAGAAATCCCTCAAAAATTGTGGGAAAAATGTATTATGGCTGGCTAATGGTAAATAGCATAGTAAAAATCACAATTCTCAGATCTCTGTGTAAAAGCCTCTCTTGTGAGGCTGGGGTGCTGAGGGTCTCTCCCACATGACTGAGAGTGGATTTGAAGTATTGAGTTAAGAGCTCCTCTGATTTTTTCTAAAGGCTGCAGGAATCTCTAATGTAAGATCTTGAACAGGCTGGAAATCACAGAATCATGGGCTATCCTGAGCTGGACCCATAGGGATCATCCAGTCCAACTCCTGGCCCTGCACAGACACCCCAATAATCCCATCCTGTGCATCCCTAGGAGCATTGCCCAAATGCTGCTAGAGCTCTGTCAAAGGAGTGGAGAGGATTTTTTTTTCCAGTGCTCTTTTCTAGTATCATTTGTGTTGCATGAAAGAAAACTTAGATAAAATGGAAAAGTGTCCTGAAGGTCTGCATATCTGCAGTCACTTATTCTGGGTGTAATACATTACATACAAGACTTTAGCTTTTGACTTTTACTGTTAAGAGCATGGAATTGGTATTCTGGTGTTTACTGATGTATCATTTTTGCAACTGTCTCCTTTGTTATCAGTTAATAATGTGCTTTATGGTGCTGGAGCCTTTTTATGTTGGCCACTATTTATCTGTACACTATCAGTACAGGCTGGTGGGAGCTGTGCCAGTAACTCCAGGGTGTCTGTCATTTCCCAGGCTGCTTGGATGTGACAGCATTTTTACAATATTTAATAGGGTTAAATAGAAGTTTTGTTTTTGTTTTGTTTTGGTTTGTTTTTTTTTTTTATAATATGGAACACCAGTACAGTGTCGAGCAGTGGGAGTCCCAACACAAGAAAAGGTGTGTATGTGTTGGAATGAGTCCAGAGGAGGCTGTGGAGGGGCTGGAGCCCCTCTGCTCTGGAGTCAGGCTGGGAGAGCTGGGGGTGTTCACCTGGAGAAGAAAAGGCTGCAGGGAGACCTGAGAGCCCTTTCAGGGCCTAAAGGGCTCCAGGAGAGCTAGAGAGGGACTGGGGACAAGGGATGGAGGGACAGGACACAGGGAATGGCTCCCACTGCCACAGGGCAGGGATGGATGGGATATTGGGAAGGAATTGTTCCCTGGCAGGGTGGGCAGGCCCTGGCACAGAGTGCCCAGAGCAGCTGTGGCTGCCCCTGGATCCCTGAAAGTGTCCAAGGCCAGGCTGGACAGGGGTTGGAGCAGCCCAGGGTAGTGGGAGGTGTCCCTGCCCATGGCAGGGGTGGCTCTAGATGATCTTTAATGTCTCTTCCAACCCAAACCTGTCTGATCCTACATATCTGATGTCTCCAGAGCTACTCCTCTTGGATCCATCTGGGAGCAAGATGGGATTTCTCCTTGAGCCAGGTGTTATGAGCCGTCGGAGCTCCCATCCCCATTTGGGTTTTGTCTTACAAATACCCACAGCTTAAAAAGAGCGGGGAAAGACACCTCGGGTGATGTTGGAAACAAAAAAGGTTTATTAACTTCCAATATAACAAACTCTCTAAAGAGAAAAAGCCATGCCAGAGACCACAGACGTCTCTGCTACACACCCCTGAAATGCCATGAAGTTTCCTCAAGCAGTGCTTTTTATGGCTTAGGCAGGGCTCTGGCAGTTGTCCAGTCCAGGTAGCTCCAGGGGTGGGGTGATGTGCAGGGAGTCCAATGAAGTGTCCTGGTTCAGAATACTAGCAAATTGGGAAATAATGCCTGGGCTCCCCCACCCCCCATGGGGAACCAAGACGGCTCCACACCTCCTCCCAGTCTGGGCACTCTGCCTGTAGGAGGTGCAATGCAACCTGTTTGGGCAGCAACCTGGGAGATTTCCATCTCATGCCACCCCACAACCAGCCAGCACAGTGCCTGGCTCTTTCCACTAATGGAACCATTGTTTAAGCAGGGATTAACTGGTTAAACTATCTTATTTGGAGTTATGGGTTTCACTGCCCAGGCAGGACCTGAGGAGTCTCTGTGAGGAGAGGAGGGAGCTGCCCTGGGCTGAGGGATCGACAGGCTCCAGCCCTGGGCACGCCCCAGCCCTCAGGCAGCTGCAGGAAAACTGGGTTAAGAGAGTGGGGGGGAAGGCGGTTAAGAAGGGAAAAGACTGTGTGGGAGTGAGGAGAGGAGGAGTTGGGAGTTTAGGAGTGATGCTGGGCCTGGGCTGGTGGGCTGGAATAGGGGACAATGCTGGTTTGTGTCCCTCTGTCCCCATCCCAATGTATGTTTTGCTGGCAGAATGTTAAATCAGTGTTCAGCATGGCCTCTGTCCTGCCTGGTAGCATGGGACGGAGGCCACCCAGGCAGGCAGTGGGTGCCTGGTCTCCCTCTTTTCCCTCAGGAGCACTGGATTTTCCTCTCTTGAGCTGCTGAGGGGGCAGCAAGGGGGTGCCTGAGTGGATATCAAGGAGCAGTCCATCGCCAGTGGTGGGAATACCTCCTGGAAAGTGTCCTGGAGCTTTTCCCAGATTTTTTTGCGTTACTTCGGTCTCCTGTCCCCTTCTCTCCTGCACATCCCAACCTATGAGGGCACAGTCAACTTCCTGCACCCACGTGTGACACTTCTGCTACCTGTTCCAGGAGCAAATGAGCCAAGTTAGTAGCAAAACATGAACCTGAAGAGTTGTGGTGTAAGCGTGTATAGTGGTGGTATTATAAATTAGGTCCTGCTTGTTTTGCCAGTAAAAGGCTTTGAATTGGTGGGTTTTATTTCACAGACTCAGTATTCTCAGTCCTGAAAATGTTTTCCAGAGAACTCTGCCAACCATTAGACCCTTAATTAGCAGCTTTATAAATAAAACAGGAACTATGAGTGCAGGAGGAAATGAGAAGTCTTTGCTTTATTGTGGGCGCTGCAAAATAGGAACTTGCCATAACGTACACATCTGCACCAAATGCTGGAATGATTCTGTCCTTTGCCCTTGCTCTTTTTCCAACATTTCAAACCTTTTTAGGCCCTCTAGATTTACATATGTGCAGCAACTTTATGTAAGTTCTGGAGGAATGAAGAGGGGCCAGTGGGACTCTGGGACTTTCAAGGCCGCAAATCTGGGGGCGATAAGAGCACCCGGGAGCAAGGACTGTGCTGAATCCACAAGTGTTTTTTCATTTGTTCTTCACTTTCAGGTTGATTGCTTCCAAAGTTTCCTGAATATTTAAATTCAGAACCGATGACTCCCAAGAAATCTTCTGTCTTTGCTCTCAATGAGCCTTAATTTCATGCTGTTTATCTGTGCAAGGATAATTATAAATGGATTCATTTTCAAACCATCATTTAATGGATATTCGATTGCTGCCAGCACAATATTGGAGCAACAGCCTCGCTCAAAGCCATGTGTTTGCTCAAAGCCATGAAGCTCTATGGGTGTTTGTGTTTGCTTGTAACAATATTAATCTGGCTCTGTTCACGTTGCTATGAAGATGCTGTCAAATAAGTTCAGTTTATATTTGAAGCTTGTCCTTGTTTTCCTTCCTGAGTCTGAAAAATGAGGTTTTATTTGGTTTAGTCTATATTTATTTCATAGGTTCTTTCAGGTTTAAAGAGTGTTTTTCTCATTTTTGTCTTTTTTTTGGAAGAAAAGATGAAGTTCTTGATGCATTAGAGCAAGGGGGAAAAATAAGGTTAAAATTAACTTTAAAACCTTAAGGTTTTAATGGGGGTCTCTTACTGTTCTTGCAGTTAACTCCAGTTGGAACAACCATCTTCACAGGATTTTCTGGAAACAATGGTGCTATTGACATTGACGATGGTCCCAATGGCCAGATAGAATATGTCATCCAGTACAATCCTAATGACAAGGTACAGCCATTCAGCCTTTTTTCTTCCAAGTATATTTTTATTTATTTATATTTATATTTCTCTATATAACACAAGGTAGCAAATGAACAAGAGGTTGCTGTCTGCCCATGATCCCTGGAACCACAGATGAATTTACCTTCCCTCTCATTGCCCAGCTGGCAGCAGCTGGATTATTTCACTTTCAATAATGCCCAGAGAAATTGTGTTGATCCTATCCTGGAAGTGTGCAAGGCCAGGTTATACAGGGCTTGGAGGAACCTGGGACAGTGGAAGGTGTCCCTGCCCGTGTCAGGGCGGTGGAACAGGATGGACTGTAGGATCTTTTCCAACCCAAATCCATGATTTCTGTTTTGCCTCTGTATAAATCTATTAATTGATTTTTCCCCTCTCAATGGGAATGGTGCATGTTTTATCCCAAAGATGAGTGCCAAACTCAGACTACCTCCAGTTATTTATTAGTCTGGGACTGTGCTGGTTTAAAAGCAAAACCAGTGAGACTCAGGGACACAGTTCCCAATCCTGTTTTCCTGCCCACCACAGATACCTGCAACATGGGGAATTTAACACTCATTTTCATTTATTTGATAAAAAATAAACTACAATTTTTAGCAGTTATTTAAGCTCTTAGAGGTAAAAGGCCTTGTTATGTGATGTAAAGAAGCAACATTCCTGTGTGCCTCTACTGTGTTTGGAATCCTGTATTGCTGGTGCCTGTTCAAGAGACTTAAGTATTAACTATCTTCTACACTGGGAGATTGAGGCGTGGAAAATGGGTTTTTTAATTAGATTAATTTAATAATGAACTTGAAATTGCATCTCAGATCAGAGATTCATGCCCTCCTGCCAGTTGTTGGCCCAGCTTTGCCACCTAAGTCTGTGGAAGGAAATACACAGAACAAATTGAATTTCACCCCATTTAACATCTGCATTTACCCTGAAATGTGAATTTCTTTGGATAGGAACATATGCATGAACTGGCACCTAAATGTTGACATTCTCTGCTTGTTTAGCACTTCATTGCCCTCATGAAAGCAGAATAAAGAGCAGATAAGTACAATGATGTGGATTTTTTTATCTCTACACTTGAGCATTTGTTCTGAACACACCACTGCAAATTCAGGATGGCAAAGAGGAAAGAAGCAGACTAGTCAGACTTTTGTGGTTGCAAGTAGCAATGGACAGGTAAAGAATCCAGAATTCTGTTCTGTACAGATTCATTATTTTGGGGTTCTTCAGGAGGAAATTGTGTGGGGAGAAAACATAGCAAGCTTTATAATCTCTGATCTGAAGAGCAGATGCAGCTTTGGAATACCAGCCAAGGCATCATCCCGTTGTGGCCCAGCTACAACACAACTTTGAGGCATGTTCAGTTTTATTGTGTTTTCTTGTTTGCAGACTTCCAACAGGACCTTTGATATTCCTCTCACTTTGTCTGGAGCAGTAGTTCTGAGGGAAAGACTAAATTATGAAGAAAAGACTCGTTATTTTGTCATTGTTCAAGCAAATGTGAGTATAAATCTCTTGAAGGCCATTTATGCCCCTGATTTAGGTGCGGGTTTAGTTTCCTTCCCAAGGAAAAGCAGACCCTTGCTGAAATACCAGCTCTGATAAATCCTCTTCTGCTGAAGATCTAATTTAAAATTTATCCAGGCTGTTGAAAGCTGAGGCATATTATTGCCGCTTAAAAAAATTTGCTCAGTTTGTGACAAGCCAACCTTTTTGGCACAAGGAGCAACTTGCAAATGTGTAGTGCAGCCCATGCAGAAAAGTGCAGCCTCATGGCACTAAATGTCCCATTTTCCAATAAATCTGGCAAGGCTGACTTTCACTCACATGAGTTTAATGGACACAATTTCATTGTGTTTCTTCAGCTTGGAAATGCATTTTGTTATAAAGAGGTGATTTTTCCTTCAAGTCATACTGCAAGTGTACTGAGAGGTTTTCTCAGAGTGGCTGACAATGGATAAGTCGCACTGAGAGGAGAAGTGATTTATAAACTGTATCTCAGATATCTGTCATCAGAGTGGGTTTTTGGTGCCCTTGAGGGCTGTGAAAGCTTTTTTCCCTTTCTGTCCTTCTGATAACAACTGAAATGAAAACTTCTCCTCTGTTGTTCATGGCTGTTGTGATACATCTCTGTTCATGGGATATGATATTTGCTCTGAAGCAACAGGAGATCCTGAATCCACACCTTCACATTCCAGTAATCTCTCTGGCACAGAAGTGCAGATACATTTTGCAGTCTCTTTTCTTACATATTTTTTGGCATGTTCAGCATTCTGCCAGCTGAAGCCAGGCTCTAGGGGTGGCTCAATGCTCCTTGCACCTCTGCCCCTGTGCTCAGGTGAGACCCCACCTACAGAGCTGCCCCAGCCCTGGGGCCAGCACAGGTGGGACCTGGAACTGCTGGAGAGAGCCCAGGGGAGCCACCAGGATGAGCAGAGGGATGGAGCAGCTCTGCTGGGAGGAAAGGCTGTCAAAGGGATTGTTCAGCCTGGAGAGGAGAAGCTCTGGGATGACCAAACTGTCGCCTTCCAGGGCCTGAAGGAGCTGGCAAGAAGGATGGAGATAGACTTTTCTGAGGGTTGGAGTGACAGGGCAAGGGAGAATGGCTTAAAACTAACAGAAAGCAGGGGTTAGTTGGGATGTTGGGAAGGAATTCTTCCCTGTGAGGCTGGGGAAGCCCTGGCACAGGGTGCCCAGAGAAGCTGTGGCTGCCCCTGGATCCCTGGTGTCTTGGGTTGAAGATGGGTATCAGCTGGGGAACGCAGGAGCCTCCCTTAGAAACCCCCTCCCTCCAAATTACTAGAATTAAGCGACCTTCAGGCAAGATATGGGGAGGAATAACAGTCCTTTACTAGTGAGTATAACAAGATACAAATGAACAATAACTACGGTATTAACAACAACAACAACTACAAAGAAAAAGAAGTTAGGGACCCCTGCGGCAAAGCCAGGGAGAGGGATGGGGAAGGCCTTGCTTCATGAATGCCCATAGGCAGTCTGTCGTCGTAGATGGCTCTGACGGGCCCTAAGAGGAGAAGGGAAGAACTCCAAGATGGAACGCAGGAGTTCTGGTGCAGGGATGGATGAGATGGGTCACCGTTCTTCCCGCAGTCCCAGCACGGCGTCCCAGCGGGGCGAGCAGAAGCAGCAGCAGGAAAAAGAAGCTCCTGGGTTATGGCAAACTCCTTTTCTAAGCAACCACAGCTCTGTGTCCTCCATTCCAGCCACAGAGCGAGATGATGATTTCCCCACTTCCCCCGGCCTCCCTTTGCCTGCCCCTTCTCCCTTCCCCCTGGGCCCAGCAAGTCTCTTTGTCTTGCAAATACTCTCAAGTATTGGCCATTAGGTTCCCCAGCAACAAATGGGACAAAATTCTATAGGTAAAGAGAAAGAAAGAGACAACACCCCAACGCCCCACACCTGGAAGTGTCCAAGTGACAGGGCTGAGGGCCTCTCTCAGCTGGGACTCCTCTCCAGGCTGAGCAGCCCCAGCTCCCTCAGCCTTTCCTGGGCACCCAGATGCTCCAGGTACTTCCTCAGCTGTGCAGCCTCTGCTGGCCCCTCTCCAGGAGCTCCCTGGTCCTGCTGTGCTGAGGAGCCAGAACTGGACACAGCACTTCAGAGGTACTTCCAGGGCTGCCCATAGGGGCGGGCTCCCTCCCTGCCCTGCTGCCAATGCTCTTCCTGCTGCCCATTCAGCTCCTAGAACTGGGAAAAGGCATAAAGCACAGCCCATCCCTGGAAGTGTGCAAGGCCAGGTTGGATTCTGGGGCTTCAAGCAGCCTGGGACAATGGAAGCAGCTCATGGCAGGGAGTGGGGCTGATTGGGCTTTAAGGTCCCTCCCAATCCAAACCATTCTGGGATTCTGTAACCCCACAGGCTGCACTGAATTCTCTGTGGTGTGTACTGTGCAATCACATTCCTCTGATTACACTGTCTGTGCTTTGTTGTTCTTACATCCTGAAGATACTGATGGAAATTAATTACTCTCTATCTGCTTTGATCCAGAATTACTCAGAGGCACTTACTGGAGGAATGGAGAAATGGTTTAGTTGATGATGAAAGCTGCAGCTTGTAGCTGGAATTGTTTTTCATCACTGACCATGAAGAAAGCTGAATGCAGAAATTCCTATACTTACTCTGAATGTGAACCTGGTGCAGGAACTGAGTGAACTGCAAAATTGGAAAAAAAAGTGTCCAATCCAATTTAGAGCAATGACCTCTTCATCTTACATAGATGATGTTATTAAACAGCATAAATTAAAAAAAGAAATTTAGAAATTGTTTTTTTTTTCTTTCAATGTTGCGTTAGGATAGAATGGCAAGATGTAGTTCGTGGGACATATTCTCCCCCAAGATTTTAGCTCTGCAAAGGAAAGCTCATGCAGCACTTCCTCTGTGAAAATGTGAATATTTTTGAGTATTTTAAACAAAATATTAGCTAGGCATGATGTTTTTTCACTAAAGGAAGAAAGAAGACTTGATCTGTTACTAATGTGTACTTTGGGTACAACCACAACAATTTCTGATTATAAATAAGGCACAGGGCCTTTTTATCTTCTTCAAACATTCTGAATTATTATAGTTTTAATCTTCTAGTTTTCCCAAACTGTATTATTTCTGAGCAACAGATGTCTTGCAGTATTTCTTCAATTTTTCTCTTAATTTTACTTGTAAGACTTTCAGGCTATGGCTCTGAGGATGAAGTTCCTGTAATTACTCCTAGAACACACAGATAATTCTGACGCTTATGTTTTATCCTTAGCCTAGCTTAAAACCATTTGGGGGTTCTTTTTAGAAGAAATTTAGATTTTTTTCAGGAGATTCTGAGTTCAGGAAGTCTCACCAGCTGGACCTGGTTTGCTCCACAGGACAGAGCCCAGAACCTGAATGAGAGGAGGACGAGCACGACCACCCTGACTGTGGATGTGCTGGACGGGGACGATCTGGGACCCATGTTCCTTCCCTGTGTGCTGGTGAACAACACCCGGGACTGCAGACCCCTCACCTACCAAGCCAGCCTGCCTGAGCTGACAGACCCTGTAAGTCCTCTAGAATTTTTTCCAGCTTCTATCTCTTTGCCTGTCATCTTTTCTCATGGACACAGCTGGGAGCTGCAGCTGTGCTCGATGCCGTGTTTTGTGTGCCAAGCAAGAGGAAAGCAAGGTGAGATGGATGTGGGAATGATGAAATTGCAGCTTGGATCCAGTGCCAAACTGCTCATTTTCTGCAAGGGCTGGGTCTTGCAGAACTTTGGTAAATTTTGGGATTGCTTTTCTTGATCTGTCCATGTTTTGCTCTCAAAATATCCCCAAGAAGAACTTTTGGGAGGGGACTTGTTATTAACCCATTGAGGGTTGTTATAAACCATAGGAGAAAGATTTTTGGGAAGAGGAAGCATTTGTCACTGACCCCTGAAAGGATTTGTGTTGCTGTTACCAGGTTTTGATCAAGAGGCAGTGAAGAGCAATGGGGGTTTGTCTTTATCCCATGTAGGTCCTTGTGCTCAGTCTGTCAGTTAATCCATCCAAGGGGTCAATTACATTTTTATATGATATATTACGAGTTAAAGGTGAGTGTAAGGCTCATTTCAGACTCCATGCACACATGAATCCCAAAATGAGGTGAGAACATCGTCATTTCTTGTTGCAACTTGGTGCCAATTGCCATTCCTTACAGCACATCTGCTGCCTGGAGATCTGCACCTGTGGTGAGTGGAACAGAAACAGGGATTGTTGAATTAATATTGATATGTGACCTTTGATACATATATTTAAGAATATAAAAAGGCAGAACCAATTGAATCACCAGGTATTTCCCCACCTGATTAACTCTGACATTAGGGTGACCTCAAAATAATGTTAATCTTTGACATTAAGGTTTTTAACTTTGGTTGCTTGTCACAGCACACACCCTGTGTCCTACTGCCTCCAGAAAAGGGCAGGTTGAGGTTGGGAGTGTGGAGATTCCTGCTCTTCCCTGCCTTATCTCCCTTCCTGTCCTGTGCCTGGCACTCTTTTCCCATCCCACACATTTTGGTGTCTTGCTTGGTGTGGCCTCGGGATTCCTGCTGCAGTTATCCTTGGGGTGGGTCAAGGGAAGGGAGACATGATCCATATTTAACCTTGCAGTATTTCCACATTTTCCCCACACACCCCTTGGTGTACTTAAAAACCCATTATAGCTGTGCTTTGTGTTTGGGAAACTACAAACTTTGTAGCAAGTTTGTGTTTGGGACTTAGTGAAGAACTCCTTTGGCTTTAAATTCTGCTTTAATTTGCTTTGGGCTTGGTGGCATTTTAAGGAAAGGGGCAGGTCCCTGCTCATCTGGGTGTGGGGTCTCCTCAGGGTGAGCACTGAGACTGTGCAGGAGGAGGGACTGTGACCCCCTTTCACTTGTGTGGATCTGTTAGAATTGCCAGTTTGGGAGCACATGAGTCAGGAACTATAAATAACTGTTGTTTTTATGGGTTTTTTTTAATCTGATTATCTGGAGGCATAACACAAACCAGACAATTTTTGTGGTGCTGCCTCTCATTCAGAGGATTCCAGCTCTGCTCCTGCCCTTGGCCAGGCACGTTCCCCACTGGAAGACAAAGCAGAGTCTGCCAGGGAGAGGGGCTGGGCCAGGAAAAATCTGACCTGGGATTTAGGTACTGAGCTGCAAAACTAATTTATTTCAACTTCCTGAGCTGCAGTGTGCTCAGGGGCAGCAGCTTTTGTTTCTCTTTTAGCTTTTCTTGTGTCCAACTGCCCCTAATCTATGAAATGAGACCTGGGTTCTGTTGATGAACCACAAGCTCTTCACTGTTTATCTCTTTGCAGCACTTTTGATAAACCTAAGTGGAAGAAGTTATATCTTGAACCTCAAATATTTACTTGGCTTTTGAGCAATTATTCCTTTGGAAGATATGGAAGATACCTGAATTCAGATAGGAAACATTTATATTACATTTATCCTTTACATTTTTATGTATTATTTTTATTCTTTACTAAGCTACTCCATAGCTATCATTACCCTACTCCCTAGGTTAAAGGACTATTTTTAGTTTAACACCATCTTTTTTTTTCTATTTTAATTTGCTTTTTAATTTTTAATGAAAATGAGAAGGAATATTAATGAATGAGGAACAAAGTTGAAGTATGAATTATTCAGAAGCAGTAGCTGGAAAGAGAAGTCCTGCTTTACTGGGCAAGACGTCCACTCAGCTGACCCCTAAAATAAAGCATTTAATGTCACTGGTAAGAGTAATATTTTTGTCCAGTGTAGTTGGAATCTATCCATGAGTTTACTGAGGTAAAAAGTTGGGAATTAATTACTTGCTATTAGCTGAATTTCAGTTTCCAAGAAAACCTGTGTTGATTGTTGATTAGGTTTGGGTATTTTTTTTTGTTGTTGTCACATTGCTTTATATTTATATTATATTTTAGTGTTTCTGTGTCTGATCAGCTCTAGTAATTAATTTTTTCCCCCTTTTTTGTATCAGGAAGACTTGAATAAATTAGCATTTATTATCAGGATACGCAAGTCATCACATGGAGTTAAAAAGTACAACCTCATGAATATCTCATAACATGGGCAAGATAATTTCTTCTCCTTTTCCCCCCTTCAGTCCACTCCTGTCACACATTGTGAAGGTTTTCTCCACTTCTGTACTTGGTATTTTCCATCATCATACAAAGAAGAGGAGCTTGTTAAGCAGCAAAATATAGATTAATTTAATTAATTGGTGGACTAGATTTGTAACCATGGGATTTATTATGGGGGTCCATGGGGTAAATATGAGAAAACACAAAGACATTCCATGACGCCAAGGATTTTGTGTTAAATCCAGATTTGACCTCACTCTTCTACAAGTTCCTTGTTCTTGCACCTCTGCTGAATCCTCCTGCATGGAAAGGGTTTAGACTTGTACTGATGATCCCCAGAATCCTCAGGAATTGTGGCAGCAGGGACCTCACAGGGGCTGTGGGCTCAGGTGCCCTCATGGAGCTGGGCATGAGCAGAGCACAGAAAGATGAAAGGCTAAAAAAATAATAAATAAAGTATTCTCAAACAACAGTGAAGCTGAGAGGGGTGAAAAAAGACACTGGAGAGCAGAAGGTGCCGCTGGAAGGCCTCAAGTTTCTGTTAGTGAGAAGAACCTCTTCAGTTCTGTCAGTTTGGATTCAGGGGCAGAAATCTGCATTTTTCTGAGGGGGTGTTGCAATCCTGCTGAATCCAGGGAGCACATGACACTTCCAGAGTACCAAGGGTTAATCAGCTCTGGACAAATCCATTTTATGCTGATTATTGGTAATTAATTAGCACTGCACAGAATGTGCTGGTTTTGGACTTGATAATCTCAATGGTCTTCTCCAGCCTTGTTAATTCTGAGATTAATTCTGGATGACAAGCACCTGACAATTCCTTCCAACTGAATTCCCTTGCAGCTCTTTCCTTTGGCTCTGCAAATCCCAGTTCTTCCAAACAGAAAACCTCCTGGAATTTTCTCCCAGAGACACTTTAATATAAAATTTGCAGCAGCAGCACAAGTGAAAATTCTGGAAACAGCATCTCCCCATCTTGGTTATACCAATCAAAGAGAAAAGTTCATCAAAATGTTTTGGATTTCCTTCAGTGATCATTTAATTAATTAATAATTACCTTATTTTGCTGTGGGAAGTAGCAGTACAAAAAGCATTTGATCCAGCAATCTACCGTGGAGTGAACACCAAGACTCCCTGAAGTGGGAGAGATCTGCTGCTTCATCTGGAGCTCCCATACAGCTGCTAAGGAAGATTTTTGGAGCGCTGAAAGACAAAGCCTTCAAAAAACCCAAAGATTTTGGCCTGTTAGGCTGACTTGTGTGGTTAAACCCTCTTTAACAGAAGCTTTCAGTAGCTGAGGACTGCCTCTCTTACCTGTGTGAGTGGTAAAATCCCACAGAATAATTGGGGTTTTGGCTTGCTGATTTTTAAACCTGACTGCTTAAAGACAATTCACAGGGAGGGAATCACTGTCATAATAACAATAAAACTGCATAAAACTAAAAAAATCATCTTCAGTTGCCACTTTTTCTTGTAATTTTTTTATTTGTTTGTTAGATATAGGACATTTTTTAACTGCAAATGTTCACAGCTCATTAAGGGATTTGTTGGTCTCTGGAGCAGCTCAGTCTCAATCTGCCTTTATTTTATTTGCCTTATTTGTACTAAAATTTGTCTTTTTTAATTCAAACATGATAAAAGAGCTTTGCCAGCCTTTGGCCTGTTGAGACTTATGAGCTGCATTTGTGATTCAGTGGCATCAAGCCTCAGGAAATTATTTGGGATTTAATTTGTTTCTAATTATTCCTTTCCCAGCTGAACAGGCTCTGTCCAGTTTTTGGGACTGCTGCTAAATGCTCTTGTAGGGGATGGTATTTGCACTTCCTGCTGGAATTAGCCCACAATTGACTACAGTTGTGTCTGCTGACAAAACTATATGTTCAAAGTCTGCCTTGCAGAGAAAACAATTTTCATCATTAGGAGAATTGTTTCTCTTTATACCAATAATTTTGGGCAAGAAAAAAGTGATTTTATATTTTGAATAGGCAGCATCCAGCCCTGCTGTTAATTAGACTAAAATCTTTGGTGTGAGATAATTAGTGCTGGGCTGAGATGAGTGGGAGTTCCTGGGTAGTGTAATTCCAAAAATTATTTGGTGGACAGGACATTGGTGTCAGTTCAGGAAATAACCCAGAGAACAGTTTTAAAAACTGGCTGTGTCTCGACATTCTTGTTCTTGAGCAAATTTGAGAAGAACTTCATGAGGCTCTGAGCAGTCCCTCTACCACTGAAAGATGAGCACATTGTCCATTTTTTGCAGGAATTAATTTTTCAGTAGCAATTTGGGTAAATGCTGCAGCTCAGCTGAGCGGAAATGCAGATTGACTTCCCTGACACCTCTGCAGTTGTCAGGGTGTGTTTTGTGGAAGAAGGCAGACTTGTGGCCAAGTTATTTGCTGTTGGAGGCAGATAGCAATTTTTCTAATTAAATTTCAGAGATGCAGATGAACACATAGACAATCATGAGGTGCTTTGGGAGTAGGAAAGCTAGGCAAAAACAATGATAAAATCATCATGTGGCTGCAGTCACCCTGTTTATTCCAGGCAAACTTTTCATTTGCACATTCCCCCTCTTTTCACTCTTAATTGCAGCCCTACAGAGGACACCAGATTGATGGCAAGTTCAAGGTAATGGATAAAGTTCCCAATATTGGGCTGGTTTTTAACCTGATTTAGTGATTTTGAATTAATAACTCAGCAAAGTCAAAATGGACAGCTTTGATAAGCTATTGATTATCTGCTAGTACCTGATAAGGAGCTATAAAAGATGTTTTAAGTCTGTTGATGTAATTTTTCCTGTCCTTCCCCTTTTTAGGATTGATTGTCTGTCTCCTACATGCCATCCCTTGATAGGCAGAGTCTTTTTTTTTTTTTTAAGGAGAATGTCACTGAAAAGTAGCGAAGCGTGGAAAGGTTAAAATCACAAAGATGTGGTGTTACAGATAATTAAATTTTATTAATTTGGGAGGATACCAGGATGGCTAATTAAAAAATGTCAGTAAAATTGTCAGAAACTTTAATATAGGAATACATAAACCTGAGGATAATCTCCCTTAGCAGCCAGGCAAGCTCTTCCCTTGGCTGATGTATTGATCAGGCAGGATCCTGTTAATCTAAGATTAAGCTGTGATGTTAAATATAGATGTTTTTCAGATAGAGAAGAGGTTCACTTACCTGGTTTGCCCTTCAAAACCAAACAAAACCATGATTTTAACTCCCAAAATGTAATAATTGTCTAAAGAACCAGGTGTTTCAAGCACTGTGGTTGAGAAAATTATAGCAAGGCTGCAGACTAAAGTCTGAAAGGCACTTTACTTTCAGGGGATTTTAACCCAGCTGTGGTTCAGAAGGTGTGTTGCTGTCTGTGGGTAAAAAAAAATAAATATGTATTTTTATATATAGTAGTTCTAATCCTTAAAAGTGGAGGTTTTAAGGGAAAAAGGATCAAGCTTGCCTGAAAAGTGAGAAGATTTTGGTTAAAACAATGAAACAAGGAAAGAAAAATATCCATGCATATCATCTTTGAAGTTATTTTTGGGTTGAGAGAAGCATATTTTGGGTATTGCTGGGGCTGGGTTATGGGGTGGCCTGTGGGACACAGTGGCCATGGGGCTCCCTGGGTGGCACAGGAGGAGCAGCAGCTCTGGGAGCCCTCCAGGGACACAGGCTGGGCTGGAAATTTAGCTGCTGCTGAAAACAGGGGCATTTTCTAGCTATTTATCAAGCTATGAAGTTAAATCTCAGATCTGATTCATTATCAAGGCAGGAATAAACTATCAAAAATGATTTTATAATTTACTGTTTTGTTTTCAAATCTGGGAATGTTCCAACGATTGCCAGCTATTTATCATCATGGTTAGGAAGTTACTGGTGATAAAATGCTCATTTCTTCTGACTTTGCCAGGAGCTGGGAAGGAAAAGGGTCCTGAGTTTTCTTGGAAGGAGTGAAGAGGTTCTGAAATTAGAAAAGATTTCCTTTCAGGAAGGAAGAGGAGCTACTTTGATTCAGGCTTTGGTCACGGCCACAGCAATCCAATCCGTCCAAGGCTGGAGAGGGACCTCCAGGGGTTTGGTGTGGGCAGCAAGGAGTGTTCAGGAGCACAATCCACCTTTATGTGCAGCAAAACTGAGGCTAAAAATCAAATTAACGAACTAATTAAGTGCCCAAACACCCCAGTGTTGATTGAGGAGCTCCTGTAAGATTCAATTCTGTTTTCTGTTCCACAGATCTGCGTTTGTTACAGCACCAAGAGGAGCTGCTGTCACAAAGGAAACATATGTAGCAATTTATTTGATCCTTAAATGTCATTTTGAAGCATTTGAAGGCTTTAATTGTTGACATTTAAACAAAATATTCCTGCAGTGATGCTTTATTAGCCAACTTGATTCCAGAAAAATTCTCATGGCTGTGACATTTCTGGGCCTTGCAGAGAGAATTGTTTCAGTGCCTGGCTTGTCCCATTAAACTGTAGCTGATCATTAGGGGTCAGGAGGGATTATTTCACTTTTCAGCTTGTTGTCACAATGCAGAGGGTGCAGATTAATTCCTCAATTAATCAGATGTGATCTGTAAAACCTTAAATGATTAATATATGCAAGTACACATTAAAATGAGATCACCCTTGGAAATGAAATGAAAGGAAAATCCCCAGTCCCAGGACAGTCATGTTTGCCCCTGCTCCTTGCTATTGATAATGGTTCTATGGAAAACATTCCTTGAATCCTAGAGGTCTTTCCTGTGGAGAACAAGGAAGTGAGTGGAACTTCCTCTCCTGAAAGGAAAAAATGGAATTAATCTCCATTTGGCTCTGGATCAATACCCTGGGCAGCATGGCAGGGTGTGCTTGGTAAATAATTCCTGCTTTTTGTCCTGAGAAAAGCATTTAGTAAAACACAATTTCCCTATTTCACCCTAAAAAGATGTGGGGATGAGCTTAAGGATGAAGGATGTGAGTGTCGTAGGTGAGATGTTGTACACACATACATATTATATCTACACAAATTTATTGAAAGTACATCAAAAATTCAGCTGGGAAAAAATTCAGCTTTTTTTTTCCCTCTAACCTTGAATCTAAAAGTGTCACTTTAGAAGTTACCATTAAATCAGTGTAATAAGATGGATTTAATAATGGGGAAGTAGTATTTGTAGCTGTCTCTGGCCGCAGAATCCCTCCCTAAAATTCCTTCTCTGATAGAGAGGCAAACTTTAATGAGAAGAGGACAGTGGTGGATACAACTGGAATTAAATAGCGAGGTAGTTCCAGATGACATTCCTACTCCTGGACTGCAGAAATGCTCACTGAGTACCCAAAAGAAAATCAGAACAGCAAATGAAACTGTTCTTCAAGCTGAGACCGCAAACTGCAGTGGGGTTTTGCTGACCCCAAATGTGCCCCTCCTGCTTCAGCCTTCTGAAATTCTGCTGTGACTGTCTGCACCTGGCTTGTTCCTGCAGGTGAGGAAATGCCAAATTCTCTGCAGGAAGATGAAATGGGGGAATAAGAGAAAGAGCTACCAACATTATTGTAATAAAGTCTCTGTGTAAAAAGAGTCAGCCAAGAGACCAAGTGCCTGAGTGAAATACTGACCTGTTCATTTTGGTATTTTGTTCTTTTTTTAATTTTTTATTTCAAATTAATTACTCTCTGGGTTTTTTGGGGGGTTTTTGTCTAGTTCCATACAGCTGCAATGAAGAAAGATTCCACCCCTGATACTGGTTATATTTTCCCACCAAATCTTTCTTCTCTTTTATCATTTGCTTGTAACTTCTTGAGCCTTTTGTGATGTATTATTGTGTGGCTGATTTTTCTAAAGGCATAGAAAAGCCATCAGTCTGTTGTCCTTCGGAAGAGAAATATAAATATATATATATTTATAGGTATATGATAGAATTATCCCTCTCTGAGAAATAGCATCTATATGGGGAAAATTTGGTTAATAATACAAGGATTTATTTAATTGCAAAGAAATTACTCTAAGTAATGAAAATAAAAATAATCTGGAAGCCATTATGGTGGTGCTACATAGTTGTTAAATATTTTCTGATTTTTGGGGAGATGTAGGTGCTTGTCTTAGGCTTCACAGTTTGCTCCTGTGCACAGAAATTGGAATAATAAGAAACACACCATCAAGAATTTGAGGGATAATCAAGGAAATAGACTTCATAATTGTATGGGAAAAAAGCCAAATGTCAAAACAAGACATGTTTATTGTTCTTTAAAGCCAGTCATCACCTTGGAAGAAGGAGAAGCTCTGGCCTGAATTCTGGTTGTGCTGAGGCAGGAGGCCCATTGCATAATGCATTTCATTTAGTGCCCTGCACAGACACTGCTGGGAACACTTCTTATCAAGCATGTCAGATACAGAAAAAACAATTTAGTAAGCACTGTGATCAGATCCTGATGAAATTCAATTCTTCTTTGGCCCTGCTGTTCTTCGGAGACATCATTGATAAAAATAGTCTCTGTTTTCCTCCATGCTTGCGTTCATAATGCTCCCTTGCTGCTCTTTCAAAATGTTTTGTTTTTTTTTCCCTCAAAGGTGGCTTGTTTTTACAAATGAATGGAAGGAATTGTATTCTCTGACAACTTACTCTGTTAACAACCCAAGCTGCCAGGATATTTGAATTTTACAGTTTTCATTTCAAGAAATTGCATAAAAATGGGGCATGACAGTGACCCAAGAACAGAGCAGCCAGGGGTTGTATTGAGCACCTAAATCAGGTGCTAGAAGGTGCTTGATAATTTAGGGCTAAGTTTAGAAAGAAGGTGAGTTGAATAATTAATCGTGTGTCTTAATTTTTCCCATTGGTCACTAAAACACTTTTTTACCCTCAGAGGAGACAGGAGAGGCCAGGTCACAGGTACCAACAGCATAAATTACCCGCTGTGGCTTTTTAGCTATGGCTTCTGGAAATGAAGAGGAACTTGTGGAAAATAAATAAAGAGAAAAGTTAGTTGAGTTTCAAATTTGCAGATCATTTCTGGGGTCCCAGCTCAGGAGGGACCTGGAGCTGCTGGAGAGAATCCAGAGGAGGCACCAGGATGATCAGAGGGATGGAGCAATTCTGCTGGGAGGAAAGGCTAGGACAGCTGGGATTGTTCAGCCTGGAGAGAAGCTTTGGAGTGACCCAACTGTGGCCTTCCAGGACCTGAAGGTGCTGCCAGGAGGGCTGGAGAGGGACTTGAGACGGGGGATGGGGTGCCAGGACACAGGGAATGGCTCCCCACTGTCAGAGGGCAGGGTTGGATGGGATATTGGGAAGGAATTGTTCCCTGGGAGGGTGGGCAGGCCCTGGCACAGGGTGCCCAGAGCAGCTGTGGCTGCCCCATCATTTCCTTGGAGAAGTTAAAACAAAGTGGGGATGTGGCAATTGAGGACATGGATTAGTAGTGATGGATTAATGGTTGGCCTGGATGATCTAAAGCTCTTTTTCAACTTGACTGATTCTGTAATTCTAAGAAGTATAAATTGGGTGAATTAGCTGTAAATCTCTGGGGTTTAGTAGTGTAGATTTGGTTTCCTCAAGCTGTTGTGCCCTTTCTTGTGAAGTGTTTCCAGGCCCAGAATTTTTGCTATATAAGCCTCTTCTTAGCTCCCGTGACAACCTGATCTAACTGAAGTTTTCTGCAGGGAATTTATTCTCTTTCAGTTCACAGTGTGTTTTACATCCATGCTTGGGGTTTGCTTCCAGAATCTCCAAAGCATTCCGTTGAGGTCTTCGCCCACAGATTGGATTCCTGTGTTGTGGCAATGCAAAGGGTCAGAAGATCCCATTCCCCCTGGATTCCTATATGTCTCTGGGTCATATCAGCTTTCAACGAGCAGCACAGGAATTCCTGCAGGCTCCTGATGTGAGGCTCTGCCTTCCCTGGGTCTGACCAAAGGCAGGAATGTGTAGCTGCAGAAATGGGAAGGCAAGAAAAGAGGGAGAACAGTGAAAACCTACAAATGGGAGATTTGATGTGACATGGTTTGACTAATGACGAGATTTTGGTGGTATCGCCTACATTTGTAGCGCAATTCCTGCTTTTTGGATTGACTTCCTTTGTGGTTGGATAACTCCACTGAAACATTCCCCACATTTTGCTGACATGCAAGTGCTCTGTGATAGATTTGTGCTCATTAGTGTTTAGTCACAGCCCTTGTTGTGCTGAGAGAGCAGCAAGGAACGATGTTGGAATGGTTCTGCAGCTTTCCCTGCTGTTTTAGCACTGAGTATTGGCAAAGTTGCAGGCAGTTCTGCACAGCATGGAGAGAACTCGGCTCATTTCCCACTTACAGCTCCCATTCCAACCTCAGGAAAGCACAAGGAGAACCAGCGTGACCATAATGAATCATCAATTCATCAAGAACTTTGTTGGTTTAATAGTGCAGGGCGCCCTGGGAAGGGGTTCTGCATGGCAGCAGGGGCAATGTGTGTTACTTTAGTGGCGTTTTCCATCTGGAGAAAAGCTCCTCAGCCCTGTTTTCCAGAGGTTTGAGAGTTCAGCAGCAAATTCCTCAGCTGACCTCTGAGAATGATGCAGGTAGAAGGTCCTGAGACTTTGTCTGAAGTCCACTGGCCACAGTTACAGCTGCCTGTAAAAATAATAATTTTCAAGGTATCAAACACTGGTGTGAAATGTCCAGTGGAAACTGATTGTGCTAATACAGAATCCCAGGATGGCTGAGGCTGAAGGGAGCTCAGTGGGCACCTGGTGCCACCTCCCTGCTCCAGCAGGGCCATCCCAGAGCCCAGGGCACAGCATTGTGTGCACCCAGCTATGCAACAGCCCCAGGGAGGAGACCCCACAGTCTCTGTGCAGAATCTGCTCAGGGCTGGCATTGCCCAAGACAGAAGTTGTGCCTCCTGTGCACGGGGAATTGCTGGGCTCAGTCCCTGTCCGTGGCTCTGGTGCCATTGCTGGGCCCCACAGCAGAGCCTGGGCCCTGCTCTGCCCCTCCCTGCAGCCAGGGACAGCCAGGCCTGAGGGCCCCTCTCATCTGGGGTCCCAGCTCCCTCAGCATTTCCTAGGCACCCAGATGCTCTGCTCCAGGCCCTTCCTCAGCTGCACAGACTCCACTGGCCCCTCTCCAGGAACTCCAGGTCTCTCTGGTTTTGTTTTCTGGCCACCTTTGTGCCTTAACAACTCAGTCTTCAGTGGCACTGGTAGAAAATGTCTTGCTGCGTTTGACTAAATAATAAACTGACAGTGTAGGTTTTTTCCCCTTTTCTCAGTGAAATTCTTGAGCTCTCCTTGGTGAATCCAAACAAAACTGGGAACTCTTGCTTTCCATGCAGTTTTATCCTTTCCCAATGTTTACTTGTGCCTGTGTGGTGGCCCTGGCCCCTGAGCCCCAGGGATGGCTCTGGTGGGAGCTCAAGTGGTTGTGAATCATCAGAGCAGCATCACCAGAGTGAAAGCTGGAGCTGGGTCATGGTCTGGTGTCTTCAATCCTAAAAAAATTCCTCAGGAATACATTATCTGCTCAGAAAAGAACCTCCCTAGCTGAGGAATGATGGCTTCAGTAGGCTTTCAGTTTCCTAGAACACAATGATTTTCATGGTAACAAGCAAGTAAAACCCCCAAAATACACCATAAAACTACCCCCCCCCCCAATATGAAAAGGCATCTCTGAGCAGAAAATTGTGTTATTCCAACTCCCAAAATGTTTCCTCTCTTTTTCTTCTCGTCTTCCCCAAAGGGAGAAGTTTTCCTTAAGTATCTACAGTTGGGAAATTCTGCTTTGCATCTCAGGTAGATGGAAAAGACAGAAAATCTGATATTTAAAAACCTTGTTATCAGCTGTAAAACAATTGTGGTTGTACCCTGACTTCAAGAAGAATTCCACACTGTCCACATCCTTCTGTTGGAAGCCTGGCATTCCTGGACATCTTAAAATAATTTAAATAAGATTAAATTTATAAAAAATATTGGAAAATATATAATTTTTATTTTAAAAATCATGTTTATTTTGGGATGGGTCTTTTTTTTTTGTTCTTGAAACCCCAAATGCATATTCTGCATCTCAGTTGCAAATTCCCTCATAATCATTCCATGGGATCATGGGATGGTGAAATCAATAGCACGGCGGTATTGATTTTAGGCGGATGCCTAAAAATCCTGTTTGGATTTTTGAATGCAACTGCACTCCTGAATAATTAAGCATTATTTAAATATATTAATTAAAAATATCATCTGCTTCTTTTATTCACAATCCTCAGTAGGAGCCTAAAACCCCCTGGCACAAAACTCTTAATTTGTCTCATTCCATCCATAACACCTCTGAAGGCCATGGAGTTTTGCAGGACCTGCTGGACATCCCACATGGAGAAGAATGTTCGCCTGTGCTTCCATGGTGAACACAAAAGAAAGGAGGGGAGGGGGAAGGAATGAGGTTTTTGCTGCTACCTTATTCTCTCTGAGCTTTTTTAAAGTATTTTTCTGCCTTGATCATCTTGTGGCCCTACAGACTCCCTGGCAGGCTCCCCATCATGGCTCTGTTTGAAGGAGGATTTTTTAAAATTTATTAATATTTGTGCTAAGAAGTGCAAGGTGGGGTTGAGGTTCTGCTTTTTGGCCTACCCAGTTCTGCCACATTGAACACCTGGGAGTCAATCAACACACCAATAACTGAGGGAGCTTTTCCCTAATGAGGAAAATAAATGACCGCATATTCCACCCTCAGACATGCAAGATCTTGTTTGGTTTTTAATCACCTGGCTCAGCCAGAGCTTGGGCAGCCCTTCATGTTCCCCTTGGCAGAGGCTGGGATTTGAAGGCCAGATCCAAGTGATCTCCCTGAGCTGCTGCGGATCCATGCTGACTTTCCCAGCACTTTTTCCATCCATTCCCTGCCAAACCCGCTGGTGTTCCTGGTTTGTCTCCAGCTGGCACCCATGGGCACCTCAAACACTTCACTCCTTCATTAATCTGTTTTTCCTTCCTTTTAATCAGCTTCCATCTCCTCATGAAGCTCCTGAGAAGGAGCCTGGTAGGGGATTTTTAGGCCTCTTGCAAGGATGTTGGGTGGAAGACTCCTAATTCAACTCCTCATTTTTAAAACAATTATTTCAGTAATTCTATTAATTCTGGAAAGTGTGCATATGCACACTTTCTTAAACTTCCTATGTGTGCTTTGATTAATTTATTAATGTGCTATTAGCCATTTATTAATGTAATGGTGCTCCATTGTTTTATGTTTCTGTAGTTCTGATTGCTAAATTTGAATGAAAAAGATGCTGCATTGGCTGAGGATTATTAAAGCAATATGAAAATATCTTGAGTTTTGCTTCAAGGCACATCAGCTAATTTAATTCAAAACAGCTTTAAATTATTAAAGTTGGGGCTGTTCAGCCTAGAGAAGAGAAAGTTGTGAGGAGACCGCACAGTCCCATCCAGGGTCTGAAGGAGCTTCAGGAGACCCTGAAGCTGGAGAGGGACCGTGCAACAGGAACCGGAGTGGAAGAACAAGGGAGAATGGGTTCAGACAGACACAAGGGAAATTTAGATTGGATATTGAGAAGGAATTGTTCCCTGGGAGGGTGGGAAGGGGCTGGGATAAAACTCCCAGAGAAGCTGTGGCTGCCCCTGGATCCCTGTAAGTGCTCAAGGCCAGTTTGGATGGGACTTGGAGCAGCCTGGGATAGTGGAAGCTGTCCCTGCCCATGGCAGGGTGTGGAACAGATTGGATTTTAGCCTGGCCTTGGACACTTCCAGGGATCAAAGGGCAGTCATAGCTGCTCTGGGCACCCTGTGCCAAGGCCTACCCACCCTCCCAGGGAGCAATTCCTTCCCAATATCTCATCCATCCCTGCCCTCTGGCAGTGGGAAGCCATTCCTCCTTGTTCTGGCACTCCATCCCATATAAAGAGTCTCTCTCCATCTTTCTTGTAGCTCCTTCAGGTCCTGGAAGGTCACAATCAGGTCACCCCAAAACTGGTGCCAGCTTTCATCTCTGTCAATCCAGCCTCCAGAGCTGTCATTCCCAACTCCCACAGTTCCAGACCTTGGCTGCTCAACCAAGCACAAATGTACCGCACATGGATGTGTGCACACCAGGCTTTCCCCTCTCCTTGGAACATTTCCCTGCATGACAAAAAAACCCTTAATGAGCTCTGTGAAATACCAGACACCCTTTTTTTACACATACAACTCGTCCTGGCAGTCTTTCCTTTGCAAAGCTCTGCGTTCTGCAAGAGGGTACTTGAAATTTAGTGTGGGAATAGGAATGAGACAGGTCCACGCTCGGCCAAGTTTTAGCAGAGCTGTCTGAAATCATCCTGCTGAGAGCTGCAAGGGAGCTGTGAGAGCTTTGGTGATGCTGAGGGGAAAGTCAGAGGGAAAAGGGATGAGCCAGGAGGAGGAGAAGCCAGGGATGGAGGAAAAGCAGTTTATGGATGGGTAGCCCCATGGTCACCTGCCACCCCATTTCCAAGGTGTCTTTTCCCATTTTTGCATTTTCCTCCAGTCATTTCCAACACATTTCTCCAGTCCAGAGCCTCTCCCAGCCTTTTCCACACCAAAGTAATTTAAGGTACAGAGATGGCAGGGATAGACACATTATAAAGTGAGGATGGATGATCTTGGCCTTCCAAATTGGGGCTGGAAAGCTCCTCATGCCACTCCTGCTCATGGCTTTTGTCCCTGTCCTCATCCCACTGGCCAGGTCTTTTGTCATCACCCAATTCCATTTGGGACTCTTTGAAAAATTAAACTCTTAAAAATGTAATGAGGGAGATGAGCTCATAAATAGCAGAAAGAGAGAGAGAAGAAGATATATTTGACATCTGCTTGAATTTTTAAAAGGCTTTAGGATGGCATGGAAGTTGCATGGGAAGAGAGAAGACTGTGCAGAAAACTGACCAAGACTAAAATGCTATTTTTGAACTCACAGATCAGTTGGAGTCCTCTGAGAAAACCCCACATTTGAGTTAGAAACACACCCACAACAAAACCAATCCCATCTATTAGTCTGGGTTTAAACTCACCATTAATACCCAGAGCAGCTGTGACTGCCCCTGGATCCCTGGAAGTGCCCAAGGCCAGGTTGGACGGGGCTTGGAGCAGCCTGGGATAGTGGAAGGTGTCCCTGCCCATGGGACAAGGGGTGGCACTGGATGGGCTTTAAGATCCTTTCCAATCCAAAAATATATATTTTATAATTATAATATTGCAGGCCAGGCTGAGTCTATGCCAAACCAAGACTAAAATCAGATTTGTTCAACAAATAGCATGAATAGCAAGGACAATGCTTTATTTTCCAGTTTAAGGAAAAGCTGGAGAGCAGCACTTAGAACCCCTGAATTTGAGATGGAACAGGTTCTGGTTGAACAGAAGATATTTTGTCCCACACTGCTACCTTTGCACAAACCCCTGGGAAACAAAGCACTCAGCTGAAAAGAAACAAGTCTAAAAAGGGAATTAATTATAAGGAAGTTGAGAATGAAAAATGAAATCCCTTAAGTTTTTTTTCTATATAAGTTGTTTCTCCAGGTACTGTGTACACCTAAAATGAGCTACTCAAGACCTAAGAGATATCATGCACTGTCTGCTGAAATGTTTAGGGATAGAATCATAAACTCATGGAAGGGTTTGGGTTGGAAGGAACCTTAAAACCCATTCTGTTCCACCCCCTGCCCAAGGTGGAATTTTGGATCTTTAAGGTCCTTTCCAACCCAAACCCTTCCATGGTTCTACAATTCTGTCTTCACATTAAACAATAGATTTCACTTCCAAATAGTGGTGAATTGTTCCCACACCCATCCACACTTTTCCAACGCAGCTATCCCTGAGATGTCTGTACCTTCAGTTTCTTTTGCAGTGTGTGTTTGCAGATCACAGTCATTCCAGCTCCTGATGATGCTCCAATTCAATTTGCTGTTTTACTGTTTTCAGGAATTTGCTGGGTTTCACTGTATGATGGCTGAAATCCCTGATGGGAGGAACTATTTCTAGAAATACAGTCAAGCATTTAAGAGCTTCCTTTATCAAGTGTTTTAGTGAACAGCTTCTAAGCTGGTAAGGGTTCTGGAGCACTTTCCATGTGGAGCCAGGCTGGGAGAGTTGGAGAAGAGAAGGTTGTGTGGAGACCTCACAGCTCCTTCCAGGCTCTGAAGGGGCTACAGGGAAGCTAGAGGGGGACTGCTCATCAGGACCTGGAGTCACAGGTGTGGGCAGCTGTATTAATTACAAAAGCGTAGAGGCAGTTTTACCCTTAACAAGGCACAGCGGTGTCCAATAACGGTGAGAGGTATAAAAGAGGGGCTTCCTGCTATAGAGTCAGTTGGAGTCTACTGGCACTGCTGAGAGGCGGAAGGGTCAGAGAAGATGAGCTTCTGTGCAGGGGACACACAGGGTCAGGGGGCTGAGTGAGGGCCAGACAGCTGTTAACTGGGTGAGCAGAAGGGAGAAGGACCCCTGAAGCTGTGTGGTACTGTCTGGGGAGAGTTTACTCCTCTGGACTGTGTTAGAAACCAGAAGGCTGCGTGGTGCTGCCCAAGGCTTTGCTTCTAACTCCAGGGAATGTTTGGGTTTCCCTTCTAAGTAAAAAGAAAGTTCAGTTATGTGGTGCTGCTTGGGGAAAGTTTAGTCCTCTAAGGAAGAAGGAGTCAGGCGGCTGCATGTGGAAAGTTTCTCACTCTAAACAGTGCTGTGTCTATCTCAACTGTGAGATATGGTTGCAACTGTGACAACAGGAAAAGGGGGAATGGGCTCAGGCTAAGAGAGGGGGAATTTAGGTAAAATTGTTCCCTGGGAGGGTGGACAGGCCCTGGATCCCTGGAAGTATCCAAGGCCAGGCTGGGCTTTGGGGCTTGGAGCAGCCTGGGGTAGTAGAAGGTGTCTCTGCCCATTGTACTGGATGGGCTTTAAGGTCCCTCCCCATCTAAACCGTTCTGTGATCTTATAACTCCTTTTCTCTGGGTTCTATTCTAAAGCTGTATCTCCCAGAAAGGAGGTTGCTATAGAAGTGTTTGTGCTACTTCCTTAATTTGGATTTAAAGGGGCCAGAGCTGTAAATATTCTTCTCATTCTGAAGGTTTTTCTCCTTTAATGCCCTTGCCAGTGAGTTATTGTTGTTTGAATCTCTAGATCTCCCTGCTGGCTTTCTAATTGCTCTGTGTCCAATGTGAATTCTCATTTCAGGCCCGTGTGAATCCCATCAGTGTCACTCCACCCATCCAAGCCATGGATCAGGACCGAAACATCCAGCCTCCTTCCGAGCGACCTGGCATCCTCTATTCCATCCTAGTTGGTTGGTGTCTGCTACTTTTCTATCCCTCTCAATCAGTCCCTCTGCTATGACCAGCCAGGAAAAGGTTGCCTGGGAGAGTGGAACCCTGAAAAAAATTCCTCTTGTGGTCACTGGGATGTTTGGACTTGTTCTTCTACCTGTTGGTATTTGATTGTCACATGGAAGCTCATTTCACGTGGTCATTTATTAGTGTTTATTCACATTAAATGTAGAATTGTCTGGCTTAGTGACTGCAAACACACAGCATGGGAAAGGAGGAGCTCTGCTGGGATGTGTTTTCCATTGTCAGACACAAAAAAGAGGCTAAAAAAGGGCACAGCAGATTTCATCCCAAAAAAGCACAGGGCAGCTCCAAGAATCCTACCACATCCACCTTCCATTTTGCTGCATGAGAGTTTTCACTTGTAATTTCACGTTTGTTTAGTTGATTATGTCTCTCTTTTTCCTGCTGCTTCCCTGTATTTGTTATTTGTTTCTGGGCTGTAGGATGTGACCATGGAAGGGCCTGAGTTGAAGGGCTCCACCTGCCCAGCTGTTCCCAAAATCTACACCCAGACCTTTCTGTGGGGTTTGGAAATGGGGGATTTTGTGGGATCACATCATTTCCCTGTATTGAACTCCATGGTTTTCCCACCCAAGGAGAGCTGGAAGTGAGGATTTTGAGGAGCACACTGTGGAGGTTTAGCTCTGCAAATGGACTTACTTGTAAATGTCATTAATTGATTTTATTCCTAAATTCTGTGGGGACAGCTCTGCCCCAAGGCCATATTTAGGCCAACTTCTTAAGGTGTTTTGCACAAACTTCTCCAGGAGTGAAGTTATTAACGATTGTGTCACTAACCTGGGATGTTGGGAATACTGGAGTGGCTGTTCTGACCTCCAAGAAATAATTCAGAGAGGTGGTGCAGCAGTTTGGATTAATTTAAGAACTTTTTTTTTTTTCTTCCTGCTTTTCCCTTCTCTTTTTCCTTCTTTCCCTTTTTTCTTTTTTCCATACTTTTTCCTTCTTTACTTTTTTCTTCTCAAATCCTTCATTCTTCTTTTTTACTTTCTTTTTTTCTATCTTTTTTCTTCATTCTTCCTTGTATTTTTTCCTTTCTGTATTTTCTTTTCTATTTTCTTTCACTTTTCTTATTTCCTTATTTTTCCTTTGTATTCCCTTCTTCCCTAACTTTACTGCTCTTTTTTCTCTCCTTTTTTTGGTTCCTCTTTTTTTACCCTTCTTTCTTTTTTCTTTAATTTTTCTTTATTGTTTCCTCATTTTTTCCTAGTTTCTATTTTCCTTCTTTTCAACTTTATTTGCCCTTAATAATTTTCTTTTTACTTTTCCTTTTTTCCTGTTCCTTACCTTCTCTATTACTTCTCTTTACATTTCTGACATTTTTCCTTCTCTAATTTTTCTCCTTCCTTTTTTCCTTTTCTTTTTTTCCTTCTGTCTCCTTCCCTTATATTTTCCTTTTTTTCTTTTCCTTTTATTTCTTCCTTTCTTTCTTTGGTAAATTTTTCATCCTTTTTCCTCATTTCTTTTTTCCTTGTTTCTTTTTTTCTACTTTCTATTTTCTTTCTTTAAGAATTCATTTTCCCCCTTTTTTTTCCTGTTTGCTTCTTTTTACCTTCTTTTTTTTTCCTGCTTTTTTCCCCTCTACTTTTTTTTCTCTTTTCTGGTTTTCTCTTTTTACTTTCCTTATTTTTCCCTCCCCTGTGCACTTCCAAAGGATTTAGCTTTGGATTTTAAGTCTTCCTTCATCTCTCCCAGGAATTACTATGTCTGTTTTAGCCTCAGAAAATATTAAGTAGTTCCTCAGGAAAAGGGCCTTGCAGATGTTTCTCATTATGTGGATTTTTCTCCCCCCCCTTTTCTTTAGCTCTAAACATCCTTCTCCTTGATATCTTTGGGAATGTCCTTTTAAACACAGGGAGGTTTGAAGTGTGCCCATGGAATTAAGGAATAAGTTACTTATGAGAATGATTGTAAGTTTTATTTAATTTGATCAGTTTTATTTGGTTCTTCCTTCCCCTTCTTTCTTTGCCCACTTGTGCAAGGCACATGATCCAGGCACTGAAGATATCTGATATATTTAACAGTTGGGAGTGGGATATTTGGGTTTTTTTTTCTTTTGTAATTTCCAATCCTTGGTTTTTGGGAATGTTTATTGCTTTGAGTCTTTGCAATACCCCCACAGTCCCTGGACTCACTCAGGTGTGAAGTGTCCCTTTATTTTTGTTAGCTATGTTATTGATTCTGCCAGTAAATTTTATTATTTTGACTAGAAAATTTTATAGATTTTAATAGTAAAATGTATTATTTTTAGTAATAAATTTTTCATAGTAAATTACTAGTAAAATATTATTTTTGGGAGTGATTCAAGGCCTTTATTTTCTCTAGGGCTAATCATTGACAAAAGCCAAATCCTCCTTTCAATCATCAGCTTTTTGCCCTTGGAACTGGCTCTGGGATTTCTGCTTCCACTTTTGGACAGTTTTGGTTGATATTTTCAAGAAAGAGCCAAAAATGCACAAAAGCTTTTGGGAAGGGGTGGATCCTCTCCAGTCCTGTATCCATTTCAAGCCCCTTCCTCTGCCTCTGGGAAAAGCAAATTGAGGGGTCCTTTCCTTCTCCCTCTTGCTGTCCCCCACATTTTGATCCTTCAGCCTCTCCAAATACATGGAATTTCTGGAGCCAGGAGACTCAGAGCTCATCCCTGGATTTCAGAGCAGGGAGAGTTGGAGGGCTGCTCTGCTCTGTCAGAATGGGAATTACTTTGTAAATGCGGAAGCAGATATCCTTGTTCTGGAAAACCTGGCTCCAGAGTTTAGGAATGCAGGGATCTGAGCTCTTCCTGAGGTGGGCAGGAGCTAAGCAGGCATCCCTAGTCAGGATTTGGGCATCCACCTGTGTTAGCCCTGGATTTTTGCTTTTCTATCATCCACCTAGATGCCTTTTCCTCATTTACGTGCTGAGCTTGGTTTGGTTGTTAGTGGGGTTTTTTGGGTTGTTTTTTTTTCTTTTCTTACTCCTGGATTATTTCCTGACATCCTTACACAATATCAGCCTTGTCTTCCCTTCCCTTGATCCCTTTGTGACTCTTACTCTCGTTCCCTGCTTATTTGTTGTCCTTTAGGGCACCTCTTGTTTTCTCCTTCCTCAGAGTTTTTTGCATTTTGTTCCTAACTTTGTGATGGTTTTTAGCTTCAGCAACAGCCCTGGTGATGTGCAGCCTCTAAAACCAGCAATCTGTTACCTGACAAAAGTTTGGAGCGCCTGCTGGCTGCCTTGTGCTCTTCAAAAATTAGATTAATTAATTAGAACTTGAAATTAAAAGGCAAAGCAAGGGGATACAGGACTTGGAGCCTGAAGCTCTGCATTTGTGCTGGTGGTATAAGATAAAAAATAATTTTGCTGCTTTTTGGGTCAATGATATAGGTGTAGATTAAGAGAATCACAGAAAAAAATATATGTATAATTCATTTATCTAGCAAATTGTTTTCATTGAAGGATTGCAAAATAAATTATTGCAGGAATTTATCTCCTGACTATCTGAAAGGAAGACCAGTAGCATTTTATCAGGAAACTGATTTTCCCTCATGCTGAATCTATGCCTCAGTGTTGGCTGGGTTCAGAGTTTGCCAGGGCCAGGTTGGTGCTGCTCACCTGGACTCAGGGGTGTTCTGGGCTCTCATCCCTTGAGCCAAGAGTGCCTTCTGCCCTCAGCTGCTGACAGGGCTCCTCCCAGACCTGAACCCCTCAAGGTTTTAGATTTATAATCAGAATTTTGGCTCCTGGGGATGTACTTGCTGTATTGCTGAGCTGGGAATGCTGGAGTTCACTCTGTGTGGAACACTTGGGCTTTCTGGGCCCTTTTGCACAATTTCTTGGAGAATCCCAGGACTCAGAATTGCTGTAGCTGGGATTTTTCCCTCCTCCTGTGCCAGGCTGTGACGCTGGAACCTTTTGGCTTAGGCACAGGCACATTTTTGGGCTGCAGCTGCCAGGCACAGTCTTGACACAGCGCTTTCTCAGTCTCCATGGGCTCCAAAATCCATTCAGGCTCTGAGACTTCTGTTCTCATAGGCCTGAAGAATATCCTGGAAGTCCGCAGCCATGAAAACACCCTTTACAACTGACAGTAAATTGAGTTAAATCCAGTTCTTTGTCCCTAAGGAGTAACTTTCCTCAGGTTTTCTAGAATAACCTATCTGTTAAATTGTTACTACTTATATGTATTATTTATGTGTTATTAATAATATTCCTATTGTTATCAGGTACTTAGGGAGTCCCAGTTGAGAAGAATCTTTGTGGTTTTGGAAAGTAAGGAAATAATAATATTAAACATAGGACTTTATAGTTTCCTTAAGCTCCATGTTGACACAAGACAGTATTTTATCCTTACAATAACAGAATTAGGCTTTGTTCCTTTGATGATTAATGAGTAAAATAAATACATTGCTGAACTAAACCTTTCAGAGTTGTTCAAACCTCAATGTCTTTTTTGCAGGTACTCCTGAGGATTATCACCAGTATTTCCATATGAATCTCACAACGGCTGAGCTGACACTCCTCAAGCCAATAAATAGGGATTTACACCAGAAGTTTGACCTGGTTATTAAGGTAATTTGGGCAGCGTTTTTTTCAGTGATTTTATAGTCTCTGGAAAACAAAAAGCTCTGGAGAAAATGTGGGGTGGGCCTGCTTGTCTCTTCTGCAGTTCTCCCTTCCTTTTTAGCATGTTAGGTGTCATTCAACACCACTGGGGAAAGAAGGGTGTAAAGAATTTGTGGAAAGGGAATGAATCATGGCAGAATTCTAACATTTCATGTTACACTGTGTGAACAAACTCAGCAGCACTTGTCCCCTTGCTTTTTATGAGTCCTGTTGTCCTGAGAATGCAGCAGGTTTCTATTTCACATGTTCAATTCACAGCCCATTCTAGCAGCTCATAGGGATCCAGAGAATTGTGTGAGTGGTGAATGGTCACAGGATCCCAGGCTGGCTGAGGCTGAAGGGAGCTCAGTGGGCACCTGGTGCCACCTCCCTGCTCTAGCAGGGCCATCCCAGAGCCCAGGGCACAGCATTGTGTGCACACAGCTCTGCAACAGCCCTGGGGAGGAGACCCCACAGTCTCTGTGCAGAATCTGCTCAGGGCTGGCACTGCCCAGGGCAGAAGTTGTGCCTCCTGTGCAGGGGGAATTGCTGGGCTCTGGTACTGTGGGGATCTCCTTTACCCCAGGAGACCCCACAATATGTAGAAAAGTCCAGGTTTCTGGCCCATGCTGTTGAAGGAGTAGTCTGGAGTCGTTTGTTCGTGTTCTCAAGGCAGTTTATTAATTCCTTATCAAAAGTAGATTTCTCTGCCCTGCCAGGGTTGACACAGAACGCATCCAGAGACACACTGTGCCCACCCCGGGTGAGCTGTAATCTTTTATACTAAAAAGTACGTATCCAATGTTTATAATTAAGTACCAATCTGTGCCCCTCACACCACCATGTCCAGATCTGTGTCAAACCAATCCAAAAGTGCCAACATCACCAAGAAGATGGAGGTTAGGAAGAAGAAGAGATAACATGCCACGTGTAAGAATTCTCCATCTTGACTCCCAGACCCCCCTGTCCAGGATCTCAAACCCCCCTGGACATGGGTCCAAATCTTTTCCTTTTCATCTATAATTATTACTATTCTACTCTTTAAACTCTGGTGACTTGCAATGCTTCTTATAAGTTAGTAATTTGTCTCATGGATTAAAATCAAAGCCACAGGCATTCCCAGTATCAATCCAGGTTCTCCGACACCTCTGGCAAGGCTGAAAAGCCTCCTGACCAGGGTTTGGATCATTCTGAGATGCCATAGGAACCCCCTGGGTTCCAACATGGTACCGTTGCTGGACCCTGCAGCAGAGCCTGGGCCCTGGTCTACCCCTCCCTGCAGCCAGGGACAGCCAGGCCTGAGGGCCCCTCTCAGCTGGGGCTCCTCTCCAGGCTGAGCAGCCCCAGCTCCCTCAGCCTTTCCTGGGCACCCAGATGCTCCAGGCCCTTCCTCAGCTGCGCAGCCTTTGCTGGTCCCGCTCCAGGAGCTCCCTGGCCCTGCTGTGCTGAGGAGCCAGAGCTGGACACAGCACTGCAGAGGTGCCTCCAGGGCTGGCCACAGGGGCAGGATCCCTCGCTGCCCTGCTGCCAGTGCTCTTCCTGCTGCTGCCCCCAAGATCCCATTGGCCTCCTTGGCCCCAGGACATGCTGCTGCTTCAGGGACAGCTCAATGTCCTCCAGCTCCTTCCCCATAGAGCTGCTCCAGCAGGGTCCTCTCAGCCTGTGCTGGTGCCTGGGGCTGTTCCTTCCTGGGACTTTTCCTTCTGCTCTTTCTCAAGACTCCTGCACCTTGATGGGAATAACCTGTGTATGAGAATGCAGTTGCAGGATCCATGACTGTGATTGATGGGGATGCAATGCTCTTCCTGTTGCCCTTTCAGCTCCTAGTGCTGGCAAAAGCCATAAAGCACAGCTCATCCCTGGCAGTGTTCAAGGACAGGTTGGACATTGGGGATTGGAGCATCCTGGGACAGTGGAAGGTGTCCCTGCCCATGGTACAGGATGGGCATTAAGGTCCTTTCCAACCCAAATAATTCCATGACTGTAAATATCCTGAGGAGTTACAGATGAAAGCCCCACAGTCTTTTCTTCCTGAACTTGGGCTACACAATACATCAATTAAAAAAATAACTAACTGGCATAGGAGGGTATTTTCTGTGCCTAAATGCTATTTGGGTGATTAATGGCCATGTTTACAGTATTCAGGAGGTTCCTGTTACTGTGGTAAATGTGCAGTCAAGGAAAACAGGGAATTAGTAAGGAAAAGGATCACTGTAAGAATGATAATGTGGCACCTCTGGCATATTTTTACATTGTAACTTAGGACATAATCCACCCCTTACTCTATCACCATCTACATCATACCCAAACCAATACCCTTTTAAAAAGAAATATACAGAGTGAAATACTACACAAAGCTTTCACTTAAAATTAGTTCTCCTTGTTGTACATAACGGGTTTCCCCATCTTCCTTTCTCAGAGACTTCCTTTGCTGTGCTCCTCATATAATGTCATCAATATACTGTAGATGTTTAGGAACCTTGGCTTTATTCATTGTGGTCTGGATCAGTCCATGGCAGGTGGTGCGGCTGTGCTTCCACCCCTGGGGCAGTTGATTCCAGGTGTACTGCATTCCCCTCCAGGTGAAGGTAAACTGAGGCCTTCGTTCTGCTGTCAAGGGAATGGAGAACAAGGCATTGGCAATAGTGATGGTCACATATCACTTTGCTGCCTTGGACTCCAGCTCGTATTGAAGCTCCAATACATCCAGCACAGCAGTGCTCAATGGTGGTGTGACCTCACTCAGGCCATGGTAATCCACTGTCAGTCTCCATTCTCCACTGGACTTATGCACTAGCCATATAGGGCTGTTGAAAGGTGAACGTGGCCTGCTGACCACCCCTTGGCTGTCCAGTTTACGAATCATCTCATGGATGGGAGTCACAGAGTTTTGGTTGGTGCAGTATTGCCGATGGTACGCTGTTGCTGTGGTGATTGGTACTCGCTGTTCTTCAGCTCTCAGCAGTCCCACAGCAGAGGGGTTATCTGAGAGACTAGGCAAGGTGTTCAGTTTTGTGATATTTTCTATATCCACAGCATCAATCCCTAAAGCCCAACGATATCCTCTTGGGTCTTTGAAATATCCATTCCTGAGATAGTCTATGCTGAGGATGCATGGGGCCTCTGGGCCAGTCACGATGGGGTGTTTGTGCCACACGCTTCCAGTTAAACTCACTTCGGCCTCTAATATAGTCAGCTGCTGGGATCCTCCTGTCACCCCAGAAATAGAAATGGGTTCTTTTCCTACATATTTGGATGGGCATCAGGGTACACTGAGCGTTAGTGTCAACCAAAGCCCTATACTTTTGTGAGTCAGATGTTCCAGGCCATCGGTTCCACACAGTCCAATAGATCCAATTGTCCCTTTCCTCTGCCTGGCTAGAGGCAATGCCCCTCTATTCCTAGTTATCATATACTTCCTGGCCATACATAGTAGATGCTCCTTCAAGGGGCTCTAACGGATCATCCTCTCTCCTGTAA
>VXBU01012136.1:299-19586 GCA_013400315.1 Bombycilla garrulus
GCAATGATGTGACAAAGGGTTTCTTGAAATGCTTCCGGTGACTCAGAGCAGCCAATAGAATTTTTACTCATGTCAGAAAATCATGGAATCATTTAGTTTGGAAAAGCCCTTTTGGACCTTGGAGTCCAAGTGTTGCCCCATCACGACAGCAATCATCCACCCCACCAAAGCCCCTCCTCAGGAGCCCCCGGAATATGCTGTTCCCATATTCCCTCCTGCCGTATTCCTTCGTGTGCTCATTCCCAGCCTGATCTGGGTGATTTTAACCCCTGGCCCCACGTCTTTCCCCTCACCTCCGAGGATTTTATGGAATGAGATCCATCCCCTTGCCCTTTCCAGCTCAGCGCAAGCTCCTCCTGACATGACAGAAATCCAAGAAATCAGCAGCTCGGGAGGTTGGTAATAAGGCTGAATCCTTCCTAAAGCCAGACACTCAGCACAAAGAGGGGTCAGTGATCCCGGGGCTCCTTCCCCTGTGCCTCCTGCCCTCCGTCGGGGGGATGATGGGAAGCAGATGAGGCACGCTCTGGACAGCCGGCTGCCTCAGGTACGCTCATGGTTTGTGTCTCTGGG
This sequence comes from Bombycilla garrulus, assembly GCA_013400315.1. Classification (NCBI taxonomy): domain Eukaryota; kingdom Metazoa; phylum Chordata; class Aves; order Passeriformes; family Bombycillidae; genus Bombycilla; species Bombycilla garrulus. Next base: position 873 of record VXBU01012136.1, read on the forward strand.
GCAGGCACGGGATCCTGCTCCGGGTGTTCCTCCCAGAGGAGACACAGACCTCCCACCCGGAGACCCCGGAGCGCTCCCAGGCTTCCTCCTCTCCTGGGAAGCAGCCAGAGCCAGGGCAGCAGCAGCAGGGAGTGACCCCGGGTCTGGGATGGGACCTGTGTGTGTCCCGGCAGGCACAGCCTGTCCGTGCAGGAGGGGTTTGGGGCTCAGGGTGTCTCACTGAGCTCCCTCAGAGCCTGGACACCCCCTTGCTGTAAGGGAGGGCTCAGCCATGACTAAAATTTTAGCTTTTATATTTTTTTGGATTCTGTGCTGGTTTAGTGTGCAATTCCGGGCCTCATGGTAAGAGTTGGTAAGCCCTCTTTGTGGAGTAGGGAGACAAAACAATTCCTTTCTAGCTTGGGTCCAAGGACAAATTTTAGGCCCGAGAGTGGAAACAACAATGAAGGAAGAGAGGGAACAAGGAGGATGGAGTTTCATAACCTGAGGATGTAATTGGACAATTAACTCCAATCTGCTGATGGACCAAAACCTGTAAAGGTGTGGGGTCTCATGACCAGGGGATCCATTTTTGGGATCATTGTGGGTTCCTGCACTGCCCAAGCTGAGTCCTTCCAATAAATCCCTTTAATCCTTTTATTCTCCCTGGTCTCTATTTCCAGGTCAGCCTACCCAGGCATCACCAGGGATGGTGTTTAACCCTCTGGGGGCTTCCCACAGTGCCAAAAAGGGCCCCTGGATAGTCAAGGAAGCAGATCCATCACCTTCCCTCCTTCTGCCTGCAGGTAAAATAAACACGGCTGCAAAAACACCCGGCGAGGTCACTCCACTTGCTCCCGCACATCCCGACTCTCACACTCTCCCTCTGATCCTCCCGACCTCTGGGATCACTTTCCTGTCCCAACATTTTGCTTCCTGGCTGCCTGCTGCCCCAGCACCCCGTGGAGCAGCTGTGGGTGCACAGAGCCCCAGCTGGGAGCAGAGGGGGTGGAAACACCACAGAGAAGCTGCCAAGGCCCATAAATAAGGGAATTCTGTTTGCTTTCTCCTTGTCTGGCCTGTACAAATATTTACTGCCCCGGTGACCCGTGCAGGCAGCGCAGGCAGCAGATCCTGGAATGGTTTGGGCTGGAAGGGACTGCAAGGATCATCCATCCCCTGCTGTGGATGCCTCACACTATCCCACATTGCTCCCAGCCCTGTCCAGCCTGGCCTTGGACACTCCCAGGGATCCAGGGGCAGCCACAGCTGCTCTGGGCACCCTGTGCCAGGGCCTCGCCATCTCACAGGGAACAATTTCCTTCAGGGATGGAGAGCAGAACCGGGTTGCCCTTTGCCTGCCCTGCCATCCCTCGGGGGTGAGGACAGCTCTGGATGATAATGGACAGGAAAGTGGGAATTGCCTTCCTCCCCTCCCCCTGGCTCAGGAATGCCGGACTCAACTGGCCCAGCTGGGATTTGCTGGTGGGAGTTTGGACCAGCCCCCATCCTGTATTTAGGGCAGGGAAGAGGGGAGGATGGGATGCTTTGGGTCACCTCAGAGCTGCAGCTGAGGTGTGGGGAGCAGGGCCGGTGTGAGATTCTTGGATGGGTGACTTGCGTCTTTTGGAGAAGCTCAGTTGATTTCTTTGCCTTTAGGTAAAGATGCTGTTTGAACCTGTTTTTCCCAAGTTTCCCGGCAGTCAGATTTTTGGTGGATGAGCCAGGATAGAGCTCAGACGGCATCAGTGGAGGAGCAGAGATGTTTTCCCTCTCTAGATAAGCCTGCCCTTGCTCTGCCTTCCCTCTGACCTACTGCATTACACGTGTACCCCTGTAATCTTCCTACAAAGGAGCTGGGAATATGTGGAAACGTGGAATGTCCTCCTTGCCCTTTCAGCATCCCCAGTGCTGGCCAGACTCCCCATCCAGCCTGACCTGGGGCTGAACAGCTTCACTAACAGCTTTCTTTCGTAATATCGCAGCTTGGAGGAGTTAATTACCTCCAAATATTGAAAAGGGCAGATGGATTTTGTTGGATTTCCTTGGCTGTGTAATTTTGGTGCCCCAGAGATGCTGTTTGGTCTGGCTGGGCTGAGTGACACCTCACTGCACCCGGGTGCAAATGTCACTGCGCTGCCTCCCCCTCCTGGCGTTTGCCCACCAGGGAGAAGCGGCTTTTCCAGGCTGGCCCGGCTTTGTGGAGCTGCCGATGCTCCCGACTCGCCGTGGCCAGCTGGGGATGGACCCCGGCAGCTCTGCAAACTTCCAGCCCTGGATTTAAAGCGAGTCTGGAGTGGAAGGCAGAGCTGCAGCCGCAGCTGGCTCAAGCTGACACACAAATGTCAGGGAGAGCTTGGAGCGCATCCTGTGTGTGGATGCGGGAGAGGCCGCTTGTTCCTGAGGAGCAGCGCTGGCTCCAGCTGCCTGGAAGACAGCCCGCCTCGGCCCCTCTTTCATCACTCCTTTCCTCGAAACTCCTCTCTGGGGTTTTGGGGAGCTGTGCTAATGCTCTGGCAGGGAAACGAGGGGCGGGTGTGAAGGTTTGCCTTCCCTGGGGGAGCGTGTTCCCCTTTCCCTGCTGGAGCTGCTCCTGGCTCTGCTTTCCCTGCCCACTGCTCCCGCTGCAGGGGTGCAGCACCCCGTTCACCCTTCCCTGGTGGCGTTTAGGGACAGGGGGTTTTGGTGTGACTCTTCTCACAGAAATAAACTCCCTTTTATTTTTCCAGCTCCTCCATCCCCTCTGCTTTGTGACGGTTTAGATGCATGGTTTAGATGTGCCACCAAGTGTAATGTGGCACCAGGTTTAGATGTGGCACCAGGTTTAGATGTGGCACCAGGTTTAGATGTGGCACCAGGTTTAGATGTGCCATCAGGTTTAATGTGGCACCAGGTTTAATGTGACACCAAGTTTGATGTGCCACTGCGTCCCGGGCGTGCTCAGCCTAAACTAAATGAGATGTTCCCTCTGAATTCCCTTTAATCCCTGCTTGTTTCCAAACACAGCAATCTCCCCACACAGCGCTGGGAAGCTGGTGAGGTGGAGGTGTCTGCTAAAGAGGAGACAAACACACCGATTTTATTCTTTTGTGGGGGTTTTAAACAGGAATGAACTTCAGGAGACCTTTGCGAGGCTCCCCTTCTGTTCCTGGGCAGAGCTTGACTCCGGAGCTGGGCGGAATCTGGGTCAAACAGCTCAAGGGCCTGTCTGGGAGGGTTTGCCAAGTGGTGGAGTTGATTGGATCGGACTGGGGAGGGCAGTGACCACAGAGCTTCCCCCGGCCTCCAGCTGCTTTGACTTGCAATGCAAATGTTTTCTCCCGTCACCTCTTAATGATCCTTTTTCCCCTGGCGGGTGTATAATTTCCCCTGGAAGTCTCCAGTGAGTGGTTTCCATCGCAGTTATTTGTCCCTTTCTTTTCAGCTGCTCTGGAATTGCAGAGCTGGCATGATTTGGGCTGGGAGGGGATTGAATTGCAGGATTTCAGAGCTCCCTTCCATGGGGCTGCAGACACCAAACCTGCTGGAATATGGAGCAGGGGGCTGACAAATGGTTTGGAAAGGGAATTTTTCTCCGGGGGAGCAGCATCGCACCCCAGGTCTGGGATGGAGGAGGAGAAAGGAATGCTTGGCTCGGAGGATCCAGGGAGGAAGGGGAGAGCAAAAGCTCTTCTGGGGGATACGATTGGAAAGACATCATAGAGGAGGAGTTCATAAATCCACAGGGCTTCTCCTGGCCAGGCTGATTCATCTGCACATCAAAGGGAACGGCGAGCCCCTCGGGCGGCCGCGGGAGCTGGGGAGAGGGGGTGGCTGAAGGACGGAGGGTGTCACCCCCAAACACGTGTGCTGCAAAACACCTCAGAGGCAACATCCAGGGAGGAAAAACCATTCCCTGCAGTCTGGGATGTGCCATGTGTACCCGCCTGGAATCTCACCCTGGATGAGGGGTGGTGGAGCAGGACTGTCCCAGGGAGTGCCAACTTGTGGCTCGGCTCTCTGGCCAGGAGTGGCCACCTGAGGGGAGGGGAGCTGCAGGATCCCACCCCAGGAATGAGGAGGGAGATTGGTTTGGGTACTACAGCTCCATAAAAATCCCAAAGGATCCCATGGATTTATGGAGAATACAGGGCATGTCCGTGCAGGATGTCACTGTCCCCATATAGGATATATTACCTTGCTGCCAAAATACAACAGCAAGGGGGACAAAGTGATCTGGGCACAAAGTGACACAGTGGATTAGTCCATGAGGTGTGGGAGGAGAGGAAAACAGCTTCAAGGGAACGTTGGGAAGGATCCACCTGAAATATTCCTGGTCAGGATTTGGGCAAAGCACAAGGAGTTTTCAGCTTTGGGGTGGTCTTTCCCATGGCTCAGGAGCCGGGGACCCTGTGAGATGTCACTCGTGTGGGTTCTCCTGTCCTGGAGCCAATGCCCAGGGAGGTGCCAGAGCCCCTGGCAGGAGCTGAGCCCCTCTTCCAGCAGTTGTTCCTTCCCTCCTTGCTGTTCCCAGAGCAGAGTGAGCGGCTCTGGAAGAGAAGGCTCCATAAATCAAGCTGCTTTATCACCAGGCGCTGCTGCAGCTCAGCCCGGAGCTGGCTGCGGTCGGAGCGGGATGAATCCATCCCTCCCTTCCAAAGGTCAAGCCTTGAGCTCCCGACTTAGTGCCGGCTTAGTCCCTACAAAGGCAGAATCCCCCTTGAAGCGCTTGCTGGGGTCTCAGCTGCTCTATAAATAACACAGGACCGAGGGGAAGCTGAGCCCGGCTCTGAAGCTCGTGGAACGCTTGGGGATCCTTGGAAAAGCTCGGTCCTGGGGTAGCTTCCGATTTTAGCAGCAAAGGGAAGAACAGAGGCTTGGATCACAAAGTAGGAGAGGGTTTTGTTTTTTTTTTTCCTTTTTTCAGCTCTTCTCCAACCCAACTTCCTCCCTTTGACGGAGGAATCCCTGAGAAGTGCTGCCTCGCTCCGAGTTGTTTGGTCTGATCACCTCACAGGAGTTTTAGGGCATCACTGGGAAGATTCAAAGAGGAAGGAGTGCGGCGGGCAGATGGAATTTGCCATTCCTGCTGCCCTCCGCATTCCCCTGCTCTTTTTTTCCCCAGTTTGGCTTGCTTTTCCCGATGGGGAAAGAGCTGCGGCTCCTGGGATTGCCGCTGGAGACGCAGGCGGTGCCCCAGCCCTGCCGGCCCCGCTCGATCCTGCCAGATAAATCACCCTGATTCCAAATTGATCGTTCTGGGATGTGGAAGAAAGCGGAGTGGGCGGATTTCCCCCATTAGGGCGCATTGATCACCATTACTGCGTGTAATCAGGGTTAATCTCAGGATTAATTGGGGGGATTTGCTGATGGAAACGATCGGCAATTTGTGTTACTTACTGCTCCATTCGCCTCTAATGGCTTAATCAGATTACAAATTAAAAGTGGCTTCTTCCAGAGGATCTCCCTGGACTTCAGCAGGAGCCGGAGCACGAGGAGAGAGGCACAGCCGGAGCATCTGGTTTGCGACTCGGAGATCAATTATGCAGCCAGGAGGAGCGATGAGGAAGGGCTGGAGGGAAGAGCTGCCCAGGGAGGGCACCCAGGGGCTGCAGCAGCTCAGGGCCAGCTCTGCCTGGGCTCGCGGGGTGCTGGGGACAGAACAGAGAGTGAGGAGGGGACCGTGAGGCTTTTTTTTTTTTTTTAAGGGTTCCTCTGATGTGGGAAGCGGGTAAAAATCCAATTCTACTTTGGCTTGAGGCAGGTGTGTGATGCAGAATCCCTGAGGTTGGAAAAGCCCTCCAGAATCGCGTCCAACCTGACTGATGCTCACAAGAGCACTGAGTGCCACATTCAGGTGTTCCTTGCACATCTCCAGTGATGGGCACTCCAAACCTCCCTGGGCAGCCCCTGCCAAGGCCTGACCACGCTTTTCAGGAAGAAATTCCTCCTGATGTCTGACCTGAGAGTTTGGATGGTGGCTCTGGGTATGCTGGCACTGGCAGGAGTAGTTCTTGGGCCCTTTGGGGAGGGAGCAGGACTAATTTCAGCTCAACAAGCCTTTAAACGGTGATTCCACAGCAGATGAATTAAGGTTGATGAGCTGAGACTGATCAAACTTAATGACAGAAAGGGGTCTTGTCCTGGAAAGATTCATCAGGCAGGAGCTGAAAGCCTCTGAACTCCACAAATTCAGTAGATTGTAAAGCCAGGAGACCTATCCATGAACGTAAAGGATGTAGGGGAGAAATCTGGCAGGAGCAGCAATCACCGTGAGCTCCCCCACCCACGGAACGGAATGCAGTGGGGAGAAATCGGCAACTGTCAAGTCCAGCTCTGCTGTGAGCGGGCAAAAATGTATTTATCTGCTCCTTGGAAGTGCATTCCCATCAATTCCCCTCTGCAGCTGGGGCTGGAGGGAGGTGGGGAGGCTCGGTCTCACCTCATCCCTAATCTGGGCAGTATCGATTGAGGTTTGATCCGTGGCAGTCAGAAGTGCTGGAAATCTATTTATCCAGCTCTTTATAAAGACATTAGCAAAGCTGAAGGGAAAAAAAAAAAAGGAAAGGGAATGTTTCAAGTGGCTGCTGACAAGTTGGAGCAGTTTAATAAATCACTGGTAATAAACTGCCTCCCGTGTACTGGGAAATGCCACTGGCTGCCCTAGAAAGCCCTTGGTGATGGAACAGGCACCACTCACAGCTCAGAAATCCAGGGAAGGGGGTTGGGAGTGAATTCTGGCTGCTCCCTGCTGTCACAGGTGTGGCTGTGCCGGGATGTGCTCTCCACTCTGTGGATAAATCCGGGGGGGAGTGCAATTCCTGGGGAGGGCGTCTGTGCCAGGAGCTGCTCCTCATCAATTAGGAGCTGGGCAGGAAGGGGCAGCCCATTCCTCATTCCTGGCCAACACTCCCTTCTTTCCACAGCATCCTTATCTCCAGTGCAGCTAGCGCAGGCAAAGCCCTTTTCCAGGGAGGGGAGCAGCAGCCCTGAGTTTTTGCCATCCCTCTCTTTTGGGATTAGGGGAAGGCCCTCCCTGCTTTTAGCAAAGCCAGCAGTGCCAGCTGCTGCTCCTCACTTTTTCCAGGCCTTTGAAATGCAGCAGCTCCAGCTGGGGCAGGATCGTAGGGGCCAGAGGACACGGATTTGTGCGGGGAAGAGGCAAATGCCAAGATGGATTTCAGAGAGCCCCAAGGGTGTGTTTAGACAGGACAAGGGGAATGGCTCCGCACTGCTAGAGGGCAGGGTTAGATGGGATGTGGGATGGAATCCTCCCCTGTGAGGGTGGTGAGGCCTTGGAATGGTTTTCCCAGAGCAGCTGTGGCTGCCCCTGGATCCCTGGAAGTGTCCCAGGCCAGGTTGGACAGGGCTTGGAGCACCCTGGGACAGTGGAAGGTGTCCCTGCCCATGGCAGGGGTTGGAATGAGCTGAGTTTGAGGTCCTTCCCAAACCAATCATTCCATGATCTGTGACTCTGGAGAGTCTGGACAGGTTCCTGGGGCTCAGCCAATCCACCAGCAGAGACAAAACCCACCTTGAGTAGGGAAGCTCCAGGAGATTTTGGCATTTTCTGGCAGCCCTCAAGTCATCCCATCTCCAAAATTTGGGGTCGCTGTGTCAGCCACACCAGGGAGCTCGGGAACCTCTCGCTGTGCCCATTGTATCCAGGGGAAAAAAGGAAAACTTTTTTTTTTCCACTCTTGATTTGGCTTGGAGTTGGGACTCTGCAGCCTTACCCAGGGATCTGCTTAGAAACTGTTCTATCCCAGAACATGAAAAGGTGGAAAATCCCTCTGTGAGACCCACCTCAGAGCTCTGCTGTGCCCTCAGGCCATGGGGGGCTCCAGGAGAGCTTTGCAAACCATCACCGACAGAAATTCTCCTGCTCCTCAGCCACATTTCTCCATAAACGAAGCAGAACAGCGATGAGAGGGGTCGGTGGGGGTTCCTTATTTTTATTTGGATGCAAACAGAGGCACAACACGAGATCTGTTCAGACAGATATTACTCCTGGGGGGAAAGTAGGCAGTTGTAAAAAAAACCCAAGACTTTATTAGTCTGAGGGATTTTTTTCCTCTCCACCCCATATGGGGTGTAGAGAGCGATCCCTTTTCCTCCTCCAAGCTCTGGCTCCGAGGAGCTCAGCTGTGCTGTGTTCCCGTGCCAGGTGTGGTTCCCAAAGCCCTTGGCAAGCAGGAGCTGCTCTGTTATTCAGTTTTTTTTACTGTTTCTTTATTAAAAAACCCCAGCCCCAGACAGGTCGCTCTGTTCGGTGCCTTCCTGGGGCCTCTGCTCACCCCTGGCATAAACAGCCCAGCACTTCCACCGCTCCCGTGTGTTTCCAAGCCATCCCACCTGGATCTGCTCCCAGACTGCTGCAGGTCTCCCACATCCTCCTCCTCCTGCGAAGCCCTGGCAGCTCCATGGCTTTAATCTCGCTCGCAGCCAGGCGGGTGCTCTGCCACCCCTGCTGCCTCCTCGCCGTCCACGGAGCCCAAGGCTGGGGTGATCTGCCCTCAGAAATGCTGGATTTTGGGAAACCCTCTCTGCTCTGTTAAGCTTTTTCTGCGAGTGCTTCCAAAGTCACTCCCTGCAGCTTGAAGCGTTGCTTATCTTGGATAGAGGATTTTTCCCAGAGCTTGAGGATGTCCAGCACCTGTGGGTGGATCTTCCCCATCCAGACCAAGCTGAAGCTGCAGGATGCCTCCAATTTTTCCAGGTGTTTCACCAGCTTTCCCCCCTCTCCTCCCTCCAAACAACCTGTGATTTTTCACGGCAGGAAACGCTTTTCCTCCTTCCCTGGTCCCTGCAGCAACAGTGGATGGAGATAAGCAGAGCTGGAGGTGGCTCAGCACCTCTGGGATCATTTCCCAGCCCAGGAGCTCTTGGCTGGGCAGAGGAGCTGCCGCCTTCCCCGCTCCTGGATCAGCCACATGGCTTTTATGGTTCTGATTATCACTTTTTCCCTTTTGGAGGAGGTTGAAGAGCGAGTGCTCAGAAAACAGTGCTGGTGCTTGGCAAGGCGACCGCGGAGCCCATCTGTTGCTTCTTACATCGTTCAGCTGCTCCCTGCTTCCCATGCCAGCCCGATTCCTGTTAAACGGAGCCTCCCCGGGTCAGCAGAGCCAAGCAGCTCCTAAATTAGCCGAGCCATTAATCAGCCCCGTTCGGGTTAGCGCGGGGCGTCTACGCCCTCCCCTCCGCGCCCATAAATCCAGGGAGGTTTCTAGATCTTCAAGGCTTGCCTGGGATCACGTCCTCGGTGCCCTCCACCCCCTTCCCGGCGCTGGTGACAAGCGCACACAGCTTAATTGGTTGGCACGGGAAAGGGCTGACATTAATTGGCTGTGTTTGGCACGCGGGCTGCCCGTGCCTCCCGGGGATGCTATCGACCCCATGGCGGCGAACGCGGCTGCCAGGGGGATGGGGCTGCTTCCTCCGGTTCCTCCCTCCTCCTCCTCCTGCTGCTGCTCCTGCTGCTCCTGCTGATGGAAATTTGGGTTGGGTTTGGCTGCGGGAGAGCAGCTTCCCAGCCCAGCTGGCAATGGCTGCAGCGGCTGGGGAAGGATCTGCAGGCAGTTTGTCCCTGGGGATGGGATGGGATTGGGATGGGATTGGGATGGGATTGGGATGGGATTGGGATGGGATTGGGATGGGATGGGATGGGATGGGATGGGATGGGATGGGATGGGATGAGATGGGATGGCATGGGATGGGATTGGGATTGGGATGGCATGGCATGGCATGGCATGGGGAGGACACAGCTCTCAGGACATTGTACCCAAGTAAGGAGCATCGGGATCCCTGCAGATGCTGCTCCTGAAGGAAGAGGTGGGTGTGGACACCCCAACAGCCTTTGGAAGTTGAGATCCTTCTCTCCTGCACCTGGGAGGGCCAGGGGTGGCACAGCTGGATTGTCACCTCCCAGAGGGAAAGGTCCCTCTCCTCCAGGAGCTGCCCCCTTCAGCAAGGCCCGAGGAGCAGCATTCTCCTCCCTTCCCTGAGCCTTCCCAAGGGTGCAGCCTGGTTTCAGTTTATCCATCCTGAACACTCCCTAATTTCAGTTTCATCCATTCTGTGCGCTCACATATTAGAAAACGAGCTGAAAATTCTCATTTTGGGAGCTGCGGATCTGTGCGAGGCTGTATGTGTTGGGTCTCTGACAAGTTCCAGCAGCCGGTTTAACTTCTTCTAAGGGACAGATTTCGTATTTCTTGGTCATGATTGTTTTCACATCTCTCCCTTTACCTGATTAATTCTTAACCCATCTTCATAATTAATTAACTGTGAAAGACAGCAGCTGTCCCCCTCTCCAACAATCCCTGCCCCACCAGGGAGCAGAGCTGGTGCTGGGATGAACAGGAGGTTTCTGAGAGCGTTAACAATAAAGAGATCGTTTGATGCCTTTTTTATGACCTGGTTATGACTCTCTGCCTTCTCTCTATTTATTTAATTGTGGCCGAAATGGCCCCAGATCCCTTCCTGGTGCCATCAGTGGCTCTGTCTCAGAATTGCATTTAACGGGTTTTGGAGAGTTTGGGATTGCAAAGCCAAAGGAAAACCCAGAGGGGGCTCAGGGTGATGCTCTCAGGTGGATTTGCTGTTGGATTGGTGTTTTTTCCAATCCGAGTTTTTATCCATCGCATATGGAAGTGGTGGCAATTCTCTAATCCAAGTGTGCAAAGACTTTCCGTGGTTTTTGAATTGAACTGGTAATTTATTCAAATTTTTGGGGCTGAAAATGGAAAAAGTCAGCAGGGTCACCTCAGTCTCCAGGTCCTCCTGCCCGTTCCTTGGTGTGGTTCCCAGGATAGGCACCTCCCTGCCCCCGGCTCTGGTGGAAATTCGGGACAAATCCCTTAACAGGCTGAGGAGGTGACTGTAGTCGGGCTTTTTACATCTTTTTATAAAAGAAAAATTTGTGTGAATTGTTGAAAAAAGGAGCTCTTGATGGCTCCTAAAAGCTGTCACGGCTTTGCCCTTCCCTGGAGCAGGGAGGGACAGGGATGTTGGGAATGCCCAGCTAGGAACAAAGGTTCTCTGCAAGACTTGGTCCTCAAATGCGAAAGGCAAAGAAACGCAATTCGTGCCCTGGCAGTGGAGATTTCCAGGGAATTGCAGGGGAGCTTTTTACTGTGAATGTGCTAAAATACAGTACAGGGTGCCCAGAGCAGCTGTGGCTGCCCCTGGATCCCTGGCAGTGTCCAAGGCCAGGTTGGACGGGGTTTGGAACACCCTGGGACAGTGGAAGGTGTCCCTGCCATGGCAGGGTGGAATGGGATGAGCTTTAGGATCATTTTGGACCCAAACTATAAAGGGATTCTGTGGGTTTTCAGCGGGAAGAGCATCCCTCCATCCCGTGCAGTGATGATGTCACCTGATGCCACCTCCTTAAGTGAGAACTGCAGTCACAACCCCTCTTCCACCTTCACCTGGAAATCTGGAGCACCCCCGAATCCCCTCAGCCCCTCCCAGACCCTCAGCCTCCTTCCCAGGGCCAAACCATGCACCCAAGATGGACAAATTCCCCAAATCCCCCTCCTGCCTGTCCCCTGGGGAGCTGGGATCTCAGCCTGACTCCCCTGCTGGGAAGTTCAACCACGTTGCTCTGAGTTTTGTTTCATTCTCATGTTCCCTGTGCTGTGAGCAGCCTCCCTGCTCCGCAGTGTTTATGGATTCCAGCTATTTGCAGGATGCTGTCATCCCTCCTTTTAGCTGCTGCTTGCTCAGAGGAGGCAGATGCTGCTCTTAAAACCTTTCTACCTGCATTTCTCCGGCCTCTGGATCGTTACAGCCTCCCCTTCCACCCCTCCCGGTGTCTCGGTATCGTTTTAGTGATGAGATCCTTAAGGAACATCCCACAACCTCCCGTTTAATCCTCCCTCTCCAGCCCAGTATAAACACCCTGAACGTGTGCACAGAAAACGACCCCAAACCGTGGCTGGAAGGTTTCTCCACTCCAGCCACAATTACCTCCCTTGGGCAGCGGCTGAGAAGGAGCACCTGGTGCCAGAGACAGCTCTCAGCGTCCCTGCGAGCTGCTGGACTGCACCCAGGGGCTGATGGCAGTGCCACGGCAGGGTGTGTGACAGCAGAGAGAACACTCCTCGCTGCCTCAGCCCAGCTTTGGGGCTGGAGTTGGATGGGAGAGCTGTTTGGAGAGGAATGGGAGCTGAGTTCTTGGGTTTGGGAGTTGGGTTGTGCTGTAGGAACAAGACCCGGAGGAAAAGGCTCTGCCAGCATCTCCCCAGGCTCCGAGGCTGTGATCCCAGCGTGACAAGACACCACTGCTGCAAGCTCTGCCTGGAAGCTGGAGGAAGCCAGATTTAAAAATTAAGGCCTTGGAATTCCAGGTTTGGCTTCGCATCCTCAGCTGTGCGCAGGGAGGTGTTTGGGAATCATGTGGGAGGGTTGGTTTTAATTGCATCCTATTTTTGTAATTCCAGGAGAAAATCCCAGCGTCCTTGGCACGGAGTCCTTCCCCGTGGTGGGCGCAGGTCTGGGGGTGGCACCAGGACAGTGGCAGGGATTCCCAAAGCTCTGTCACTGTGTGCCAGCACTGATTTCTTGGCTGCCCCATCCCTGGAGTTGTTCCAGGCCAGGCTGGACGGGGCTTGGAGCAGCCTGGGGTAGTGGGAGGTGTGAAACAAGTGAAAGGGTGGAACAAGATGACCTTTAAGGTCCCTCCCAACCCAAACCACTCTGGGATCAAATCCAGTATTCTTGTGTGGAGGAATTGCTGTCCAAAGTGGGAAAAATCCCTCTTGGTGCTCGAAAATCCCGAATTTTGATTTTCTGGGCGCAAACTCATTTGCCTCTAAGCCCTGAATCTTTGCTGATGAGGCTGAGCCCACAGGAATACGACATTCCAGAGGTCATGGAGCACCAATCCTCCCCTCTGCCTCACTGTCAGCGGGCCTGGTGCTGCTCAGTGAGGCAGGGAGGGCTCCACGAGCTCCCGGCCACATCCTCTCCTCCAAGGGAAGAGCTGGGAAATGGTATTTCCAGGGTGGGAATGGCACACGGACAGACCAACATCTCAAAAATCCCAGGGGATGCTCTGGGACTGCATCACACATCCCTGGCAAGAAGAGGAATTTGGGATGACCCCTTCCTGCACTGCTGCACACACAGAGCGCTCAGCTGAGTTTTGCTGGGAGGAATGGCGTGTATTTATTCCTTCCTAATGCAGTTTTTAACCTCTGCCCCGAACTGCAGTGGGATATAAAATCAGATAGGATCTGTTGCTATTCATTATTCCTTGTTTTCCATCAGGTCCTCCTGTTAAACCACTCTGCTGTTGCAATGCTGAGACGTTATTGCAGACAAGTGACCGGGCCCGAGCATTCCAAACGTCTGGCTAATGAGGAATGAAACTGGTTCCCAACAGGAGAACTGAGGGCACTGGAGGGAATTTAACCTGAGGAAAAGAAGAAATCCTGGAGTCTGTGATCGCTGTGTGACTGTGCTGAGTTTATCAACCTGACATACAGGTTAATTATTATTTTATTTTATAAAAAATAGAAATTGAATTTATAATATTCCAAGTTCTCCTTGGGAATAGCGATGTTCTCCCCTGTCTCAGCAGGTTGGTGCAGGAATTCACTGCCCAGCGGAAGCCAAAGACTCTGCTGATGTTTGAGTTCATTGATTCTGTGAGCAAAATTGTCTAAAGGACAATTCTGTGAAGGATTCACACTCATCCAGGAAGGAAAAAAAAAAAAAGAAAAGCCAGAGCAGAGGGGCAATCTCTCCCTTTCCCTCCACTTGTACAATTAGAGAGGGTTTTCTTTGAGCCTGGGCTTAATTGCACTTCCATTGGCGACTCCAGCAGTCCCTGCGTGTGTCTGGAACAAGCTCCCCACTGCAGGCTGGTTTTGCTGAGCCCCTCGGTGTGATTGGCAATTAAATCCTTTTCAGGGAGAATTATCCCTGTTTTCCAGCGTGTCCCTCCCTCCTTCGCCTTGCTCTGCCTTTTGCATTCCCTAATATTCCCTCAGCTCCTTATCTCTTGAAAAAAATCCCTCGCTGAACCGTTTGTCTCCTCCCTCGATGGCTCTGGGAGAGCAGCTGGCTTTTCCCACTGGATGGGATGGTCCCAGGGCTGCAGCAGCTCTCTGCCCAGCTTTTAGGGGCTTTTGGGGAATAAAGGATTAAAAAAAAAAGGAAAGGAAAGGAAAGGAAAGGAAAGGAAAGGAAAGGAAAGGAAAGGAAAGGAAAGGAAAGGAAAGGAAAGGAAAGGAAAGGAAAGGAAAATCAGAAAAAAAGGATGAAGAGAGCATAGCAGGGTGAAGTGAGCCCAGTGGTAAATCCATCCCTGGAGCTGCGGCGCAGGCAGGAAATGATCTCTTAACACTGTGCACCTGCATCCCGGGAAGAGCATCCAAAAGGGGCCCAAGCCGGCGGCAGGGTCCGCGGGAATGGCGCTCCCGGCTCCAACTGCTGCGAGTTTTAAGAGTGCTTGGCCAACTTCAGTCCTCCCTCGGCTTCTGGTTCCTGCCTCCCCATGCCTCTGCCAGATGTGCTCTCCTTTTCCTTATCCTGTGGTACAAAGCTGGTGCTGGGAGGTGTTGAGGAAGATGGGAGCAGTGGGAAATTGGGAAATCAGGAAATTGGGATGGTGGCAGCACCTCGGTGTCCTGCACAAAAGCCCTGTGGGTCAATGCCCGGAGCACAGCTGGCACTTGGACAGAACGGTGCTGCCGAGGGGCTTCTGGCATCCCAACCCATCCGGATTCATCAAACCCAGGAGCTCACAGCTCTCCCAAGCCAAAGATCCTCGTCAGGAAGAAATAAACGTGGAGACAGATGAAGAAGTGCTTATCCCCAGGCCGGGACACAGAGCTCCCCAGTTTAACCGCGCATGGCAGCGGGGTGTGAACGGCTGGAGAGGAGCATCCCCAGCCCCGAAACCAGAGGGAATGTCCTGCCCAGCCAGGAATGCGGCCAGGCTGCCGGCAGGTGGGAGGGCATCGCGTCCCTGTACTCATTAATGCTCCTGAGCTCATTAGTCCCCGCGCTCATTAACACGGCCGGGGCTGACGCGCCTCAGGAAGCACAGGTCGGACCAGGTCTGCTGGCTCGGGAGGGACACAAATGAAAGCTTCCATCACAGTCCCGGTCTGAGGGATCCCCGACCTTGGAGGATTTGATGTGACTTGGAAGGCTGGGAAGTGAAATCCCCCAGCACGGGGATCCCCGGGAAGGCCGGCTCACCCACCCAGGGACAAATGGACAAATGCACTCCCTGTAAATCCCGGGAAAGGATTCCAGGGGAATTTCCCTTTCCAGCACAGGCAGTGTCCCTGTGAACAGTTCTGCCTGCTGAGCACACCTTGCCCTCTCCTCCAGGGATCCAACCGCTCGCAAACAGGGCCCTGCCCTGCTGCGAGTCCACAGTGGGGTCAGTGTTCCCAAATTCCCTGCGCTCCCCTCCCCGCCGTCCAGATGAAGAGGAAGAAAGGGGTCAGAGCGCCTTTGGCAGCTGAGTCCTAAAGCTTGGAAAGGCCTGAAAGCAATTCCCTGCAGCTGCTGCCGCAGCAGCTCCAGCCCAGGCCGGGGCAGGACTGTTCGGATTCCAGCGGGATGGGAGAGGTGTTTTCTCCAGGCTCGCTTCCCCCTGCCCCGCGGGGGGTTCTAACGAGGCGATTGCGGGATTTAAATCCATGATGGTGGGATTAGGCGTTCCTCAGCCGAGACAGTTCCACATTCTTTCCCCCTGATTTGCCACTCTCATTCCCGCACCAGAAACCAGCTCAGCTCAGCTCCCTCCCAGCTCCTGCGCTGGAACTTTCCAGCCTCAGCCCCGCGTCCTTCCCAGCGTTTGTGCCTTGATTTAATGCTTTGATTTGAAAGTTATTTTTTACAATAAGAGAGAGATGGGTCCTGCCAAGAAAAGCAGTTTCATGAAACGCTGAACATGACTTGCATTCTGTAATTGCAAACCTGAGAGACTCGGGGTAATTGACATTTTGGATGGATTGCAGGGGATCGTATTTAATCCTGAAAAGCAGGTTCCAGGCACAGGAGGAACTGCCAAGCCAAACTCAGCCTCCTCGCCGGGCTCCAACCATAACTCATTCCCAAATCCAGCCAGCCCAGTCCTGAACCTAAATGTTTACATTTTTGATTTGCTAAGATAACATTCCTGGGTCACCGAAACGCTTTGTCAGGGAAGGGCTGGAGGAGACAGCGGGAATTAGTGATGCGCGGCTCTGGTGGGATGTGTGAGGGATGCTGATGCTTCCCAAGATCACAGTTCCATCCAGGTTGGAAAAGATCATTGAGTCCAGTCTGTGGCTGATCCCCACCAGAGCAGTGAGTGCCACATCCAGGCATTCCTGGGACACCTTGTACGGGAATCCAGCACACAGGAAAATCTCCTGTACCTGCCCTGAGAGGTTTTGTTTCTCAGGAGAGCACAGCTTTTAGTCTTTGGCCATGGAGAAAGCTTCCAGGACTTTGGGAGGAGTTGAGTTTTTGTAAGTGTATATAGTAGATGATATTGTAGTTTGTCACAGGGTGAAAAAGTAGATTTTGGATTCTTTAGCGTGGTAGTAGTTAGAACAAGATGGAGGATTTTGGGTGTTAACTTAGTCATCTTCCTTCTTCTTCATCTGCTCCATTTTCTGCTGTGTTGGTGCCACAGTGATTGGTCAGACAAAGTCACAATGCAGATGCAGTGTGACTGAAGAATAATTAGGAATTGGTAGAAAAATAAAAACATACGTGTTAGGTATGTTGTAAAACTCAATTGGATGAGGGATCTGTATAAAAATCCATGGAATCGTCCATTTTGTGTGTTTCTGGCACATTCACTGAAGAGTGCAGGGCCTGTTGTCACCTAAGGCTCTGAACTGAGATAAAGAAATAATAAACACCTGCAGAGCGAGGCCAGTGACTCTCGTTTGTCTCATTGTTGGTTCCTGACCCTGGCACAGACTTTTCTCAGGGGATTCCTGGTAAGGGAACCCCAGGTGTGGGAGGTGAATCCCACAACCTCCAAGGATGGGCACTCCAAACCTCCCCGGGCTGCTCCACGCTTTCCACAAAGAAGAGAATCCTTGGAGAATTGAGTCCATATCCTGATCTTGAGGGGATTTCAGAGAGGTTCTGCCACCCCCCTGCAGGTTCTGACCCTGTTTGGGGGAGGCAGGGCTAAATGTGTGTCCCACTCCACGGAGGTGATTCCTGAAGTTGAATGCTGGAGAGGCGCGCGATGGACTCAGAGCTGCAGGGAGCTCCATCCATGAGTGTGTGAAATTCCATAAATGTGGGAGTGCACACAAATGAAATTCCATGGAAAAGTGACTCAGTGCCTGTGTATTCCTGTCAGTTCTGACTCCCTGCATGGGTGATTTTATAAACGTGTGGGATGTGGCCAAGGCTCAGGAAAAGCATCAGAAGCGGGAGCCAATCTTCCAAGTTTGGCTCCCAAGCCAAGCCAGGGCTTCTCCTTTTCCTTTGTCTCCAAACACAGCTCCTGTAACGGATCTGCCCCCCATTAGCGTGGTTTACAGCCTGGCTATAAACATTTGCTTCTGTTTGAAAAGCAACAAATATCAGCGGAAATCTGTTCCCAGCTTTCTGCGTCCCGGTAAAGGATCCCGGGGAAGGGTTTCAAGAGGAGTGTTTACATTGCTGTAGATTTTGGTGGGGCAAACGCTCATTTCCAGTGGTGCAAATGGAAAGGAAGCAGAAAACCCAGGAATGTCAGAGGGAATTACACACCCCGACCATAAAAACGAAGACATGGCTCCCAAAAGCATCGTCTGAGTTCCTCTTGGATTGGGATGAATTTGGGATTGGTGACTCAGAGGTCTGAACTGGTCACCTCAGAGATGTCCTGGAAGGGCTGCAGGGGCCTGGAGTGGCTTCTCTAGAGTGAGGCCACCAGCACCGGGCCAGGCTGGTTTGTTCCACCTCTTGTAGCCACGCAGGGTTAGGATGGGGTTGGATTTAGTGCTGGAAATGATAGAATTATAGAATTCCAGGATGGTTAGGGTTGGAAGGGACCTTAAATCCCATCCAATCCCACCCCTTGCCACGAGCAGGGACACTTCCCACTGTCCCAGGGTGCTCCAAGCCCTGTCCAGCCTGGCCTTGGACACTCTCAGGGATCCAGGGGCAGCCACAGCTGCTCTGGGCACCCTGTGCCAGGGCCTCGCCACCCTCACGGAAGAATTCCATCCCAATATCCAGTGTAAACCACCCTCCTTCCTGCCATCAATGCCCTTTACCTGGGGCACGCTGGGGAAGGAGCTCCCCTTCCCCTCTGCAGGGGCAGGTCTTCCAGCAGAGTCACCAGCCCAGCTTGGGGACAGTCCGGGGGTCAAGGCTGGCAGTGCTGGGAACGGGTGATTATTTACCCAGCTGCACATCTTTATTCATCCCATGCCCGTTGTTGTTCCCATTTTGCATATTCCATTGTGGGAGCGGGATGGGGAGGAGGGGTTGGGGAGCGGGAGGGGGAGCCAGGGCTGGGGGCGTTGGGCTGCTCGGTTCTCCGGGCGGCTGCGGGAGCCCGCGGCTGTCGGGACGGCCACATCTGGTCCCGATTTGTGGACAATGCAGCACCAGCCCCTGCCTGCACACGGATGAGCTGTGACAACTTGACAGCCTGCCCAGGAATTCCGACCGAGCCGCTCCTATCCGAAGCCATCAGCGCTGGCTGAGCCAGCACTGGAAGTAGTGGGGTGAATCATCATTTCAAAGGGAAGGAAAGAAAAAAAGAGTTGCCTCTTTTTTTTTTTTTTT
>VXBU01012136.1:19598-45375 GCA_013400315.1 Bombycilla garrulus
TTTTTTGGAATTTGGGATGAGCGGCATCAGAGGCTCCCCTCGTCTGGTCATGGGGGTTTTGGGAGCAGCAGCACAGATCAGGGTGCTGCTTTGGGGTGTTCCCTGCCCTCTGCTCTTGACGGCCCTTAAATGTCCCCTCGCCCCTGGAGCAACCAGGACATGGCAGCAGCTCTGTCCAGCCTCACCCTGCCTGCAGACAGGGGCTCTCCTCCTCCTCCTCTTCCTCTTTCTCCTCCTGCTCCTCGCGTGCCCCATCCCAGTTCTGGGCTCTCTGGGGCTCTGCTCAGCCCCCAGGAGGGACGAGGGTGGGTGTGTGTTTGATCTCTGCAGCTCATTCTGAAAGAAAATCTCTGCTCCTGCAGAACATAATCCTTCCTCCATCCATCCATCCATCCATGGATCCCGTCCTGCAATCCTGAAAAGAGCAATACAGCCCAGTGAGCTCTGTCCCTGCAGGAGGTGACAATTCCTGCCCTGTCTGTGACTCCTCAGCCCCTCCTTGGGCTCAGGACCTCTGCCCCAATCTCCCCGAGTGCTGCTCGCCCCATTCCCTTCCAGAGAAGGATGAGGATCTCCCTGCTCAGTGAGGATGTTCTGGATCCCTTCCCTCTGCTGGTAAAGCAGGGCTGAGCCAGCCTGACAAAATGCAAGGGACCTAAATTGCATTACCTGGCTCAGGAGCTGTGGCTGTGACCTTGGGGGTTAATTAGATAAACAACCCCCTTGCACAGAACCTTCTCTAAATGTCCCAGCCAGACCCCATTAAGGATTTTGCTGTCACTAACCTCAGCCCTCAGTGATTTAATTAGACAATTAGAGGGTGCTTGGGAATGCTCTGTAGTACCCAGAGATATTAACACCATTTGTATTTATATTTAATGACATCGCAGAAGGGACTTTAATTATTCTTTCTTGTCTTTAAACTTCCAAGCAGGAAATTCTCCTCTGACTTCAGCAGCCTCTTGCAGGTGCTGTCACAAACATCGTGTCCCAGGGCCAGAGCTGGGACATCATCGTGTCCCAGAGCTCTTTTCCAATGTTCCTTGGCAGGTGGGCTGTTCTTTGGGCTCCTACAGGAGGAGCAGGAACCGGCAGGGTAAGGAATGGGGAGTGTCCCCCGTGCTTGAGAGACTCTTTAGGATGGTAAAATTCATGGAAGGTTCAGCAATACCCACGGAAGAGCCACCAGCACACCCCTCGGTCCCTGGCATGCTGCAAAGAGCAGGATGCTTCCTGGCACGGCAAGAGAGGGATTTGATCGATGAGGAAAACAAAACCCATCCTCGCTCAGGTCTTTGGCAGCCTCTGAATCACCCAGAATGTCCAATAAAACCTGGGGACAGCCTCCAGCAGCTGCAGCTCGGTCGGGATCTGAGCTGGAATCCCTGCAGGAGCAGGGGCTGGAAGGGCTTTGTCCCAGCCCCCTGCTCACCCACCCCCACCAGCCGGGCCCTTCCTTCCTGCCCTCCCAAAGATGCCATCCTTGCAATCTCTTCCAATAATTGTGTTTTCCCCGGATTACAGCCCCAGTAATACAATTAAGCCTAAATAATACAGATGAAGTGGGGAATAATTTGATTTGCCAACTAATGTTTGAGTCAAGGGTTTTTTTATTCCTCTCTTTTCCTGAATGTACAGTTGACAAATCCCACAACCATTCCCCTCTCCCCGTCCTTCAGTGAGACACAGGGACACAGAGGAATGATTCATCACAGGGGTTGGATGCAGGCTGCTGAAAACCACGGATGTTTGTGTTGGTTTATGCATGGAAGGGGTGGGATCCCCCTGGGAACTCCTCGAGGCAGTGAAAGGGATTGTCTCGGATAATCAAAGACAACGAGGGAAAGTGGGGTCAATGATCCGTTTGACAAAAGCAGAAGGCAGAGGATGCACGGAGCAATTCCAGAGCTGGGGATGTGACAGGAGGCTGCTGCCAGGAGCCATCTGGCCAGAGGGGAGAGGGGGAGCAGCAGCCTTGGGGACTGGGGAATTCACACCTGGAGCCTCCAGGCGCTGCTCGGGGCCTCGCTCCTCGCTCTGCTGAGTTCCCTGCGAACTGGGGGTTTTGGGGGTCTCAGTTCCCCTCAGGGGGTCTGGAGGATCTTGGATCCCCTCAGAACCAGGGGTCCCAGTCCCCTCAGAGCCACCCCAAAAATATGTGGCAACTCCTCTCTGAACTGGGGGGTTTTGGGGATCTCAGTTCCTCTCAGAACTGAGGATCTGGAGGATCTCAGATCTCCTCAGAGCCGGGGGTCCCAGAGCCAGTTCAGAATGGGTCATTCTGTGGGACAGAATGGGACATTCCATGTGACAGAGCCACTGCTGGCCTCCAAAGGCACAGAGAAAAACCCATGGAACACCAGGTGTAGGTGTTTGGGTGTGACCGTGCTTTTCCAGGAGCTGACTGACTGCAGATAGGCCTGGTGAGAAGAATTTTGCAGGGAGTCACTCGGGGTCAGGGCTTTGGAATGTTCTGCTGCTCTTTTCCATTTGCAAAGGGTAAAAATATGAGAGAGGAGCTGGAACAACCTGTGTAAATAAGGAATAAGAAAGGAAAAATAAAACCGCAGGGAGCAGCTTCCTCCCGGGTGCTTTTGTCTGCCTTTTTTAGGCAAATCTGCTGCTGGCCCTCAGCACCTCCCAGCTGCCCCTAAATCCTGCTGCCCCAGCAAGCCAGGAACCAGTTCATGCTCAGGCTACACCTGGATGAGCTGATTTCCAGGGATATGAGGGATCTCTGCATAAAAGCAATGCAGCAAGGGCCAGGCTGGGCCAGCTCTGGAGCAGGCTTTGGTGGAATAGCTCCTAAATCCTTTTTATTCCTGGTTTACTAAAAGATGCTAAGAAAAAAAACCCCAAAAATATGTGGCTTTGGGTGGATGCCTCAAGTTCAGAGCCCAGCCTGCCCTGATATCCCATTTATTTGGATGGGGTAGTGCTGGTCCAGGCCACGTTCCTGCCCCCATCGCCGGCAGAGCAGCAGTCAGGGTTAGGTGACGGCAGGGGAAATACCAGGATGCTTCATTCCAAGTAGATGCGCTCTCCAGGCTGCCAGACAGGGAAGGAAATTGGAAAAATAATCTCTTTCATGTGGGTTTTGGGCCTTGCTGCGAGGAGCCAGGCCAGCATTAACCATCCCACTGGAAAAGGGCCATGGAGCAGGAGCTCTCCTGAGGGGGGCCCGGCTGGAGCAGGGAGGTGGGGGGGACTCTGGAGGGTTTCCCTGTGCTCCCAGTGTGCAGGCAGGCTGGAGTTCCACTGCCAGGCCTGATTTTCCATCCTCTGGAACAGCCCAAGGCCCAACATGGCGATTTGTGGGCTCTGGAAAAGTCAGAGTAGCCCCTGTGGGACAACCCCGTGTCCCTCTGCCGTGAGGGGGGTGTCCCCACACCCAGATCACCGCAGCAGGGAGAAAATCCCAGGATCCGGACAGGCACAGGCTGTTCCCAAGGGAGATGGATGCAGGGCTTTCTTCAGGAGGAGAAGGGTGTGGGAGTTGTTCTCTGCCATGGGGTTCCCTTACCAGGAATCCCCTGTGAGAAAATCTGTGCCAGGGTCAGGAACCAGCAATGAGACAAGCAGGAGTTGCTGGTTTCAGTCTTCAGTTGTTTATTATTTCTTTATCTCAGTTCAGAGCCTTTAGATGACAACAGGCCCTGCACTCTTCAGTGCCAGGTGCCAGAAAGACACAAAATGGACGATTCCAAGGGTTTTTATACAGATCCCTCATCCAATTGAGTTTTACAACGTACCTAACACTTAGTATGTTTTTATTTTTCTACCAATTCCTAATTATTCTTCAGTCACACTGCATCTGCATTGTGACTTTGTCCAACCAATCACTGTGCCACCAACACTGCAGAAAATGGAGCAGATGAAGATGACTAAGTTAACACCCAAAATCCTCCATCTTGTTCTAACTACTACCACACTAAATAATCCAAAATCTACTTTTTCACCCTGTGATAATATACAATATCATCTACTATACAAATTAACAAAAACTCAACTTCTCCCAAAGTCCTGGAAGCTTTTTCCATGGCCAAAGACTAAAAGCTGTGCTCTCCTGAGAAACAAAACCTCTCATGGCAGGCACAGGAGATATTCCTGTGTCCCGGATTCCCACATAGGGTGGGTCCTTGCAGTACAACTGTTCCCTGCCCACAGTGGGCAGTGGGGATGAATTGATCCTTGAGGTGCCTGCCAACCCAAAGCAGTCTGTGATCCCACAGCAAGGGAGCTCAGCTGTGCATGGATGGAAGGCAGCCAAGGAAAGGTGCTTGGGAAAACCTGAATTGTTCCCTGCTGGAGGTGCAGGGAGGGTGCTGATGGCCCAGGAACATCTGCCTGGGATTCTAAGTGTGGCTCAGGGCTCTTCTGTCACTTAGGCCCAGCTTAAAAATGATGTGTGTTCCCCCTCATCCAGCTACAGCCGGGAAATGTCCCAGAGCAGCGTGGGGAGGGAAGGAAATGGAGCCTGGAGGAGGGATGGGGAGGTTCTCCAGCAGAACTCGCTCCTGCCCGAGGCGCAGAGCTCGTGCTCAGCTCTCCAGAGAGACCCGACCATTGCAGCAGGGATGGAGGGTGTCCAACAGGGCTGTGACGATGGATGGGGAGAAGAATGAGGAGGAAAGGCTGAAATGAGCAGTTTCATCCACTCAGGGGCTGTGCCAAAGCCCAGAACTCCTGTTTTGCCCTTTGTATCTGCACCAGGAGCCTGAGCTCTGCCAAGCAAAGCAGCCCGGCCCCAAGGGGCTCATCCAGTGATCCCTGGGTGGGACAGGGGTGACCCAGGGCCTGTCCCAGATCTGATGGACACATTCCAGCCCCTCCAGGTCCCACATTCCATGTGAGCTTCAGGAGCGATCCCATCCCAAACATCGACCGAGGCGGCTGCACTGGGAACACAGCTCTGCAGAGCCGGAGCCAGGAACTGGCTGAGTTTGTGAACACAAGGTATCAATTCTCTGCTCTCCCTCCAGGCTGGAGCTGTTCTCTCCTTCCCAGCCCAAACACCTGCGGTGCTCTGCGCTTGGACTCAGCTGCCCACCCCAGCTCTCACCTGCAGAGCCCCTCCCAGCCAGGCCTGGATGGATTTCCCAAAGGAGCAGAGCCCTGGGGCCCTGCAGTTGGGATTACAGACACAGCCCTGCCAGCTGGGGTCATCTGGGAGCGTCCCCAGCTGAATGTCACCTCTGTCCTGTGCTGGGGTGTGGGACAGCATGGCGCACTGGGGACATGGGGCTCCTCAGGAATGGGGTGACCGAAGGAGCCCAAATCTCCCAGTCCTCTCCCACACCCATGGCCAAACATTCCCTCTGGTCTGGGGGCTCCAGGGGGGCTGGGGGGAGATCCCAGAGCTCTGTCCATGCTGTGGTCCAAGAAAGGGCCTGAAGACAGAAGGATTTGTCCTCCAGCCAGGACCAAACCTCTCCCTGCGTGGCAGCTGCTGTCCCTCCCATTTTCCTCCTGGCAGCTAAGTTGTTAATAAGCCTCCTTTTCTCAGAGTCCATTGAAATGACTATTTTAAAACAACTACAGATGTGCTAAATTGGCTCAGCATAATAGGATGAGATGGAGAATAAAGGTTTCCCCAGTGGGCTGTCGCCAGCACAGGTAATTTATTACCTGGGTGGCTAATTACACGCTTCCCAGCTTTCCAGGGTGAAAACATCTTGATATTTCCTAGTTAAGGAGGCCTGACACGAGTGAAATGACCAGACATGTGAATAGGAAACGTGGTGATGAAGTACCTGCGAGCTGAAGAATGCAAAGGAAAAGGCATTCTGCAGCCAGGAAAAATGAACTGTGGGATTTCCCCCAGCACCTTGGGGGAGCGGGGAAGGGCTGCACCCCTCCAGCGCTGGCCAATTCCTGCACTTTCTGCAGGAAAACGGCTGCTAACTGAATTCCAAGCTGGAAAAAGAAAAAAAAAGAAAAAAAAAAAAAAAAAGAAAAAAAAAAAAAAAAAAAAAAAGCCTCACATAAAGCAGAGAGGAGAAAGGGTTTCATGAATTCTGCACATGCACTAGTGAGCTTTGGGGGCTGTGGGAAGGGGAAAGCTCCGCAGTCCTTCCCTCTGCCCAGGGCTGGCAGCACCCCCTGGCCCTGCTGGTGGATATTCCTCTCCACCAGGCATCCAGGAAGGAGAAGCTGGTGTATGAGGAGCTCCGTCATTCCAGGAGAACCCTCCCAGCTCCAGCTCCTCTCCACCCCGAGGAATCACCCCATACCCCGCTGCATTCCGGGCAGTGCAGGTAGGAAACACGTCTCCATTATCTTCTGGTTTGTTATTTGGTTATAAAATGTAATGTTTGCTTGTTTAATGGCTTCGAGACAAGCTGTCCTATAAAATACACACTCCGTGAACACAGCAAATGGGCCAATTTTCCCAGGATTTAAAATCGATGGCCTGGAGCAAATCCCATCCAGGAGAAAGATGCCTGGTGGAAGTGCCTGTGGCAGCCCATGGCCTCCAGGCAAACACAGGAGCTGGGGGTTCACGGAGGGCTGGAAACATCAGGGCCAAATCAAACTTTGAAAAATAGGTTTTTTCCCTGGAGAAGCTGGAGTGGGATTGGGTTGTGGGGTCAGAGCCTGCTGGGTGACCCATTCCTGTCACCAGCTTTGGAGGCTGCTCGTGGTGACCTGGCCTTGTTCCATGGCCAGCAGAGGGGACAGAGCTCTGCCTGCTCCTGGGAGCTCACTCTGCGCTTGGATCTTCCCATGAGGACAGGAAATGATGGCAGCTAAAATGGGATCCAGGCTTCCAGACCCCTGGGTGCTGTTTTAGCACCCAAAATCCGCCCAGCAACGAGGATGTACCTGGTTCTTCTCAGGTGTTTGTCTTCAAGATCCCTGTCTAATGAAAGAAGCTGTCCGAGAGCTGGCACAGCACCCAAGGAAATCTTCCCTGGAATTCCAAGGGATCTTCCCTTGATACTTGGGAAGGTTCTGGAGCTCTTCATTCTCCTGAATTCACAGAAGCAGCAGGAACTGAGATGGCAGCCCCTGGGAAGTGTCCCGAGCTCCTCCCTGTCTCTCTGCAGTGGGGGAGCAGAAAATACCGGGATTTTCTCTCCTGGGACCCATTTCACAGCTGGCAGCAGGAAAGGACGGGGCTGGGTGGTGCCATGGTCGGGGGATGGAGGGATGGATGGATGGATGCATGGATGGATGGATGGATGGATGGATGATGGATGGATGATGGATGATGGATGATGGATGGATGATGGATGGATGGATGGATGGATGGATGGATGGATGATGTATGGATGGATGATGAATGGATGGATGATGGATGGATGGATGGATGGATGGATGGATGGATGGATGGATGGATGGATGGATGGATGATGGATGGATGATGGATGATGGATGGATGGATGATGGATGGATGGATGGATGGATGGATGGATGGATGGATGGATGGATGATGAATGGATAGATGGATGGAGCTCCAGTGTTGCCCAAAATGTGGATCGCAGAAACATTGGATGGTTTGGGTTGGATAGGACCCTAAAGCTCACCCAGCCATGGGCAGGGACACCTTCCACCATCCCAGGTTTCTCCAAGCTCTGTCCAGCCAGGCCTTGGACACTTCCAAAAATGTGAATCCATTCTGGGAATTGTGGGATAAGCTCCCATCTGCTGTCACCTTGTAACACTGCAATTCTTTGTATTTTCCCCCCAAAAATCCCCATATTTTTGTGGCACATGGGGCTAGGGTGATCCCAACTGTTTCTGGGAAGGGGAATGTTGGGGATAAAGGGAAGAGCAGGAAAAGGAGGTTTTTGCGGTATGAAAGGGGCCTCACTCCCGGGGATAAAAGGGAGGGATGTGTGTGCATGTCTTTGGATCCGCAGCATCTCCCAAAGCTCGAGGTTTATGCTTCTTTATCCTCCGACTTCTTCCTTAATGAGAAATTAATTAGCCTTGTAGTTCCTGCTTGGGAACTTGTAAACACTCAGCGCTGCCTGTTGCTCCCCCCACCTGGGTCCCACCCCCCTTCCCTGCAGTCCAAGATATCTGACAAAAACACTCCCGAACAAAGCGCTCCCGCGAATTCAGGGAATTATCGGGAAGCTGGAGCAGGGCTGAGATAATCGGCCCTAAATAGCGGCTGATTGCGCTTCCTCCGCGGCTGCCGAGGCTCCCTCCCACCCCCCATGAGCGGCCCGGGGCCACCGGGGCGGGAAGTGACCGGGCTGGGGATGGCCGGGATGCTCCTCTGGGGGATGGTGCTGCCGGCTCCATTGCCTCGCTTTTGGGAAAAAAAAAAAAGGAAAACAAAAGGAAAAGCAGTGATTGCGTGGCGGTCCTGGTTGTGAAGTCCCCACTGCCATGTCCCCACTGCCATGTCCTCATTGTGATGTCCTCACTGCGTGTCCCCACTGCCATGTCCCCACTGCCATGTCCTCACTGCCATATCTTTACTGCGATGTCCCCACTGCCATGTCCCGCTGTCATGTCCCCACTGCCATGTCATCACTGTGATGTCCCCACTGCCTTATCCTCAATGTGATGTCCCAACTGCCATGTCCCGTTGTGATGTTCCCACTGCCTTATCCTCAATGTGATGTCCCCACTGCCATGTCCTCACTGCCATGTCCTCACTGTGATGTCCCCACTGCCATGTCCTCAATGTGATGTCCCAGCTGCCATGTCCTCACTGCCATACCCTCACTGCGATGTCCTCACTGCCATATCCTCACTGCCATGTCCTCACTGCCATGTCCCCACTGCCATGTCCTCACTGTCATGTCCCCACTGCCATGTCCCCACTGCCATGTCCCCACTGCCATGTCCTCCTTCCCCGCCCTCCTCCCGCCTGGGCTCTGTGTTGTCCCTGTGCCCCGAGCAGCTCCCGGTGGTTCAGTCTCTGGGAGGGGAAGGTCGGCTCTGCCGCTCTCCACCAAGCCCAGTCTGAGGAGCTCCTGGGCTCAGCTGCTCCAGCCTCTCCAAGCCCACCCTCATCCCTGCCAGCAGCCACAGCCTCTCCTGCTCGGCACAGAGCTGGAAGTGCTCAGTGGAAGTTGAGCATCCTCAGGAACACATCCAGACCCACGGGAACACATCCCTGACACCCCTGTGAGCAGGATGGGCTCCCAGGGAGTGCTAAAAGAGGTAGGAACAAGGCTGGGAAGAGTGGGCTCAGCCCAGTGGATCACACTGCTGGGACATACCCTGGATCCATGGCACTGAGCAGGAGAAGGATCATCTTTGTGCCAGAACCTCATTAGTTTTCACTAAAATATAATTTTTCCAAAGGGAGAAGTTTAATTAGCAGGGAAATAATGGGATGAATTGCTGCAAATTCAGATGACAAGGAGTGCTCCGAGGCCACAGGGCAGCAAGGAGCATGAGCTGTGTACAAACCGCAGCACTGGGCAGTGATGGGGCAGCTCCCACACCCACTGAGCCGAGGACAATGGATCCTGTACCCGAAGCCTGCAGATTTGATCCACTGATCAAACTTGATCCATTTGATCCAAAACAAGGCTGTTTTGCCCCAAAATCCATGTTCTGCCCAGCTGTTGATGTGTCAAGGGTCAGCTCTGCCGCCTTGAAGCCCAGCTCTGCTGCTGACACACTTCCCAGCACAGTCAGTGAGCAACCGAGGAGTTTCCTACCCACAGGAGTTTCCTGCCCACAGGAGTTTCCTGCCCACAGGAAGGTGGATCCCACGAGTGGGTTTGGTGGTGGGGAAGTCTCCTGATGCCTCCCGCTCTTTCCTCCTGTGCTGCTCAGCTGATGGGACAGAATGGATTTGTGTCATTTCCTCAAGGAGGAAATGTGCTATTCCAAAGAGGACTTGGAGCTCCTTCAGCAGTGAGTCATGACTTTGTGTGTAAGCTAAACACTGGAGCAGAATCATAAATAAATAAAACTGCCTTCATAAACTGGAAATTAAACACATCCCGTCCTTGTTTGCGATGCACCATGATTCATGCTGCTGCTTCCTACTTCAAGGGTTATTTTAAACCAGGCTTTGCAGGCGCTTTGAGCCTTTTATCCATCCCTTGAATTGCCCTGTGCTGCTGCTCGAGGAACGTTTGTTTGATATGATAACAAATTCCACCCTCGTGTTCGCTCTCCCCGTGCTGCGTCCTTGCAGGGCTGGTGGCAGTGACAGGCGTGAGGGTGCTGCTCTGCGGGCTGTGGGACATCCCAGGTCACCAGGTCACCTCCATCTCCACGCCAGGCTGAGGAAACGCTGCGCGGAGCTGGAGCCTGTGCTCATACAGAGCTGACACCGCTCCTCGCTGGAAGTGCTGATCCTCCCTATTCCATTTCCCAGCCCCTCTCTCCTCCTCCCTAGAGCAGCAGCAGAATTTGGGCAGACAAACCTGGGTCAGGCACTTGGTGACAGAATAGAATCATGAAACCACAAGATCCTTTGGGTTGGAAGTGGCTTTAGAGTTCATCCCAATCCACCCCCCTTCCACTGCTCCAAACCTCCAGCCTGGCCTCGGACACTTCCAGGGATGGGGCAGCCACAGCTTCTCTTTACAATCACTCTCATCAAACCTTCCTCAAGATCAGACCTCATCAGCTTATTTTTTTTTCTTTTTTTCTTTTTTTCTCACCAGGATGATTTCCAGCTGGATCAATTCCCGAGCCTGGCTCCCAAGGAATAGTGGGAGGAGCAGCTGAGATGCCACCACAGTGGATCTGTCACCCAAATGGGAGGTGGGGAACTGCCCAAACTCTTCTGCCCAAAACCTGGGATCCCTCCTGCCTGGGATCCCTCCTGCCCTGCACTGGGCACCACCTGTGGAATCATAAATCACTTAACGTGTGCAGAGAGGTGAGAAGGTGCCTTGTACCCCAATCTCCCCCACCCTCCTCCTCACTCCAAATGGGATCTAGACACTGCATTAGACAAAAAAAGCCACTCCCACAGCACCTGACCTGTCACAAAATTTACAGATTTCACAAATTTCACATTTCAAGAGGGAGCTGACCCTCAGAGGCACTCAGCCAAAACTCATCCTGTTCTGCCCTCGCAGCTGTCCCCCAGCTGAGCCCTGCGGCAGCAATGCCACCACAGTGGAGGCCCAGCAAGGATATTTTGGGATGTTTTGGCTCCTAATCCTGCCCCACCACCCCTTGGCTCCGGGGTGTCTGTGGAGCTCTGGGCTCGGGCGGCTCTGAGGGCTCGCTGGGTGAATAGGTCACCTCAGGCATCTGGGGTCACCTTAGGGTGACCCTGCTCCTCATTTGGGCTGGGAAAAATAAGTGTGGCTCTGCCAGCCCCTGGGCTGTGAGGAGGAGTGGGCTGAGCGGCTGTGAGCCATTGCTGTCTTTTTCCAGGTGGTTTGTCCCTCCCTGGACCAGATTTGGGTTTGGGTTTGGCCTGAGGCTGGGAGCTCTGGGAGGAACTGGATTCTCCTGGGGGATGATGCCAGGAGCCTTGGTGCGCCCCAGGACATGAGCTGGGAATAAAGAGAGGGCCTGGACACTGCACGCTCACCTTCATTCTTGTCCTTTAATCCAGTTATCCCCTTAAATCCACGCTTTTCCTCCTGCCTGTGCCGTACCCAAATCACAAAGCACGGGGTTCATCTCTTCCCTAACGCTGAGCCAGATCCTGCCTGTGATTTCACTGTGGTCAGAAACCTCAGAGAATTCTGTGCAAAAGGGTCCAAATCCCCTTCCCCAGTGAAATACCTGCCGGTCCCTGATCCAGCTCTCATTCTCCAGCTGAAAACCTGCAGTTCCCAGCTGCAATTCTCCAGTTAAAAACCTGCAGCTCCCAACTCTCCCTCCCCAGCTAAAAACCTGCAGCTCCCAGCTCCAACTCTCCACATAAAAACCTGCAGTTCCCAGCTCCAACTCTCCAGATAAAAATCTGCAGTTCCCAGCTGCAATTCTCCAGTTAAAAACCTGCAGCTCCCAGTTCCAACTCTCCATTTAAAAACCTGCAGTTCCCAGCTCCAGCTCTCCCTCTCCAGTGAAATACCTGTGATTCCCCGTCTTGGCAGAGCTCAGCTGCTGGATCTGCTCCCTCCAAACCAGGCTGGAACACGTCAAGCAGGAACGTTAACTATTTTTCCAGCTGTCTGGAGCTCTCGATCCATAAAACACACACTGATGTTAAACTTCCCTGCCCCGCCAAGGAGATGCCAGTGATGCTGGGTTGTTTTATTTTGTTTTGTTTTTTTTGTGGCTTTTTATTTATGTGGGGGATTTTTGTCTGTTTGTTTGTTTCGTTGGTTTTTCTTTTTTTTTACTTTAAGTGATTTTCAGAACTTGGAGGAAATCCCTGGCAGGGGTGCTCGTTCTGCAGGAGCTGCAATGTGTGGCTGCTCCCCAGGCTGGGTGGGTGTGAGAGCGTTGCCAGCAGCAGCTCCAACGGGCGCCACCCCGGAGGCAGAAGTCACAGAATGCCAGAACGGTTTGGGTTGGAAGGGACCTTATAAACCATCCAGTTCCACCCCTTGCCATGGGCAGGGACACCTTGCACCATCCCAGGTGACTCCAAGCCCCGTCCAAACTGGTCTTGGATATTTCCAGAGATGGGGCAGCTGCAGCTTCTCTAGGAAAACCATTCCAAGGCCTCACAGGCTCCAGATGAGGGGGTGGAACAGCCCCGAATCTTGGATTCAGATTTGTCTGTTCCCTGAGATGCCTGAGGACCCCAGCCCACGCCAGTTGGTCCCAATTTTGGGTGGAACAGTGCATTAGCTGGGCCAGGCTGAAACCAATTTGAACCCATCTTTGAACCCGATTCCTCTCTGAGGTTGTTTGGGATAGACCCGATCCTAAAGGGAGCAGCAGACAGAGCAGACTAAACATGCAATATTAAATAGCAAGTGCTAATATGAGAGCCATTAAACACGAGCCCTCTCCTGCCTCTGGAGCAGCTGGAATTGGGGCTGCTCTCCCGCTGACGGATCCTGGTGCTACCGAAAGCCAGCACGTGTATGGATCGGATTGCTGGAATGAGGGAGAAATTCCGTTTCCTGCTGCCAATCTTTCTGGCGTTCCATCCTCTGCCCCTGCTCTCAGCCGAGGTGTTTTTCCCCTGAGAAGGGGAGCGTGGCTGTCCAGCTCCTGGCTCTGGAAGGTTGGCGGGGAGGCTTCTCCCCCAGCCTGCTGGAAAATTAGAGAAATCTTGTTTTGTTTTGGTTTTGAGGTCCTGGGAGGGATCTGCTGGCCTTGCAAAAACTTCTATCTTCGTCTCTCTTGCTCTCTTCCAGAATTTCAAAGCCACAGCACTGGGATAAATCCAAGAGAGGGTTCCTGGATGGTCACAGTGGAGGGGAGTGGATGCAGAGCCCCCGGGCTCGGGCCAGAGGTTTTCCAGCTGTGCTGGGAACAGCAGGGACAGGGAGGTGTTGGTGGAGGAAATCACCCAGAGCAGCCTGAAAGGAAAATCCCTGAGGTGAAGCCCTGTTTGCTCCACGCTTGTCCTGCACTTCCTTCACATCTCACTCTCCCTCTGGGTGAAATTCCAGGAAAAAACTGACAAACATCAACAGCCAAGTTCCCCGGGGGCTGTGAGAGTGAAGGAATGAGAGAAATCCTGACTCCATCCCAGAGCACGATCCCCGTCCCGCTGTCAGCAGCACTTGTGCTCTCAGGTCCTTGCCCTTATCTGCAATTTTTCCCCTTTGCTGGAGCCTCTTGATTATCACTTCGGAGCAAACCTTCCACTTGACTTAACACGAACCAATGTCCCATCCACATATCTGCAATTCCTGACAAATTAGCCAGGGAGGATGGATGGAGAGAGAGCGTGTCAGCCTTCCAGCCCTTCCCCTTTTGGGATCTGTACTGGGAACGGAGGTGGGGCCCCTCCTGGTGCTGCTGCTCCACGTTCCCTCTGCTTCCTTCGTCTCCTCCATGAGGTTCTGGAAAACATCCTTCCTTCTTTCCTCTTCTTTCCTTTCTCTCACTGAAGGGATTTTTTTTTTTTAGGTGATTCAGTGAGGCAGCATCCTGAGGAATCAACATCCCAGCTCTGCAGAGGTGAGGAGTCTTCTCGTGCCCTGCAGCCCAAAAGATGGCACAGCCCGACTCCCCAAAGTGGCTCCCGCTGGCCCAGGAAGCAGCCAGCCCCTGGGCCAGGGTGACCTGTGCTGGGACAGCAGGGGCAGAGCCACTCCCGCCCTCCCAGGGCCTGGCTCCAGCATCCCTCTGCCTGCTCCATGGATTTCAGCTCAGGAACAAAACTGTGGGAAGGCAGATGGATGATGGATTCGTCAAGGGGTTTTCATGAGAAAATCTTCAAACACTGAGTTCTGGTTCTGCCGTTCCAGCAGTGCAGCCTTCACTGAGGCTTCAAATCCTCCTGGAAGCATTCCCGTTGTCCAGCAATTCCCATGGGCTGGCATTGTTAGGGATTCCTTTGTTCCGAGCTTTTCCATTCCCTGCAGCCTCTCGAGTGCCCAAGCACTGAGTACCTGCCGTGGGAGCCTTGTTCCTGTGCCACGGAGTGCTGGAAGTGCTCTGGGAGGCTGTGGAAAACGAGGAATGGCCCGGGATGTTCCCATGCAGAGAGGCCCTGCACTGATCCCAGAGTTATTGGGGCTGGAAGGAAGCTCCCCCAGCTCACCTGCCACACTTTATCCTGCACATCGGGCTGGTAAACCATCCCTGTCAGATGTGTGCTTAGCCTGATCCTTGGATATCTCCGGGGAAAGCAATTCCGCTGCGTTCCACTGGCTGAACTCTTGTCAGAGCTATAAAGGTTTCCCTAATGCTTAACTTTCATTTTCTCCGCTGCAACACAACCCCATTATGAGGCTTTGAGCTCCTGGATGGCTCCGTTCCCCTAAGCCCCCATCTGAGGGGCTGGGAAGGACTGGGATGAACTGGCTCTGACACAGTTCCAGCCAATTCCCTTTAATTTGAGTTAAGGTAGGCAGAGTTTATGGGATCAGAGCAGGTTTTGAATGGGCTTAGGCAGCACTCAAATGTCTTCTTGGGAGATGAGCTGGGCTGTGGAGCTGCTGCCCTGCCTGTGTCCCCTCCTGTTGGCTGGGGAATGAGGAGGGAGTGACCCCTCTGAGGGGCAGGGGGCACACAGGGGGCACCAGGTTCCTGGGGAACGTGGGAAATGAGGTCTCGGTGGGATCTGAGGGTCCTGCCTGCGGGTCCCTCTGTCCCCTCTGCACCAGCTCCCCTCTCTGTGGGCATCCACTCTGTCCTGGTACCCAGCGACTGGGGGGGCTGGGATGTGCAGGGACCTGCCTGAAGAGAGGGGAATTTGTTGGATCCCAGCTCCCTTCCTTCAAAATCCCCTTTCTGGGCTCTTCCCAGCCCTGGCACATGCTGAGCAGGAGGGAAGGGGCAAGGCCGGGGCTGCCTGCAGTGGGGGTGAGGGGTTTGTGGGGCTGCACTCCCCAAAACCATCCCCTGTGCCGGGTGAGCTGGGACAGCTCCTGCGATCCAAACACCAGAGAGAGGAGACGGGAATGGAACAGGGAAATGAGGAAATTCCAAACTTTCCCCAGATGAAAAACAGTGGGGAGGGGGGTTTTGGCAAATGGAGCAGCTCCCAATGGCTGCATTTTGACAAGGATCCTGAAAACACTTGGAAGCACTTCCAGGTGAGGACAAGGTGAAGCTCAACCTCCAGTTATGACCACGCCTGCAGGGTGAAGCAGGTCGATTCCCTCTGCCTGGTCCTGGAGGCGCTGAACTCATTTCCTGCCATCCCAGAGGTTATCAGAGATGGGGAAAGTGGGACGCAGGGATGGCACAGGGCAGAGACGGTGCTGGAACCCACCAGGTATGGTTGGAAAAGTGTGGGAGTGGGGAACACGGGGAGGCAATGCCAGCAGGGCTGGGAGGGCAATTCTCTCCTTCCACCCACGGGCTCTCTTAAGCCCTCACCTGTCAATCACTGCCTTATTCCATGAATCCTAAATCCACTTGCAGCTCCTTTCAATAAAATGGGAACACGCACCTTCCCGGAGTGAAACATATTAGAGCAGTTTGTCACTGCCTCATCCAGGAGGGATTAATTCCCAAATCATTTCCTGACATGTTTTATCGGCACTTATTAAAGCAGGAGCTGCGTTGGGCAATCCTCGGATAAACGGAGCCATAATTTAACACCTCCTCCATCCTATTAGCGAGGAGCAGGATTTATTTTCTCAGCACAACTTTAATTACGGAGAACACACGCCGGGGATGGAGGCGGCTGGATCCTGGAGGTTAAGGATGAATCCTGCCTCGGGGCAGGGCACAGGATCTTCCCAGAGCTGCTGACTCACCTGCGGTTGGCGTGTCTGGCTCCAGGTCTGCAACGTGACCTTGGCACCTGGGTCTCCCGAAGGTGGTGGTGGTGGTGCAGGGAGATGTGGAGCGCCGGGAATGCCCAGGCTGGCTGCATGCCTGCCTCCCATGCCCCAGGGGCAGCCGAGTTCTCCTGGCTCCCCATCGCTGCTGCTTTCCCAGTGGAAAAGGAGCCCCAAATCCCTGCTCAGCTGCCTGACTGGGTTCCCTGGGATCTGTCCACTTTGTGGCTCACTGCACTGGGAAAATTGGGAAAATTTGTGCTGCCCCCTGCCCTGCTTCTCTCTGAGGCTGGAATCCTTCCCTCAGCCCCTGAGCGCTTCCACTGCCTCTGGGAATTCTGCACAATCACCAGACAGCTCACAGGGCTGTCAAAGGACTTGGAATAACAGGGATTGGGATTCCGGGTGGTTCCACAGGAGCACTGCTCTCTGCTCCTGCAGCCTGCGTCCCTGGGGCAGGGCCGGCTGTGATCCCGGCCTGCCAGGATGCTGCAAAACAGCACCAGGGACATAGAGAAACCCCAGGACCTGACCCAGGGCCTTCTGGAAAAGCTGGATCCCTCCTCTCCTGGCAAATATCACCGGGAGCTTGTCAGGAATCCTCACGTTCCCCCGAGCACAGCCGTGTTCCTGCTCTTTTCCATGAGTTTATTTTCGGCTCTGGAAGCTGTCTCTTAATTTCTGCACCTTTGTTCTGTGTCTGGGGGGTCTGGGCGCTGCCTCCTGCTCCTCACTCACATGCTGGTGAGGCAGGGATGAGTCCAACGGCTTTGGGAATGGGGACACACAATCCAGGCCCTTGGGACATCTGAGGAGCTGTCATTGCCGCCACCTCTGCTGGGAAAGCTCCAGGGGCGCTTGGCACGGATGCCAAGGGATGCAGGGAAGCTGTCCCTGTGGAAGGGCCGGGATCCAGGGGTGCTGGAGCAGCAAGGGCCGGGAATGCTCCTCAAGGATCCCTGCAATCTGCCCAGAGAACCCAGCTGGATGAATCCACGGCTCCCTCGCAGCCACTGCCATTCCAGCCCCAATCATGGATCGGGAGAAGTAATAATCCCTTATTAAACTCCGAATCCCAGAGCAGTCTGGGGCTGGGAAGGAGTGCAGAGGGAGGAGATGCTGGAACACCTCGGGCTGATGTCATTCCTTGCAGTCAGGAACAGGAGAAACACAATCCAGTTCAGTTCTCCCCAGCAGAACAACAGGGAAAGTCCCCGAGGGAAGATTGGGAAAAGGGAAACAACAACACCAACCCAAAGAACTCCAAACTGAGAGAGGAGAGGGAGAAAAATAGATGAAAGGAAAAAATCAAAAAAAGCCAGACAAACCCATCCCCCTGAGGTGTCCCCTCAGTGTGGAACAGTTTCCCTCTTCCCCCACTTCCCCCAGCCCCAGCCGGGCTCCTGAAGCCATAAAATCCGAGTTTGTGGCGTGTTCAATCGATTATTCCCCGAACGCCCAGCTTTGGAGACAGGTAATTCATTTCAGCCCCTCTACGGCTACATGCAAAGGAAAAAAAAAAAAAAAATCCCCTTTCCCTTTTCCTTTCTTCCCATGCTGCTTCCAGCCCTTTCTCTGGGCTCCCTCCTCCCCTCTCCCCCTCTCCGTGCCCCCAGACACGAGCGATTCCCAGGGAAAGGTGCGGCCATTCCCACAGTGAAACCCAAGGCAGGTAATGACTTTCTCACCCCATCCATACTTCTCCAGAAACTCCTGCCCCTCCAGCTGCATCCCTTTATTTCCGAGAGGCCAGCGGGAGGGGGGATGTGCCAGCCCCCTCCGGTTCCCTCTCCTCCAAGGCCTCTCCATAAAAAAGAAAGGAGGAAGATATAAAGGGAGCAAGTGTTTGCGGGGATAGAGTTTCCGTGAGGCGGAGTGCTTGGGAAGCAGGGGCTCTTCGGTGTCCGGGAAGGAGCAGGTTCCTGACATCCCGCTGTGCTCTCCGTATGGGATGTGCCGGCGGGATGGCTCGTCTGCTGCTGCCAGCTCTGGGGAAAACATCACAGAATCCTCATGGAATGGTTCCTGTTGGAAAAAAACTCAAAGCTCAAATCATTCCCGCCACTTTCCACCTTCCCCTAGCCCAGGGTGCTCCAAACCCCATCCAGCCCGGCTTGGACACCTCCAGGAGTCCAGGGGCACCCACAGCTTCTCTGGGCACCCCGTGCCAGGGCCTCCCCACCCTCACAGGGAAGGATTTCTTCCCAATATCCAATCTCAATGTCCTTTTGTAGTTTAAAACCATTCCCGCTTTCCTATAAACATCTGCCCATGTAAAAAGTTGCTCTCCAAGGAGAAAGGAGGAGCTGGATTGGGGGTCCACTGGAGTTTGGCCATTTCCCTGGGAAGCCTCGACTGCTGCCAGTCCCGAGTTGCTGGGCCCAGCTCAGCCCAGGTCCAGCTGCCGTGTCCAGCCTTGTGCCAGCTGCTGTCCCTGCCCTGGGAACAGCCACAGCTTGGGGCCAGGGTCTGGAATGGGGAGAGCCAGGTGTGGGGCTCGGCACCCTGAAGGAAACAGAGAGGTTTGTTGGGATCTCTCCTGCTCCAGGTACCTGGGAGAGCCGGAGCTCTGGCAGCCCAGTTCATCCCTCACCAAGCAGGGCCACGTCCAAGGGCTGCTCCCGACCCCGGAATGGCAGCCTGGGACAGGGACAGGCTGGGATCAGGGCTGGGACACTCCTGTGCCTGTTCCCAGTTCTCTGTCACTCCCTGTAAACGATCTTCGCAGAGCTCTGGAAATCCAAGTGTGGATGAGCGGCTTTGAAGGGCTCTGGAACGCGGTTTATGGGATTACACCTGGGCTCACCTGACTCCACAAGGGTTTTCATCCTAATGCGTGCTGGCTTCCCGGGAGAAGAGGAGATTACCCAGTGCTGACAGCTTTGCTGGCAAAGCCTCCTGCACTGGGAGACTCTTCCATCAAAACAGGGTGCAGTGCTGCCAGCCCGCAGCCCTGGGCTGGGAATTCAAGCACAAACATGTTTCTGTCTGGGGAATCCCGGGACAGCAGGAATATTTTGATCAACAAATATATTTTGAGGTGTTTCATACCAAGGTCAAAGCTCATTGGTGCTCCCTCCCTGCTCTGGCTGCTCTCACTCTTCTCTGCTCTCCTCCGAAGGACTGCTCCTGGATCAGAGCCTGCCTGACCCTTTTCCATGTGCTTCACATTTTCACATTCCCCACTCTGCCCTCGGCTGCTCCCAGCCCTGGGCCACTGTCCCAGACCTCCCACTGCCCAAAGAAACCCAACAAAGCTGGGCTGGAGGAGCAGTTGCAGTCCCAGTTTAAGTGGGAATGAGGAGCCCATGGCAGAGCTGGCAGCAGCGTTTCCATTGACCAGAGCCTGGCAAATTTCCATTTCCATTGCCCAGAGCCTGGCAAATTTCCGTTTCCAGCAGCATTTCCACTGCCCAGAGCCTGGCAAATTTCCATTTCCATTGCCCAGAGCCCGGCTAAGCTGGGATGGCTCTGCGAGGCTCAGTGGCCAGCTGACTTTGAAGGGTCTCTGGTCTCTGCTGCTCAGGAGCTGTCCCAGCTCCTGCTGGGTTTCCTGGTGGACTCTGCAAGGCTCTCGTGTGCTCCTGCAAACCTGCAGCAGCTCTGCCCGAGGCGGATTCCCACCCAGCTAAAGAGGACGCTGAGGAAGGAGCTGGCACCATCTGAAGCAGCCCCTGAGGAAAAAAAAGAACGTTGCTGACAGTTCTGAGGATGCCTGGCTCCCACACACGGCTCCTTCTGATTAGCTTTGAAGCATATTTAATCGGGGGGATTCGGTTTATTCCTGCAGAAATCCCTCCTGCCTGGTGCGGGGAGAGCTGCGCCATTCCCACCACCCAGGATCCCTGTCCCTGTCCCCCCCACACACCACGGACACCCGCCAGCTCCACGTGGAAGGCCACCAGAGCAGCAGCAGTGGCTCTGGCTCTGCCCAGGGGGACGTGTGGGTCACGCTCAGCGTTCCCTGTCCTGTGTGGGGGAAAGGAGTGGGAACTCCCTTCTGGCAGCAGCGAAACCTGGATCGACTTGGAGCTCAGGGAATAAATCACCAAAGAATTTCCTGCTCCCAGCAGCTCCCAGTTCCTGCCGTGAGCAGGGCTGGTGTTGACTGGAATGGGGACAGGCCCGTGGGCTCCTCGTGGTTGTGTCACTGGGGGGGATCTGTTTTTCAGTGGGATCAGACCCTGACACCTACCAGGAACAAAGCGGGATGAGCTGCTCCCACTTTATTTTCTCCAGCACTGAGCATTTTATCTACCAGCTGCACACAACAAAAGCATTTACCAGGCAAAGGAAAAAACAGCCTGGTGGTGTCAGGAAAAGGAATTTCCTATTCCTTGGACAGAGTGTGGAGCTGGGCCTCAGACTGGGCTGCAGCACCTTCATGGCAGGGACCTGTGTGACAGCTCTGCTGGGCTGTGGGATCCCCTCCTGCCATCCCACAGCCCCTGGCTCCCAACCACCAGCGCGGATCAGCAGCTGCCAGTGAGCTGGGATGCTCAGCTCTGCTCAGCTCGGCTCTGCTCAACTCGGCTTGGCTCGGCATGGCTCTGCTCAGCTCAGCTCAGCTCAGCTCAGCTCAGCTCACTCAATGGTTATTTCCCGTGCGGAGCTCCCAGCTCTCCCATTTCTCTTCCCACCAGCCCGGCCTTTGGCTTAGACTTGCAAATGACAAATTACGCTTCTGCCTCTAATTCCAGCTTCCCTGGCATCCTCCACCGGCACAGAAAGCAGCCGGATCTGAGCAGACAGCGGGAGGTCGGCGTCTCCTCTGCTCCGGCTCCCTCCTCCTGCCTTAATTGCAGCCTAACGTGGTTTGAGGTGTATTAAACACACAAATTATCCTGCAAAGCCTCGGGAAGTGCTGCTTCCCCAGGCCTCTAATGGGAGCTGACAGAGCAACCAGAGGAGCTGTTAACGGCTCGGCTTTGTCTGGAACGGCCCCGGCGAGGGAGCGCCGTGCGGGGCTGGCACCGGGGCTGGCACCGGGGCTGGCACGGCTCAGCCACCGCGTCCCCGTCACCGCCCTCGCCGTGGTCCCCCTGTGTCGGGGCATCGCGGAGAACCGGAGGCTCCTGGCAAAGCCCCCGCAGCTGCACCTGCGCTGCCGCCGAGCGCTGCTGATGGGCTGGAGGCGGCTCAGAGGAGAAGCAGCAGCACAATCAAGGAGCTGCAGGGCAGGATTTGTACGGCGACTTTAAAGGGGCGGCGTGACGGAAACGAGAACAAGCACTCGAGCACGCCGAGGTTTAATCTCGGGCTCAGACAAAGCTGATGCGGACCAGGAGCAGATTGAACGCGCTCAGGAGGGAAAATCCACCTCTGCTCACAGCGGGAATGATGGAGAGCCATCGGGATCCTCCGGGAGCGATAGAGAGCAATCGGGATCCTCCCAGAGTGATGGAGAGCCATCGGGATCCTCCTCCAGGCTCAAATTGCCGAGGACGGAGGGTTGGAGAGCGAGGGAGGTGTTTGGGTGAGCCCACGGCTGTAACGAGCGATGGGAAGCACAGGAATGGAGCAGGAAAACACAGGCTGAATGTGTGAATGAATTCCCACTTAGGGATTAGGGAATGTCACTATCCCAGAGCAGGAGGTGTGTCCTAACCCAGGTCTGATCTTTCTGCTCCCAGCTCTGCTCGCAGCCCACCCTCCAAGGAGGAAGATGAAGCCTAAATAAAGCCCAGCCTAACACAGGTGAAGGCACTGAGAGGGGCAGAGGTTTGTAGGGACAATCTGCCCTTCATGGCTCAGCCACCCTCCAGATGCCCAAGGAAGCAGACGTGGAATGTTCTGCCCAACAAGAATCCAACAAACCTGGGAAATTGGGGAAAAAAGCTCCTTTTTTTTTTTTTTTTTTTTTTTTTTTTTTTTTTTTTTTTCCAGCTCTCTCATCTCCAGCTGCACCAAGGACTACGGGGGAAAGATAAATGTGGATCCGGGCAGAGGGATCAGGGCACGGCTCAGGGCTGCAGGAAGATTTAGAGCATTGAAGTCCAAAGGCAGGGCTGGATCATCACACGGGGAAAGAAAAATCCCTGGGAGTGGAGATCACGTTAAACAATGTGTTGTAATAAGTGTTTTATGCTTTAGAGGAGGAGAGAGAACAGTGAAATCCTCTGTAAGAGCTAATTACTGCAAATTCCTTTTCAATAAAACAAGACCAAAAAAAATCCTCTCTTAACGGAAAAATCCATTTAAGGCTCAGCTAAGGTAACCTCGGCTCACATCCTGGAGCAGCGTTCTTGGGAATCAAACAGGATTTAATTGGAGCTCAGCTCCTCAGGGAGCCCGGGTGTTGGGGTGAAGGTCTGCAGGGAGAGGGTGATCCCTGGGCACCAAAATCCTGGGGGAAAGGCTTTATGGTGCTGGTGATCACGTGGAAAGTCACCGTGATCATTCTTGGGAGGATGTGGCAGGGATTTTGGGAATGGGAATGGCAGGAACTTTCAGACACCTCTGCTCTGGGAGCCAGGTGAGCTTGTCCTGGCACCTCAAGGTCCCTGTGGCACCTCCTGAGCAGTTTCAGGCCACTGGTGATGTGTGACCACAGAAAGGGACAGCGGGATGTCCCCAGCCTGCGCTGCTGCCTCCCCCAGCCCCACGCCACTGCCTCTCCCAGTCCAACCCAATTAAAATAAAATAAAGCCCAGGACTGGGAGAGGATTTGCCTCTGTCCCTGACACTCTGCATTTCCTGCCATTTGGAATGGGGCCGCTCTGGTGGATTTCTTGCACATGGGAGCAATAGATTGAATTACACCAATGTCCAGCGCTGAGCGGAGAGACATTTCTTTTCCACATGTTCCTGCAGCTGCGTGACCCCAGGAAACCCAGCGGTGGGGTCTGTCTTGGAGACAAATAGGGATTGTTTTGTGTCCTTGTGGAAATGCTCCCTCCCCCTGGCTCCCCCTGTGTGCGAGTGTGGATGGGGGGGATCATTCCCCACCAGACACATTCACAAACTGCACAAACTCAGGATATTTCTCCACCACAAACCCACAGGGCGGGAATGCGGCTCAGGAGCCCCCAGACAGGAGAGCTGTGGCTGCCCAGGGAAGGGCTGGGAGATCCTGGCAGGGGACAAATCCACAGCTGGCTGGGGCTGCTGTGGGTTGCTCCATGTGGTCAAGGAGCCACCGGTCCCCTCCTCGCCACCTGCCTGTCCCAACCCTGCCCAAACGTGGGGCTGGAAGAGGGGACAGGAAAAGAGGGGATGGAGAGTGCTCAGGAGAGTGGGATGGGCTGGGAAGGGGGATGCTGTGGTCAGTAGGGTGCAGTGGTCAGTGGGATTCAGTGGTCAGTAGGATGCAGTGGTCAGTGGGATGCAGTGGTCAGTAGGATGCAGTGGTCAGTGGGATGCAGTGGTCAGTAGGATGCAGTGGTCAGTGGGATGCAGTGGTCAGTAGGATGCAGTGGTCAGTGGGATGCAGTGGTCAGTAGGATGCAGTGGTCAGTGGGATGCAGTGGTCAGTAGGATGCAGTGGTCAGTGGGATGCAGTGGTCAGTAGGATGCAGTGGTCAGTGGGATGCAGTGGTCAGTAGGATGCAGTGGTCAGTGGGATGCAGTGGTCAGTAGGATGCAGTGGTCAGTGGGATGCAGTGGTCAGTAGGATGCAGTGGTCAGTGGGATGCAGTGGTCAGTAGGATGCAGTGGTCAGTGGGATGCAGTGGTCAGTAGGATGCAGTGGTCAGTGGGATGCAGTGGTCAGTAGGATGCAGTGGTCAGTGGGATGCAGTGGTCAGTAGGATGCAGTGGTCAGTGGGATGCAGTGGTCAGTAGGATGCAGTGGTCAGTGGGATGCAGTGGTCAGTAGGATGCAGTGGTCAGTGGGATGCAGTGGTCAGTAGGATGCAGTGGTCAGTGGGATGCAGTGGTCAGTAGGATGCAGTGGTCAGTGGGATGCAGTGGTCAGTAGGATGCAGTGGTCAGTGGGATGCAGTGGTCAGTAGGATGCAGTGGTCAGTGGGATGCAGTGGTCAGTAGGATGCAGTGGTCAGTGGGATGCAGTGGTCAGTAGGATGCAGTGGTCAGTGGGATGCAGTGGTCAGTAGGATGCAGTGGTCAGTGGGATGCAGTGGTCAGTAGGATGCAGTGGTCAGTGGGATGCAGTGGTCAGTAGGATGCAGTGGTCAGTGGGATGCAGTGGTCAGTAGGATGCAGTGGTCAGTGGGATGCAGTGGTCAGTGGGATGCTGTGGTCAGCAGCAGAATGCCCTGTGCACTGGGATGCTGGTGGCAGCAATATCCCTGAACCCTCCCTACTCAGTACCTCTGTGTTGATAAGAGCTGGGGCTTTCATGAAAATAAAACCAGGGTGTGATATATTTCCTTTTTTGTTCATTTTAAAGAAAACTGTATGCTAAAGAGAACTGATTGGGGTAGGAACCTGCTGGATGTGGAGCATCACTACCCAAAGATGTCCTTCCCAACCAGCTCTCCCAGCTGCTGGCTGAAATCTGCATCTCCAGCAGCTCATTTCCCAAGCAGCGACTCAGCAAAGCCCAGGGAAGCCTGTGGCGAGGCCTGGAGCCTCCCAGGGAATCAAAGCCTGCTGGACTCCTGTGCTGGCTCTGGGGTGACTCGAGTCACGGAGCAGCGGTGCCTTCAGGTCCTGTTCTCACATCGCTGCACGTGCCAAGCTCCAGCCAAAGCTCCTTGGCCCTGTGGGGATCCAGCAGATCCAAACACATCCACAGCTCCACCACTGAGGTCAGGTGGGATCCCCAGGGGTGAGCAGGATGACGAAGGGACATTCCCATCCTGGCTGGATAAGGAGCTGAGCTGTCCCACATCCCAGGGGTCCGAGGCTGTGGGATCAGCTGCTGAGCCTGGAGCTGCCGGAGGAGGAGCCTCTGGCTGCGCTATCCCTGGCACAGCGCTTGCAGCGCGTCTATAAATAGGAGTTTTAAGCACAGCAATTAATCACAGAGCACTACTGTCCACGGGCTGGGCCGGTTTTAACAGGGGATACGAGTCTGGCATTCCCTGATTTACCAATCCAGCCTCCCTGGGCAGACACAGCTCTGGAAATCCTTCCAAGTGGCACTTTGAGGCTGCAGGCTGAGCTTGGGTTGCTGTG
The DNA here is from genome assembly GCA_013400315.1 of Bombycilla garrulus. NCBI lineage: Eukaryota > Metazoa > Chordata > Aves > Passeriformes > Bombycillidae > Bombycilla > Bombycilla garrulus. The sequence continues at coordinate 44,933 of VXBU01012136.1, forward strand.
GTTTGACAAGTGACCAGGCATTGTGGAGTCACTGGCACCTGTGACCTCTCAGGCTGGTGCTGGCAGCAGGGGCAGCCCGGATTCCTTGGCATGGGCAGCTGAGGAGCAGGAGGATCACAAGCAGTGTCAGCCTGTGGAGAGCCATCCTCTCCCAGCCTGGAATGGGTGTACCGCCCATGGGAACCGCTGGATACACTGGAATGGGTTTAAACTAAAGGAGGAGAGATTTGGGTGGGATATTAGAAAGGAATTCTTCCCCATGAGGGTGAGGAGGTGCTGGAACTGACTGTCCGGAGAAGCTGGGGCTGCCCCTGGATCCCTGGCAGTGTCCAAGGCCAGGTTGGACAGGGCTTGGAACATCCTGGGACAGTGGGAAGTGTCCCTGCCATGGCAGGGGTGGGGCTGGGTGGGATTTAAGGTCCCTTCCAACCCAAACCATCCTA
>VXBU01012136.1:45656-56536 GCA_013400315.1 Bombycilla garrulus
GAAAACTCTGCCCTTCTACAGGATCTCTGCCTCAGCAGAACCATCTGTCACTCCAGGAGCACAACTGGAGCCACCATTGCAACTGGACTGCTACCAACACCCTGACTGACAGGGGGTCAAGGTTGTATTCTAACTGTCAGGTTTTGTTTTTGTTTAATACTGCATCTTGTTGTAATTTTCCCATTAGGTTGTAGTTTGTTGGTTTTTGTTTTATTTAATTTTGTTTACACATATTAAAGAACTGTTATCCTTATCCTCATATCTTTGCCTGAGAGCCTCTTTTAATAATTTGGAGGGAGGGGGTTTGCATTTCTTCTATTCCAAGAGAAGCTCCTGCCTTCCTTGGCAGGCACCTGTCTTTCAAAACCAAGACAGGTGCGTTTGGGGCCGTGCTTGGGAGGGGTTCGGAGGAGCCTCTGCCGGCGGCGGGGCCTGGCTCCTTCCTGCGGCGAAGTCACTTTTAGCTGCGGGTCCAGGCAGGGCCATATTGGGTTCAGTCTGTTGTGCAAAACACTCCGCGGAGCGCGCAATCTGTGCTCCCCCGCCTGACGAGAAATGCTAATTGTGTGCGGAGGACCTGCCAAGAGCCCGCAGTATTCCCGGGAAAGGGGGGTTATTGGGATTGTTCCCATTGTTCCGGCAGCTGCGGCACAGCCAGCCGCGCCGGGCACGGGAGCAGGGCACGGGCGAGCGGCTCTCCCTGCCCGGGATGGGATCAGGGAGCGCCGGCTGCTCCCGCCGGGATGGATCCTGCCCATGCTGGGTGGGAGGGGTGGGCACAGCGTTCCTTCTTGGGCTGAAAGTGTCAGTTTTGCATAAAATATGAAGTGAAAATTCTTCTCCCTTCAGTTACTCCCTCGTCTGCCAGCCTGTGCCGGTGCCTGCATCCTGCTGCTTCCCGGCCTGGAGCCAGAGCTTCCCGAGGGTTGGAGACAGTGGGATCTCCAGGGCAGGGGTGCTCGGGCAAGTACAGGATCTCACTGTGCTGGGAGACCTGTCCTGGTGTTGGATGTGGGTTTGCATTTCCAGGGTTTGGTTCCTGCCAGGGATGGGGAGAGCAGAGGGAAGGAAGGTGATGGAGAAAGCAGGAGGTGATTTCTTTGCAGAGACCTAAAGCAGCAGGGAAGCCTGAACACCCCCAGAAGAAGAAACTCCTCCAATTCCCAGTGATGCGAGTGAGCTGGGAAAAAAATAAAGTGGGAGAAATGATGGCTCTGGTTTGATTTATAAGCAGAGCAAAAGCCCCACAAGTGTGAAAATGTGGTGCTTTGCTGGGCTTGGCAGGGGAAAATCAAGGCCCTGTTTTGCAGGACCACAGAATCCCAGAATCTCAGAATCCCAGAGTGGTTTGGATTGGAAACAACCTCAAAGCCCATCCAGTGTCACCCCCTGCCACGGGCAGGGACACCTTCCGCTGTCCCAGGCTGTTCCAACCTGGCCTTGGACACTTCCAGGGATCCAGAGGCAGCCACAGCTGCTCTGGGCACTCTGTTCCAGCATCTCCCCACCCTCCCAGTGGATCATCCCGACTTCTCCCTCGTGGGCTGGGAAACAAGCAGGAGCCTTGATGGATTCAGTGTTTTTCCTCTCTGTCCCTCCTCATTAATTTGCAGCAAAGGAGCCAGATAAAGTTTGATAACTTGGAAGGGGAGAGAGCGAGGGAGAAGCCGCCCCAGCCGCCTGCTCCTGGCGCTCCCCCCGCTCCCAGGGAGGATAAATGAAGTGCTCTCCATTCCCTGCTCGTCTGCCACCCTCCAGTGAGTCTGTCATGGGCTCATCTGTGTCTAAATTAGCTTTGCACAGCAACGCCGTGTACAATTATTGCTGTCAGCCTTTGATCTGACCAGTTTATCTCATCAGCTTGTCAGGCTTCATTCTCCAACCTTTCTCTCCTCGGTGCAGCCACCAGGGCTCCCTCGGAAGGGGCTCTGGGCTCACACAGAGCTCCTGAGGGGTTTATAAAAGCTCGCAGTCCGATGGTGCAGTCGGAAAAATGGGTTACAATGAGAAAGATGGAGTGGAGCAGGAGAATTCCTGCCATTTCCTCATTCACAACCAGTGAATGACATTTTTGGGGATTGCTGCGTGGCCGGGGACCCACAGCTTGGAGCGTGGTGACATCAGTTCCACGGGATTCTTCCGCCAGCCGTGTTTGACATTCCGGCTTCTGCTGCCGAGGCTCATGGAAAAAGCATTTCCATTGTCTGGGACTTCTCGTGCTCTCTTGCACGAGGGCTGCTGGGAAAGGAACCCCAAAGGGACGCAGCTGGGATAGATTAATTAGGTCACCCAAGTCATTTTAGCACCGTGTTCCAGCTGCAGGTGTCCCCCAGCTCTCAGCGAGGGGCAGTCCTGTGCGACGGACACACCTGAGGCCGTGTGAGATGCAGGGTGAGGGGTGGGACCCTGAGAGGGTGACAGCCACCCCGAGGGACGCTCATCCCCACAGCCGGGTGCCACAGGCGGTGGGTCCCATCCCTGCAGAGCAACGTTGGACACGCAACCCTGCCCAGGCTGCGTCTTCCCAAAGCTTCTGTCCCCCCTCCCCAATTCCTGCTGCACCTTCCCAAAGCTTCTGTCCCACCCCCAATTCCTGCTACACCTTCCCAAGATCTCTGTCCCCCCTCCCCAATTCCTGCTGCACCTTCCCAAAGCTTCTGTCCCCCCTCCCCAATTCCTGCTGCACCTTCCCAAAGCCTCTGTCCCCCTCCTCAGTTCGTGCTGCCTGCCCAGCAGAGCCTGTCCCCCAGAATACTCTCCCCTCCCTCTTTCCCAGCTTCCCAGGTTTTCTGTGAGGCTGTAAAAGTCCCTTTATTCTGGAAAAGCAGAGGGATGGACCTCTCCTCACCCTGGAGGTGTCACTTATCCTCTGCCACCACCCCAGGTGTGGCTCTGTGGTGTCCCCAGCCTGCTCATGGATGGTGAGGACACGTCCCCAGCCCCTCACCCCTCCTGCCTCAGCCCCTTCCTGCTGCTCTTTGATTTCTCCTCAGCTGGTTGTGACTCCGGGATCCCCACATCGTTATCTGTCCTCCTTCACTCCCAGAAGTCCTGTGGGTTGGAATTCTGTCTGCTCCAACTCGTGAATATTCCGGACTCTGATGTTTCCCAGCTCCAGATGTTCTGGCCAGACCAGAGGGGGAAAAAAAAAAAACCAAAACCACCCAAAAAAGCCTCAGCATTAATAAAAACCTTTTGAAAATCCCGAGTCCTATTGCGCAGCAGTGACATCATATCCGTGAAATATGAGCTGATGATGTCACAGCTGGGAAATGAGGGATGATTGTTCCTTCTTGGCACACGCTGCTGCTCGGGCCAGACCTGTTAAATAAATGCACATGGCCCATAAATGTGGAGATTAAACCCAGGAGTTGGGAACGCAGCCCTGTGGGCACCTGGGCCACGGAGCCTGGCGGGGACGGGGGGCGTGGGGAGGGTGCCAGGGGTGGCGAAGGGGTTTGTGGCCTAATTCTACCCCCAAAGACTGGAGAAGGGGTTTGTCTCCCAACTTTACACCGAAAGACTGGAGAAAGGGGTTTTTCTCCTCATTCTGTTCCTAAAGATTTGGATAAAGGGTTTGTCTGGCTGTTCTACTCCCAGAGACTGGAGAAAGGGTTTGTGTCCCAGTTCTACACCCAGAGACTGGGACAGGATTTCTTACCCACTTCAACTCCTAGATCTGGAGTACCTGCAATGCCTTAGGGTTTTCCTTTCCTTTCCTTTCCTTTCCTTTCCTTTCCTTTCCTTTCCTTTCCTTTCCTTTCCTTTCCTTTCCTTTCCTTTCCTTTCTTTTTCTCCCCCTGCTCAATTCCGGTGGCTGCAGGGGACAGAGGAGTGGCTTTGTCCTGTGGCCCAGGACAGTGTGGGGACAGCAGAGTGTCCTGAGGGAGCAGGGACAGACCCAGCAGTGCCACCACAACCCCACAGCTCCTGTGCCAGGCATGGTTGGAAAATCCCCTTGCCTTTGCCCCCCCGAGAAGCACTTATCCCTCAAATCCTTGGATTCCTCCTCCTCATTCCCACACCAGGGCTGGCTGCAAACATTCCTGCCAGGGCTGGCAGCTCCCACACCATGGATTTAACAAATGGGAAGCAACTATCCATAAAATTCCAGCTCTGGATCCCCCAGCCTTCCCAATCCAGACCCTCCCTGGCACAGCAGGATCTGTTATCCAAGCGCTCCCCTCACCCACGCCTTCACTCCCCACGTGTGTGCAGCCTCCTGAAGAAGGAGCACATTTTCATCCCGTGGAAAAAGGCTATTTTTTTCCATCTAGGCTGTGCTGACAGTGTTGGGCCTCTCGTTTCAGCTCCCAGCTGGATTTTTGAATTTGGCCTTTTCCCTTTTTTCCCTTCCGGGCCCATTGTTGGTGCTGGGAAGGATGTGCCAGGTGGGAGGGGAACGTCTGCCGAGGTGTCCATCAGGGAGATCCCAGGGGATGGGATGTTATCTGGGAATTTAATAATCATTCTTGTTCTTACTTGATCAAACCAGGAACGTTCATTTATTTATTTATTTATTTACTTATTTATTTGTTTACTAATTTCTTAAGACAGCTTTTCAATTCCAAAAGTTGGGGGGAAAGAAAAAAAAAAAAAAAACAACAACCCAAGCCTGCCTCTACATTCTTTTTTCAGGAAGATTTTGTTTTGCTGCTCTGAAAGTGAAAATTTCCTTGTCTTCTCACTTAACACCGTCTCATATTTCCAAAAATATGCCAATCATAACAAAAGAAGTGGAAGGAGAGAAAGCAAAGGCTGCAGCCGAGATAAAACGCTGGGACCAACCTGTGCTGACGCCGTTTTCCTTTCTTAGCTCCATGGAAAAGGTATTTTTACATTTTAGCCCAATGCAGATTTCGTCTTTTTACTTTATTTGAAATCTGAATTTTCAGCAGGCAGGAAACTGTTTCTTTGACAGCTTTAATCAGAAATCAAAGATTTGATCATGCAGGGAGATGGAATTTCAACTTCAAAGCCCCGGCACAAGAGGTGGATGCAGGTACCGGTGTGCTGCGATGCCGTGGAAATGGGAAGGGTGATGGGAGGCAGCGCTGCCGGAGGAAATTAAAGGGGGACACAGCTCTGGAGAATGCTCCCAGCAATGAGAAGGAGCCTTCAAAAGGCAGGTGTTTAATTCTTGTACAAAACTAGGCAGCAAACAGCGATTAGAGCCCCAAACCTCCTCGCTGTGCTGCTGCAGGGCTGGAGGCTGGGGGGATGTTCCAGCTGCCCCTTCCCCAGCTCCTTGGCAGAGCCGGGCTGGAAACTTGGCTGCATCTGGGAGCCAGTGGCAGACATGTGGCAGGGGAATGGGGACAGCAGTGACACCCAGAGCCAGAGCCAGCTGTGGGCACAGAGCAGGGCTGGAGCTGGGGCTGGCTCTGCAACTGGTTCTGAAGCTGGTGCTTGATGCTGGTGTTGGTTCTGATGTTGGGGCTGATTCTGGTGCTGCTGTTGATGGTGGAGCTGGATGTGGTGTTGGTGCTGATGCTGGTGCTGGTTCTGAAGCTGGTGCTGGTGTTGGTTCTAAAGCTGGCGGTGGTTCTGGTTCTGGTTCTGGTGTTGGTGTTGCTGCTGATGCTGGTTCTGCTGCTGGTGGTGGTTCTGGTGTTGGTGCTGATGCTGGTGGTGGTTCTGATGCTGGTTCTGGTTCTGATGTTGGTGCTGATGCCGGTGCTGGTTCTGGTGTTGGTCCTGATGCTGGAGCTGGTTGTGATGCTGGTGTTGGTGCTGGTGGTGGTTCTGATGCTGGTGGTGGTGCTGGTGTTGGTGCTGGAGCTGGTGGTGGTTCTGGTTCTGATGCTGATTCTGGTTCTGGTGTTGGTCCTGATGCTGGAGCTGGTTGTGATGCTGGTGTTGGTGCTGGTGGTGGTTCTGATGCTGGTGGTGGTTCTGGTTCTGAAGCTGGTGCTGGTTCTGGTGGTCATTCTGGTTCTGGTGTTGGTTCTGGTTCTGATGTTGACTCTGGTGCTGCTCCTGGTGGTTGTCCTGGCACCAATGCCAGCGCTGGTGCCAGCTCTGGTGCCGGTGCTGCCGCTCCGCTGGACCAGACACAAATTCTCTATTTGCCCTGGCATTTGTATTTCTAGAAGGTTTCCATGTTTCTGGAAGGTTTCCGTGTTTCTGGAAGGTTTCTGTGTTTCTGAGATAGCTCAGGATCACCCCAGGGTCCCTTTCCCGAATATTTTTCCCATTTCATGCAGCTGGAGGTGGAAAAGGTGGAGTGGAGAACCCGTCCCTTCCCCATGGCCTGGGAGCAACCCCTGGTGGGGAGGGGGCTGCGGTGCCAGCGATGGGTCCCACGGAGCCCAGGAGTGATGGGCAGCTCCTGTTCCCATTAGGGACTGGATGGAACCTGAGTGAACAATTCCCTGAGCTGGAGAAATGGGAAATGAGACCCCAATTCCAGCGGGGTGACCAGGAGCCACCCCTTGGAGCCAGCCCTTCCCATGCCAGCCCGGACCAGGAACGTGCGTGGAAAAAAGGCTTTTTTTTGAGTGATATCCTGGGCTTGCTTTTCCAGGCTTGATGCACTCCCTGGAAGGAAAGCTGGAGATGTTCTGCAGGCTTTGGGAAGAAGTCTGGTCCGTCCATCCATCCATCCATCCATCCATCCATCCATCCATCCATCCATCCATCCATCCCTCGGTCACCTGAGAGTCCAGGTGTCACAAAGCACAAAGGAGAGGGACCACCGGGAAGCCCCTGAGAGATTCCCCGCGGATCTCCGTGCCTGCCATGCCCTGGCAGCAGCAGCCGGCCAGGAATGACAGGAGGGCAGGAGCCGGGCTTTGTTGCGAGCTCCCGGCACCTTGATGTCTGAACCTGCTGGTAATTAGCAGGAATTGGGTTATAATTGCACCAGCGGCGGCAGAGAGGGAGTGACCTCAGCAGCCGCTAATTCCTGACACAGAAGAACGATCTGGGGGCACCTGGAGCGCAGTGCGGAGCTACAGCCCTTTCCCAGCCGTGATTAATCCCCAGGAAATGTTCTGTGGTCGGGCCATTACCACTCCAATCTGGGGCTGAAAATGAATCAGAGCCGCGGATGACTGTGGGAAAATTGTCACCAAACTTGGATGGCTTTGCTTTGTTTCACCACAAAACTCTTAACGAAGCATTGAAATGGAGATGGATTCTCTGCCTGGCCCCGGCGTTAACCCTTAGCGGGCCCAGTCAGGCTGGGGGAGCAGCTCCACGCTCCAGCGCTTGGAGGGTGGAAATTCCTTCAGTCGGGACGAAGAGACCGAGGGAGTGTTGGGGGTGAGCTGGGCACTCCCAGCCTGCACAAAACCTGCGAGTGGGTTGCTGATTTGAGGGGTTTGGGATTCCGGGAGCTCCCGAGGTCTCCTCCAGCCCCTCTGAGCAGCTCCCTCAGCTCCAAGCCTGCCTGGGTGGCTGTTTGGGGACCATCCTCGCACGGCCGTCGCTCAGGGGCTGTAATGAGATTCCTGGCACTGTCACAAAGTCCTTCTGCAGCCACTCGCCAGCCCCAGCCACAAGGGCCTCCCCCCCGCCGCCACTCGGGGCTCAAAGGGAGCTTTGTGAGGCACCGCAGGCAGAGCTTTAGTGCCAGGGACAGGCGGCAGCAGGCAGCCTGCAGGCACAGCCCGCTCCCTGAGCCCGGGAGGGGACACGAGGGATGGGGACACCCAGGGGATGTGATGGGGGGGAGGACTTGGGATGGGGAGAGACGGTTCCCAATGCCAGAGGGCAGGGTCAGATGGGATACTGGGAAGGAATTCTGCCCTGTGAGGGTGGTACAGCTTTTCCAGAGAAGCCGTGGCTACCCCATGACTCCTGGAAGAGTCCAAGGCCAGGTTGGATGGGACCTGGGGAAGCCCGGGCTAGTGGAAGGTGTTCCTGCCCATGTCAGCAGTGGAATGAGATGAGTTTTAAGGTCCCTTCCATCCCAAACCATCCTGGGATCCTGTGACCATGGGACACAGCACTGGGCACATGACGGGAGGATGTTGGGATCCTTATGGAGCTCATCCAGCCTTGCTGAGAGCCCTCCATGCAGGAGCCATAATAAATGTCTTTCCATTTATTGGAAATAAATCTGTCCATGCCTCAGATCCCGGTGTGTTTGGCCCCTCAGCTGCAGAGGGAGCAGCGCCAGGAAGGGCTGCACACCCAGGACTGGGGAGAAATGTCAGGGATGGCAGGATCAGCAGGAAGCCAGACTCCTGGAGCTGGGAAAGAGCTGCAGCCTGCTCAGGGAACCTGCTGCACTGAGGGAATCCAACGCTCAAATGGGTTTTTCATACATTTGTGAATATAAGAAAACGTTTGAGGTAGAAAGAGGCAGAAATGTGTGTGCACAGCCTCAGCTCTGAAATTCCATCTCCAAGCCAAGGTGTACATAGACATATTTTGAAGTGTTTTCATTTAAAAGAGTAAAAAAAAGCTCTGGAAAAGGAGCAAATTCTTTGGCTAATAGGATCCACAGGGAAACTGCAAGAACTTAATAGCTCTGCAGGAAAATCTGCACAGCACCTTCCCAGAGCGGATTGTGGAGGACACAGGGGAGAGGATGGGAGAGGTGGGGGGCGAGGAGAGGGATGAGGTCACAGAAGCTGTTTGGGCCTGAATATCATGGCTTGGGTTGGAAGTGATCTTAAATCCCATCCAGTCCCACTCCTGCCATGGACAGGAACATCTTCCACAATCCCTGGTTGTCCCAAGCTCTGTCCGGCCTGGCCTTGAGCATTTCCAGGGATTGGGCAGCCACAGGTTCCCCTGAATGCCCGCAGGTTGTGGTTCTGTCACCCTGTCCTGAGCACAGCAGAGTCCAGGAGCCCTGGGAGGTTCCTGGCACCATCAATCCTGGTTCCTCAGGTGGAATTTGCCTCGTGGAATTCGCCTCTGTACCCCAAACACCTTGGCTAATGGGCTAAAAACCCACCTGGCCCATGGCAGAGCCCAGCCAGGGGAGGGGGAAGGGAAGAGGAGAAATAAAATAAAATGGTTTGAATTTTTCAGGGAAGCAGAGCTTTCTGTGAGTGGGAACGGGGCTGGAACGCTTTAGTAACCCAATCCAGTGCCAGGCCTTCTGCACGTGGGAAAAAGAGCCAGGAGTTTTGGAGTCCTGAAGCCCACCTCCTCCCTCAGCTCCTGGCACACCAAAACTTGGAAAAGGCTTCCTGGAGCTCTGTGCTGCCTGCCTCGTGTTTATGGGACCTCCTTTGCACTTTGTGGTTTATGTGGATTGCAATGCGCTGGATTTGAGGTGTGATCCCACTGCTGGGTGTGCTCCCCCTCCGGAGTCTCCTCTCTCTCCGTAAACTCCTTTATATTTATGGACTGTGGGATCCTCACACTTGTGGTTTCTGTACCACACACTCAGCTCAGTGAAATGTTATTTAAAACGTGCAGAGCAGCTCGGGGTGTGCTGACAGTACCCTAGGATTGGAGGGGAAGTGCTTTTCTGTGGCAAGAGAGGGTCCTGAGGAGAGGGAAGAGGAGAGAAGAGAGGAGAGGAGAGGAGAGGAGAGGAGTGCCTAGCTTGCCACCCTCTACCTGAGCTTTACCTCACCCACATCCCTCTGGAAAGGGGCTGTGCCTGTCCCAGAGCACCTCCACTGAAGTCCTCAGCTGGGACTGACAGCCCACATCACCTCCATGACCCCAGGGCTCTGGGGCAGAGGCAGCAGCTGTAAACTCTGGGGCTGGATGCCCCACAGAGCTGCAGCGGGATACAGAACCACCCCTTCCACCTCTCCTTTATCCCAGCTGGGTAGCCACTGCTCTGTTTATTTGGTCATTTTTGGGAAGGGAACAAGGTGGGGGTCCAATTTTCAGCAGCCCATGACAGCATAATTAGGGAAATATAAATGAAAGAAAAACACACTCTAGAAATCCAGGGACTTTCGCATATTTTCCCTGTTATTCCATCGCCCTGGAAAAATAAAAGCTACTCAGCAGGAACATTTATTAGCAATTAGGATCTCAGGCACTGGGGACAATTGGGGTAATTAAAGCTTCCCACAGCCTCCTGTGGCACCCCCTGCTCCCTGTCCTGCCTCCATGACATGGGACACCATGGATCTGCGGGAGCTGAGGCACCAACAGCACCCAGCAGGTCAGCCAGGCCAAAACCCCCACATCATCCTCACCCTTTCCAGGTCAGTTCATCAACAAATGAACAACACTCCCCCAGGGAAAAGAAAATAATGAAGAGAATCATGTGAAAAAAGAGCAGTAAAATTGTGTAGAAGAACAAAAACAGCTCAGCTTTCTGCATCTTCTCCATTCCCTGCGGAGCAGCTCCCTCGGAGTGGATGTTTTCCATGTGTACAGGAGGAGGATCTCTGAGCTGAGTTTAATCTTGAGTGCCTGGGTTTATGTCAGTGTGGGGTTCAGGCCTGGCTTTGCCGATGGGATGAGGAGCATTCCCCGGAGGCTGGAGCAGGCAGGGTTTGCAGGGAGGGAATCAAGGCTCAATTCCCTCGGCGCTGTGAGGAGCAGGAACCTCCCTCGCTGCCTCACCTGGCCAAAGAATAAGGGAAATACAGGAATAATTCAGGAAATGAGGGAAATGGACAGATCTAATATCCACTACCTTCTCAGGCAGGAAGATTCCCATTTTCTCTGGGATTTCTGGTCTTGCTGCCATTCTCCCAAACCCACACAGATCCAGAAAGCTCCCAGAGTTCGGATTTTGGTTTCATCAGGAAACCTCTGCTTTATACTGCTGCTGCAAAGAGCTTTTAAAAAGCAACTTTTTGTAGTGACTTTATTTCATTCCAATATTGTAACAAAACCCACTATGAGTGAGGAACTCACAAACAGGGAATGCTGACGCTCATTCCATGACCAGCTCGGAATTTTCCTGCTGTGCTGATTCACTGGACTATTTTTAACTTCTTTTTCTT
>VXBU01012136.1:63981-89129 GCA_013400315.1 Bombycilla garrulus
GTGCTCTCCTGAGCCTCTCAGGGCAGGCACAGGAGATATTCCTGTGTGCTGGATTTTCACACTGCACCACAGGGAGATCACAACCGGATTTGGGGACAGGTTGCCCAGATGATGCCAGGAACCCCTGTGAGCCCTTTCTCCAAGCAGGGAGCATCTCCAAGCAGCTCCTATCCCAGATCCCAGAGAGCTGAGCCCTCAAAGCACAGGGATCTGGGCCTGTGGGATGCTGGGGAGGCTGATGAGTGGACTTTGGGCGTTTCAAGCATGGTTTGAGTTGCTTTTATTTTCTGGACCACACAGACCCTCCCTGAGGCATCATTCCTTGAAAAGTCAGAGCACTGCAGGATTTATGGGCTGAGGGAAGAGCTGGAATTCAGTTCTCTGTCCTTGGGCTCCTGCTCAGGAGCTCCAGGGTGGCCTTGTCCCCATCTCAGGAGGGGAACAAGGGACTGTCCCAAGCACACAGGGACGGGGCTGGGGGTGTCACCTCTCCAGCAGGTCTGGGGACTCTCTGTGCCTCTGGGAGACCGTGCTGGTGTGGCCCCTCTCAGGGCTGGGTGAGGTGACACAGAGGTGACAGAATTCAGCCTGGGGTGCTCCTGAGCAGGAGTATCTCGGTATTTGTCATAGAATGTCTGGATGAAAGGTGTCACAGCCTCTTGAAAACTAAATAAAACTCCCCTGGAGACACAAAAAACCTCCTGGTGTTCTGACCAGGGAATTGTGAGCTGGAAACACTTCTCCCTGTCAGTGCCTGGGCATGAGCAGCAGGGAGCTCTGCCAGAGCCCCTGCCCTGGGCTGGCTTTGGCACCAACAAAGGGGGTCCTGCAGCTTTGTCCTGCCCAGCCCCGGCACTGGTGGCCCACAGGGCTCCCGGGAATGCAGGAGCTCTGCCAGGATCCAGCCAGGCTTGGCGTGGGAGGAGCGAGGGAGAGCAGCCCATGGGAGGATGAGGGTTTAGAGCACGGGAGAGCTCGCTGTAGAACCAGAGAAGAATCTGTGAGAGAAAAGTTCATCTTCACAGAGGGACAGTCAGAAAACAGGGGGTGTAAGGCTGTGGGGAAGGGTCTGCCCTACAGAGAAAACTGGATGAGGATTTGGGGCTGGTTTTCCTCAGCCTGAGGGGGCTGGTGCTGCTGCAGGGCGAGGAGGACATGAGCAGGTGTAGCACAGCACTGACTGTCCCTGCACTGCTGCTCCTCATCCCTGTCCTTCCCCTCTCCACCACTCCATCCCCGCTCTGTGCTTCCCGCTCCACCTGACTCTGGAAATGCCAGAGATCCCCTGGGAAGCCTCTCCATTGCCACCAGGCACACACAGCCCCTCAGGCCGCTCTGCGCTGAGCTGGGACACCAAACTCTGGTGACAGGCTCATCCTCCAGACCTGGCCCGGGAAATGAGCTGGGATCCTGCTGCTTTCCCAGGAGCCTGAGCAGGAGGAGAGGGAGACATCTGTTCCCCGGAGCCTGGCACAGGGAGGATGGATTTCATCTCCCTGCTGGCTGAGGGCTGGGGCTGCTTCCTCAGGGAGCTTCTCCCAGCCCTTAGAGCTGAATCCCAACCCCTTCCCTTCCCTGTGCTCCTTCCTTCCAGCGTGCTCCCGGTGCAGCACCTGGAACGTGGCTGCTGCACCCCTGGGCGAGGCAGGAATATGGAAATATCCGTGTTATTTGCAAGGCAATAACGTTTGGAGCCACTGAGGTCAGCCCGCATTAACCTGCTGATGACACTGTTTAATCTTCCCAAGAGGCTGGAATCAAAGGGAAAACACAGCGAGCTCGTTCCCAGAAGCGTGTCCTGCACTCGGGGTTTACAATCAGAGGAATGCGGGCTGTGTTTGGACTCGGCTGGGTCAGGAAAGGCCTTTGCAGAGGTTTGTTTATTCGGAGGTTAATGCAGTGACGGGGAGGGAGCTGCCAGCCAGGGCAGGGACAGCAGCTCCTGTGCTGGCCCTGCTGCCTTACCTGGCACTGCTTCAGGTGAGCACCCAGAAGTGCAGGTGAGGGCTTTTAGCTGGAGCATCTTCCACTGAATAAACAGAGAGAAGAGCCTGGAGTGCTCCCTGTGTTCACTCCTGGTAAATCCAGGTGTGGTCCTCATCCTTTAAATTCACCCTCATCCCTTAAAGTCACCTTCATCCTTTAAAGTCACCCTCACTGTGGTCCCCACCGGGGTGGGTGAGGCTGAGGTGGTTTCAGAGCTCTTCACACTCCTCTGGGATTCTCCCATGCTGGCTCGCATCTGTCTGAAATGGCAATTTTTTTTTTGGTCTCTGTCAGGATATGTTTGCAATTCTTTTTTTTTCCAGTTCAACATCTTTAACATGTTCTCTAGACCCAGGCTGAAGCACAAAAGGCTTTGAAGGCATTTTAAGGCACCCCTCAAGCTCCTCAAGAAACGTCTCTGGAAATTTTTAGGGCTTTCCTGCTAATTGTTTGTCAGCGGGACAATTTCTCAGTGATGCTGTCACTGCCAGTGGGCGCAGGGGGGACAGGTCCCAGAGCCAAGTCACAAAGTCACTGTAGGAACAGCTGTCATGGATTTAGACGTTGCCATCCACCACTGAGCTGGGATTACAGCTGGGAATTCTCTCCGTCAGCTTCAGGGCAATGTTAGCAAGGTGCAGGTATGAGTTAGGAAGTTTGTGGGGCTAATCAGGGATTCCCAGAATGGTTTGGGTCGGAAGGGACCTTAAATCCCATCCAGGGCAGGGCCACCTCCCACTATCCCGGATTTATCCAAGCCCTGTGCAGCCTGGCCTTGGACATTTCCAGGAATGGGAATCCACAACTTATCCTTGAAGGAAGACAAAAACCAGATGTGGGACACATCCAATTCCACGCCCAGAGCTGTGGTCACAGTCCTGCTCCAGAGGCCAAGGCTCCTCTTCTCCATTCCCAGGCTACCAATTCCTGCTGTCCTTGCGCTTTGCTCCTCTTCCCTCAGAAGCTGTCGAGGCACCAAACTCTTGTCTGGGAGTTTTTTTCAGAGGGGCACCACATCTTCTAATATCTGACCTGAACAACCACGGCCACGTCAGGAGGCGAGTTGTCTTTCCTCTGTCCCTCTCCAAGCAAATAAAAGCTTAGGAATTGCTGTAGAGGCAAGGAAATCCTTCAGCACGGCTCTGTGCCTGCAAAGTCAGGCTCAATTCCCCATCTCCCAAAGGAATCCGTGCCAAGAGTGAGCGGACGCGGGGCACGACCTTTGTCAGCACTTCCGACGCCCTTTGTCGGTCACCCCCGTAAGCTCCTGCCCGGTCTTTAATTCACAAAGGGAAAGGGTCTGATCCCATCCTCCATAAACATCAGGAGGATTCCGCTCGCTGATGTGATTCCCAGGGAGCCTGAGCAGGGAGAGGGACTCTGCGAGACAAAGCTCTTGGTTAAACAACATCGATGGCTCAAATATTTGCCAACACTTGCGAACACAAATATTTACGCCGGCAGCAGGAGCCAAGGCAGATTTTTCCTTCCAGATGTATTAAATGTTTCCTTGAGTGTGCACAACTGGGAAAGGGCTCTTCCATCACTCGCCGGCTCATTTTCCAGGCCGCTGGATGCGCTCACTTATTTGGCAAATCTTGCTGCTAACGGGTTTTTCTCAGCTGATTTTCTGGATTTTCCTGCTTTCCCTGGCAATCCTGGGCCAGGAGGGTGAACAAATTTCTTTAACCCCACCACTGTCACCCACTGCCAACTCTCACTGCCAAAGAGGATGATCTGGGGTCCTCCGTGTCCCTTAGACCTGCTCAATGTCATTGTGAGAAGGGAGGAGAATGACTCCATTCTGGGGAACGGAGAGGAGTCAAACATCCGAGGAAGTGCAGGACCTCATAAGCACACCAAGGCTGATGTGTGCTGGATGCAGCCCATCCCTTGGCACATTCCAGAGGCTGGAGTGACACCTAAAACCTGGGGGGTGGCTGCTGCCACTTAAACCGCCCCATTTCCAGAGGAATGCTCAGCCTGGATAAATTACATTCTTTTGGAGGGGCCTTCCCTGGTGGAGAAGGACCAGCAGTGCTCCTGCTGCTCCTGTCACTGCCCAGTGGTCCTGGGAATGCCTCTGATGCCAGCACACTGCAGGACGGAGCTCTGATCTTGCTCAGACATACACATTCCCCTTCTGTGCCCGGATATTGTGCTTACAATATGTGGGAGGTTTGTTCCCAGCCCCAAATGCTGCCGAGGAAAAAGGGGAAGAGGCAATTCCCTCCCAGGGAATTGTGGTGGATTCCACCGCAGCAAGAAAACTTCAGATCCAAGGGGATGAAGGGAGGCACTGGACGGCCAAACTTCAGTCCAGGAGAGAGGATTTGCGTTTCAGGGATGTGCTGCAGGTCCGTTGGAAGAGAAATTAAACATCAGTTTAAGGCTTGGTGCGGTGCAATTCCATGGATAATTATGGAGGGGGAATATTGTGAATGAATAAAACTCCAAATCCCTTTCCAAGCTGTTTGGCTCCTACAGAGTGAAGAAAAGCTCACACATGGTTTTGGTGCGGGTAATAGGGGGCAGATGAGGTTGGCCTTCCCCTGCCAAGGCAAAGCGAATCCAAATGGAGCCTCCAGGGATGAAGCTGTTCATCCCACTGGTTGGTATCCTGCCTCTGGAATTAATGGGCCCAGAAAGTTTCTGGAAAAAGGTACTTTAACACACAGGCAATGGGAAAAGTCCTGCGTGAAATGGGGTGGAGAAGTGGGTGACATTGGACAGGAGCTTTGTTTTCCTGCAGGTCTGTCACTCTGTCCCAGTAAAGCTCCAGTGGGCAGACTGGGAAGGGGCGGCAGGATGGCAGGAGACACAGAAACACATTCCAGGGACACAGCCAAGCCAGGAAATGGGAAGGGGCTGCTCTGGCGCAGGGAAAGGTGAACAGAACTTCGTGTATGCTGAGGATCAGATGTGGGGAGGGTGTGTCAAGGGATGGGAATGTGGGACTGGGGACAGCTGGGAGAAGCTTCCCTCACATCTTCCCACTCCTTGGCTGGCTGAGTCTGGCACTCCCAGCCCTCTGCTAAACAACATAATCCAGCTTGGCACTTGATTCACACCCCCGGATCTGCACAGCCCTGACCTGCACTTCCAGGGGATCATCCCAGAGCCGGGAGTGCTCCTGTGCCCCACAGGGTGACAGGAGCAGGGTACTCCCTCCTGCCCTGCTCCTCCACACCCTGCAATTAATTAACCCTTGTCATGCCTGACTGGGAACGAGGAGAGAAAGAAACAGATGATCCCAGGGTAAATCCTGTCTGGTTCACTGCCTGGGAAAGGCGAGGGAGGAACGCACACACGGCGCTGGCCTTCGGACTGTGACGCTCTCTGGAGCCGCCCCAGCAGGGTTAAGGTGTCACAGAGCCATGGAATCTCCTGAGCTGGAGGCACCCACCAGGATCATCCAGTCCAGCTCCTGGCCCTGCACAGACACTCAACAATCCCACCCTGTGCATTCCCGGGAGCGTTGTCCAAACGCTTCTGGAGCTCTAGCAATTTGGGGCCATGCCCAATCCCTGGGGAGCCCGGTCAATCCATCTTGCCCTAAAATGCAACCTAAATCTGCCCTCACACAGCTCCAGGTGTTCAGATTCCCTTGGTCTCGGCCATGGTGAATGTTCTTAGGGTGTGGATGATCCTCCTCCTGCTCCCTGGATAAACCTGAGCCTTGTTTCCTGGAGAGCGGCCCCTCTCCAACCCCGGGGAGGAAATGAGGGTCTCCGGACGCTGTTCCTTCCTCATTTGGCAAGAAAAAATGGAGATGTTGTGAGGAAACAATCCAGAGAAATGTTTCACATCAGTGAGACACACTCCAAAGTATTTTTGGCAACGTGGTGTGGGAATTTGGCTCGGAGAGTCGCTCGGAAGCTCTAGACTCCCAGAGATGCAGCAAAAAGTGGCACCTCCATCTCTTGTGTCTGGAGTGTTTTGGGTCCTTAATGAGGGATTCATAATTGGAACTAATGGTGGTCTGAGGGATTCTCTTTAGGGAAAAATCCTAACAATGGTGAGCACTGGGAGCCGTGGATGTTGTCCATGGATTTGCTGGCGTAGCAGCAGTTTTCCTGCACATCCTGGAAAGCCGTGGCTGTTTCACACCCAGGAGGGCTCCAGCAATCCATGTGCTATCCCAGCTTGTTGAAGTGTCTGAGGAGACGGCTCTCGCTGTGCCTGGTGCTGCCTTTGGAGAGCCGGGAGCAGCAACTTCCAGCGTCCTCTGGGGGCCGGGATTTCAGAGGAAGACAACAGCCAAGAGGAGCTGTTGCTCCCAGATTCTAAGCAACACAATTATGACTCCAATAATTCAGGCTTGTGCATCAAGGAAAAGCTTTATTATTCTTCTACTACAGCAAGAAAGAGCTGGGGTGTTATATAGAGAGGATGGCAAAGATGAACATAACTGGACCATGAGAATAAACAAATAACTGATTGGTGAAAGGGAGGAAAAAATTCTCTGAAAGAGAAACATCACATACAACTGCAGGTGTAAATCTTTGTTGGCGTTGTTTCACATTCCTTTGGGAGAGTCCCTACACAACACAATCTGAGAGAAGTTGCCTTTCTCACTTTCACAGGCCTCTGCAAACCCTCCCCAGGCCGAGCCTGGGAAGCTGCAGGCCTCTCAGGATGTCTCAGCCTGTGTGCAACTACAAGGAGCCAAGCTCAGACCTCGCAGCACAACCTCAGGGTCCATAAATGAACATCTCTCTTGTTTGCTCCTGGCTTTTGGAACTCGTGTGTATGGATCTTGCTCCTTTTCTGACCCAGAGCGGTGATAAAGAAAGGATCATTCCCACCAAAAACGTCAGGCCTTGCAGGTCTTATTTAATTAAGAAAAGGGAATAAACTCAATATCTAATTCCCTGTCTTTAGTTCAAGATACACCTTTAACTCTGAAAACTCAGGCATCTCTGGCAAGATATGTTTTTTTTTTCCCTAGAAAAACAAACAAGAAATGCTGTTTTCTGGCCAAAAAGCCTGAGCTGTTAATTTCTTCCCTCTCTTTGTTTTTCCCTCTTTCTTTTTTTTATTCTGGCGCTGGTTTGGAGCAGCTCAGTGAGGAGGACACGCTGGATAAACACAGCACCAGCGGGGTGTTTGGAATGCTCCTCGCTCCGGACCTGCTCCCTACGGAGAGGAGGAGGCCGGAGGGGTGGAGGAATCCGGGTCATGGAGCAGAGGGCAGGGAGAAGACAGCTCCTCTGTTCTCCCGGCGTGTCCAAAAGCTGAGGAGAGCAACTGGGGTGTGCTGGGCCTTTTATTTTGTGTTCCCAACTTCCCCTTTCATCCCATGTGTCAAACAGCTTGGGAGCTTTGATTCCGGAGGCCAAGGAATTTGAACTGCAGGCCCAAATCCCTCAAGCATCTTTTGAGATATAAAATCCTGAAGGAAAGTTTGGGGGTGCCTTGAGCCAGCGCTCTGGGGGTGCAAGGCAGGGTGGGATTGTCAACCATTCCTGGGTGGATAAGCTAAGGAGTGGGGAGCCTTCCCAGGGGATGCAGGCCCCATTTCAGTCTGAACTCACGCAGACACCTTGGACTGTGGGAGCTGATTGGCCACAGAGGGAAAAGCTTCCTAGGAAGGGATGAGAATAGAAGGAGCTCCAGCCCCTGGTGATGTGTCCCCTCTTCTGCAGAGTCACCACAAACCCAGGGCTGGATTTTGTGCACATTTCGGAGGATTGGCAGCACTGAGGGTCTGGCACAGTGGGTGGTGCCAGCCTTTCCCAGAGAACAAGCCCTTGAGGAGCAGCCTTTGAAGAGGCCAAGAGGCCACCCAGCAGCTGCTCCCTGAGGCCTCTTTGTGCCTGGCTGTGCCTCCAGGGCCCAGCTGGGCCTCAGACTGGGGGAGACCCCGGGGCTGCTGCCTTCTGCACGGGTCTTCCCTTGTTCTCTGTGCTCTCTGTGCCACGCAGAGCTGACCCCTTCCAAGGCACTCAGAGCCCAAATCCCCGGCTGTGCTAGTGGCTGGCACGGGACATGCCCTGTGTGAACAGAAGCTGCTCCAGGTGTGATGACAGCAGCAGCCAGGTGCTAAAAACACGACCCGGCTGTGCCAGAGCTCCCCTTTGGAACAATCGCAGCCATCGATTTGGATGTTTGCTCCTTTTCTCAGGAATGTGGCGCCTCTCCCCTGGTGCTGACGGATGGACCCAGGAGGTGGCTGCCCCTTGGATGGTGGCAGTGGCCAGGAAAAGGCAGAGGGCAGCTGTCCCAGCCCTGGCGTGCCGAGTGTTATCCAATAATCCCTCTTTGTGCTCCTGCTTGCCTCTGCTCCCAACACCTGCTTTTCTCCCTTGAACCAAGTGCTACCTTGTGGCCAGCAGTGGATTTTTAGTTAACCCTGCCGGCACCTGAGAGGCAAAAGCCCTCGAGGGAGGAGCAGGAATTCACCTGGTGTGTGAGGCAAAGGCAGGAGCGCTTGGAAGAGTCAGGGGCAGCGTTTTTACACCTCTCTCCAGTGTGAGTTACACACACACACAGACGTGTGAGTGTGTAGGAAACAGGAGCGTGCACAGACGAGTGTGTGCACAGAGCAGGGAGGGGCAACTTGGTACAAAAGGCAAAGGTGTAGAATTTGAGGGTTGCCATGGCTACAGGTCAGATGCCTTTGTTCTCGCATGCTGGTGTAGCTCAGGGAGATGAGATGTGCCAGCCTCGGAGCGTGAGCAGGCGAGGATGGGGTTTTAATTGTTTTTTAGATGGGAAGGCAAATAGCTGTACACTTATTTTATCCAGGTTTGAAAGAAAAGGCAGCAAACGGAGGCAATCTCCAGATGCAGATGGAATTGAAGTCACAGCGAGGCTGGGAGGCTGAGTGGCATCAAGGGAAATGTCCCCGTTGTATTGTCATGGTCACAGACAGCCCCTCGTGTGCAGTGACTCTGTGCCACCAACGTCCTTGTGCCCAGGCCTGGGTGCCATGCACGGGTGGGAGGCCATGTCTGTGCTCCTGCCTTCGGTTTTCCCTTTGAAATCTCCTGTCCAGCTCTCTGTGGTCCCAGCCTATTTGATTCTGAGCTGGAAAGGAGATTTCAAGCCAGGATCCATATGGGGCCCGTCAGTTGCGACTGGATTCATTTTAAAGTCCTTGTTAAGTCCAACAAAAAGCCAAAGATTAGAGCTGATATGTTGGCTTTCATCCAGATGCTGATCCTTGAAAGGCTGCCTTGAGACCGCCAGGCGACTCTTTCATTCCCCCTTTCCTTCTTGCTCTTCTTCTTCCCTTCTAATTGCTTCCCAAATTTGGCTTTATTGCCATGGGTTTGAAGCCAGGTAATCAGAACCAGCATTGTTTTTCTCTCCCCCGTCTCTTTCTGGTACCCATCAGATTCTGGCTCTTTTTTGGTTCAGAAAGTCCACGTTAATTCCTCCACCACCAACGTCAAAGGCTTGGCAGGGCTGGAGCCCTTTGGGATAACGCTCCAAGCCAGCCCTCGGCATTCCTGGCAGCCAGAGAAGCAGCACAGTCCTTGTCTGTCAGGAATGTTCCGTCCTTTTCCCTCAATCCAGGCCTGCAGCTTCCCCTTCCTTTGTCCCTGAGGGACATTGTCCTTGTGCCGTGGCAGGTGGGGACATCTGTGACGGGAAGGGCTGGCACTGAGCGCTGAGCTCCACCTGGAGCACGGAGCAGAGGTCACAGCCAGGTGATCCGGACACGGACAGCAGGAATTCCCATGGTCATTCCCATGATCATTCCCATGGTCATTCCTGTGGTCATTCCCATGCTCATTCCCATGGTCATTCTTGTGGTCATTCCCATGGTCATTCCCATTGTCCCTGTGGTCCAGCTGCCCTCCACTGCTGGAGAGCTGTCCCCCAAGCCCAGCTCCTCCCTGCTTTGCACATCCCAGCACTGTCCCACTGGGAACAGATAGCTCCTGACAGCCGGACTGTGAGGGGAGCAGGAGAGGAGAGAGAACAGAGCTCTCTTAAAAGCTGAATGCAATCAGGGAAGGAGCGAGGGTGCGGATAAGAGGGAAGGGAAGGGATATTGGTGCTAGCTGGTGCCAGAAGGCAGGAAAGTGAGGAGAAACAGAGCTGGGATGGAGCTGGGAACACGTTACATTCCAGGATCTCATGGTGGGGACACCCAGCAGAGGCTCCTGCTTTGTTTCTGGGCTGTGCACCACTGGGAACAGCCCACGTGGAGCTTGTGTCATCCTCGCTGGTCAGTGCTCCCTGTGAAGGGACAGATCTGGAGCTCTGCAGGAGGGAGCCTGAGCTGCTAGAAGCATGAGGGCAGGAAAAAGGAGAGAGCCTGCAGGGCTTAGAGCTGTTGGAGCGGGATCCTAAAGCTGGAAGCAGAGGAGGGATTCAGTCTGCTGCTGCAGCAGAGTGAGCATTGCACCCTGGGCACCTCAGAAGGGGTAAAAGAGGTGCCCCCAAGATGGATCCAGCCCTGCAGGCTGGCCCAGGGAATTGCTCCTGGCTCTGGCATGGGAAAGGCCATCCGCACTGCATTCCCAAGGCAGCTGCACCCACGGGATGTGTTCAAAGTGTCTGGAACAGCACCTGTAGGATGTGTTGGAAACATGTGGAAGAGTCCCTGTGAGCGGCTGTGTGCAGCCAGGGGCTTTAAACACCCGTCCCCTCTTGGAGAGTCCACACATTCATTTCAAGGATGTGCAGACAGAAAATGGGACCTGGCACAGCCAGTTCTGGCAGTGCCAAAGAGCCAGAGGCTGAGAGATTCCCAATCTGTGCCGTGCCACATCCTGCACGTTCAGAGCAGGCACAGAGATGTGCAACGTGCGTGTGAGAGGCTCCTGCACCAGGAACAGCTTGAAAAGCCATTCAGGGAGGTATTTACAGGAGTGCCGGGTGGGAACGGGCCTGTTCTGTCTTTGGTTTCATGGCTGCTTTAACTCCAGGCTGTCTGCCCTGGGGGTCCCCCAGCACAGGGCAGTGACCCTTTGGACAACAAGGACACTTGTCACAGATTGGTGCGGTGTGACACTGAGATCCAGCTGGCACAGGGGAGGTGGCACAGCCTGGGGACATGCCAGGGGTGGATGTGGGTTGGGAGGCAGGTTATTCCTGCACCTTGTTTCGCTCATCCCTGTCCTCAGCCACAAACCAGACCCCATCCAGTTTCCTTCTCCAGACAAACCGTGCAGGTTAATGCTGGAAGATGTTTCTTATTTCTGGAAACACCCTCTGGAGCGTTTTCCTTTAAAAGCTTTAGTTTATCCGTGGGGAAGCTGCTGTTGGAAGTGGCCAGTATCCACAGCAAGTCCCATTTCAACAAAAAGCCGAAAGTTCGCCTTTTTGGAGCGAGGGGGAAAACACAAAGTTGGAGTGTTTGGTCTGGAGCCTGTTGAACAGCTCGGCTTTGCTCAGGGCTGGCCCCCAGCATCCCTTTTCCTGCTCCAGGATAATGGGAGCTGCGAGGCCAGCGCAGAGACAGGGAATCAACACGCTGGGAAATCAGCGGGATGTGTGCGAACCGCCTTGGATCAAATCCACGCCAAGCACAGCCCAGGCCGTAACACAACCGAGAACAGCAGAGCTCTGAAGTCTGAGGAATAACATTTCATCTCTCCCCCCATTCCCTCATTGCTTTTTCCACTCCTGCTCCTACCAGGACACACCTGGGCTCCAGCCACCACATCCAAGGACCGTGGTCTCACCGCAGCCCTAAACCAGGGCTCCGGCTTTGCTGAGGCCAGGCTTTGGCTTGACTGGGTTAAGTTCAGCCTTTTTCTCCTGGCTGTGGGACTGCGACTTTACCAGGGGCTCCAACACTGGCTCAGCTCATCCCAGCTCGGGGAAACACCCCTGAGCCCGGACCAAGGTTCTCTCATTCCCGACTCCCCCAGTCCTGAGATTAGGCAGAGACTCAAACAAACGAAGGCAGTTGCTGGAGAGGACAGGAAGCAATTACGGACCACCCTGGAAAGGCAGGACAGGCAGCAGCTTGTGTGGCTGCTGCTGTTTAAACAACAACCACCCCCAGGCCGGCGAGGGCAGGAACATCTCGGAGGAACAATGCTGGAGCGAGGTGCGAGGAGTCCAGAAAGGAGGATTAGCACGGAATGCTCCGGCACCAGGGCCCTGCGCTCCTGCTGCGGGGTCAGGAGGGTCCCGCTGGCAGCAGGAGGACAAACAGGATGGGCCGGTGATTCCAAAGGGAGCCAGGAGCTCCTGGTCCCCCGCCAGTGGGGGACCCACGCGGGTCAGGGCCAGGGTGGCCTGCAGGATGCCTTTTCCATCTGCGGGGCCGCTCTGCAGCGGGAGTTTTGTCTCTGCCATGGCGGGGGAAGCAGGGGGGAGGCATTTCCAAGCTGTTTTCTCCAGGATATCCCAGCTCCGCCTGACAGCTGGTTCCCATTGGGCTCCTGACCAAAGGCAGGCTCCAGCAAGGGTGGGAGTGGGCGGGAGGGGGGAAGGGACCTCCTAATGATGAGGACGAAGAAGAGGAAGGATGAAAGGCCCTGAAATGTGGAGGGTGGAACCGAAGCAGGAGGACACTCGGAGGGAGGGGCTGCAGAGGCTTTGAAGCTCCTCGCTATGGGGAGCCTCCTTTAAACCCTACACCAGATTGGAACAAGGTGGGGGAGGAGGAGGGGCTGGCTCTCTTTTCTCTCTGAAATACCCCGAGAGGTTGGGACCCCTGCTCGGGATGGGCTGTTTCTGTCCATTAAACATTTTAAACGCTCGTCCATCTCCCATGGCCTCCCGTCCTTCCGCTCCTTGTGGCAATGGGCTGGGGATGGGAGGTTCCCAAGGACGATGAAAGGATTTAGGGCACAGGGTAGAGGTGACAGGGGCCGGTGTCAGTCACAGCCTTGTGCCAGTGAGTGCTCAAGCGGAGGAGGAGGGAAAAGGGGCTGGTTGTGCCCCAAAATACAGCACTGGATGGGGAGTTTTCCTCCTCTGCTGGGAATTTCAGCAGGGAGGTCAAGGGGAGGATGGCTGGTGCTGCCTGACTTCCCCTTGCTGCCTGCCAGGAAGGAAAACAGCTGGGAAGGGAGTTTTGGGATCGGTGCCGCTGCTCCCTCGGTCCCTGCTCTGGAGGGGATGGAGGAGCTGCCTCGTGGAGGGGGTGGAGGAATCAGCTGCCTCATGGAGAGCTCCTTCCCTCCCCCTGCTCCTCCATCCAGGCCCATCTTTTTATCACAGAGTATCCTGAGCTGGAAGGGACTCACAAGGCTCAACCAGTCCAGCTCTCCTCATCTGTAAGGCTGCTGGGAGGACATTTCCTCTTCCTTCCCCAACCAAAGCTCTCCCCGGAAAATTGGACTACAGCAGGTTATTAAATCACGTCCAACTGAATTCAGAGCATCACAAAATATAAAGGCAGCCAAAAAATAAAGGTACAGGGAGACAAAGGGGTTGTCCAGCAGGGCCTGGCTGTGGAGAGCTCTGTGCATGGATGAGATTGTCCCGCTGGAGCTGAGCTATCCCGTCCTCATCTCATAAGGAGTATGCTCCAAAGAAATGGATAAAATCTAAACAAGCCTTGCCCTTCACACTGGAATCAGCAGACCTGGATGAATCCTGAGATGAACCTGGCAGCTCTGTGAGTGTTCAGAGCTGTGCTGGGAGCTGGAGCTGGAGCTGGGGCTGGGGTTGGATCAGGGCGCCCTCATTCCTCATCCCTCAGCTGTAAAAATCCAGAGGAAAAAATACTCGGCGGCTGCATTGTTCCTCCCAAGGTTGTCAGGAAACCAGCGGGAAGAGGCACGGGGGGGACACGGCACAAACAACGGGGGGAGAAAGTTCACAGCAGCCCTGGGCTGGAGCAGGGAGGCTGTTCCTGGCAGGAGGGTTGGAGGGTCAGGGCGCTGCTTTGGGCACTCCCAGGTGTCCCAGTGCCCCTGCATTCCCAGCTTCGGGAAAATGAAGCCACAAACACCAGAGGTTTATGTCCAAAAAGGAGACAGAGGAGTCCTGAAACTTTATTCCAGTCAAGGGAGAGGCCATGGGGCATTTCCCTGCGGTCTCTCACATTTTGGAGGACACAGCCTCTCTTTTTATCCTGATTTCCTGGACCTGTTTCCCTCTCTCTTTCCCAGTTGCTGAGGTGCTTGAGAGGTCCAAACTTCCCAGAACGCCTGATACCTGAGATTTCCCTCTAATGTATAACCCTCCCCTTTAATTTTTAATTCTTACGGAATTTACCCAATTTGATCTATCAGCAACCATGTTGTTTGTTGGTAAACGCAAATCCCTGTTTTCTACCCGTCAATCAGTGGAACCCTTCCCGTTGTTTCTTTTATCTCTCAGTGCTGGTTTTATCCAGAGCTTGTTTGTAAAGACAAATCCATCATTCCTCTCACCAGAGCCTCCCAAGCTGCCCCACGCAGCAGGAGCCTGGAGCTAAAGGGCGTTCTGAGGTGTTTTCAGGTGCTCCCTCCCTGTCACCATCCAGAGGTGAGGCGGCTGAAGGTGCAGCTCTGGCAGGGGATGGTCCAGGCTCCTGCCACCTCCCAAATTTGGGGCCCATCATTCCGTGGCGGTTGAGTGAAAGCAGTGGAGGCAAGGAGGGAAGGGCAGCATTCCCAGTTCCCGTTTCTCTCCCTGCTTTCCCCTCACCTGTTTTATGTGGGAGCCGGACTCACCGCTTTCCACCCTCTCCCATGGGAGGAGCAGTTTGCTCTGGAACAGGAGGAGAGGGACAGGGATGGTTCGGATGGATTCCTTCCCTTTCTCCACCCCTGAACAGCAGCACGAGGCGGACGGACGGACAGACAGATGGACGGACAACGTGTGCTTCCAGCATTAACCCCCAGCTCCCAGCACCCTGCTCCTGGACATTGTCCCAGTCTTTTCCCACGGGAAGAAGGGCAGAACTGGTCTTGGCTTTGTGAGTCCTCAGGAACAGAGTTTCAATAAATTAAACTCAAACAAATAACGGCAGTTTGGAAATAAATCATCTTTTAATTGCTCCAATGGGCCCAGAGGGAGCAGTGGCCTTTGGCATCTGGAGACCTGTCTGGGAATTTGGGAGAGAGGAGGATGAGCACAGGCAGGGCAGAGCCGCAGGAGGTTCTGGAGAGGTTTGGATCCTCCCTCTCCCCTTCCCACCTCCCCATTTCAGTCTGGTTTTGAAGTGGGACCTGCAGGTGGCTGTGCCCTGCGACAAATCGGGAAATGGAGCTCGATTTTAAGTTAATTAAAACTGCCCTCTGTGTGTTAATCTTCTTGTCAGGTTTTAATTAAGTGCTGATAAAGACTCAGCATGGGGAGGGATTCCTGCTCCCACCTCCTGTGACCCAGGGAGCCTGCAGGGGCTGTTGGAGGCATGTTGGGGTGACCCCAGGTCCCAGCTGGTGCTGTCACCCTCCCAAAAAAGGGCTGGAATTTCGCCATTTTCTTCTCTTTCTCCCTCAATCCCGAGCAGATTCCCAGCTCTGCTCCCAGGATGGGTCGTGCTCCTGGCAATGGCTGATTTACTGCTCGTGAGCCAGAAAATTCCAGATAAATGTCAGCTCAGGGTAATCACCGTTCCTTGCTGCACGGCCAGGCTGGGTTGGGAACACCAGGAGTGGGATGAGGGCTCTCCATGAACTCCTCTATCCCCTTGAATGTGTCTTCTCCTTCTGCAGGAGGAGGGAGGAGGAGGAAAATCCACACAGAACAACTCTCAAGATGCTCAGGGCAGCGAAATCCCAGAATCCCAAATCGCTGAGGCTGGAAAAGCCCTCCAAGGTCATTCAGTCCAACCTGTACCCTGTCCCCACCTTGTCACCAGCCCAGAGCTCTGAGTGCCACCTCCAGGGATGGGCACTCCAAACCTCCCGGGCAGCCCCTTCCAAGGCCTGGCCACCCTTTCCAGGAGAAAATCTGTCCTTCCTGACACCCATCAGTCCCTGAAGTGCGGGATCTTTACTCTCCTTGTTATTTCAGGAGCACAGGTCGGATCTCAGCATTTCCCAGCACGCAGGTGCCTCTCCCATCCCTTTTCCAGCGGGATTTTGCAGCCATTATCCCGACCATTGATTGATACAATTTGCCAAATAGTTCCTTGCTATAAATTCCTGTCTATATTTCCATGGTGGCATTGACATTTCCCTCTGGACTGACAAAGAAAGGATCTTTTCCCAGTAAAAGCCGTTCCATTCTCCTCTGCTGAGCCCATTTTTGGCTGTTTTCTAGGCAGCAGATTTCCCATTCCACACTTGAGTCCCACATAAGCCCTTCCTTGTGTTTTTAAAGTCCCCGGCCAAAATTGAGACA
This sequence comes from Bombycilla garrulus, assembly GCA_013400315.1. NCBI lineage: Eukaryota > Metazoa > Chordata > Aves > Passeriformes > Bombycillidae > Bombycilla > Bombycilla garrulus. The sequence continues at coordinate 80,164 of VXBU01012136.1, forward strand.
TTTCCCATTTTAACTTCCAGCACCTTGTAATGCCTTTAAACCATTACAGATATTCCTTGGAATATCTCGGGGCCAGCCCCAGAGCACAAATGGAATTAAAAGTCGCTCGTGCAGAGCCCGAGCCAGGAATTGCTGGGTCAAAGCGTTCCTTGTCCCTCAGGTTTTTGGGATCAGCACAGGTCTAGCACCTGCATTTAGGATCAGGGAGTTATGGAGTGACACTGCTTTTAAAATGACTTGTGACCGTTCCCAGCTCGGGGTGTCCCTGCTGGGGATTCCTGCGCCTGCTCCCCAGGATTAGACAAGGGGAGATTTCTGGAATCGTCTTTCCACTGTGCTTCAGCCCCAGCATTTGAATTTCCCAGTCCCAAGCAGGACTTGTCAATCTCCCAGCGTTTGTTTTGGAGCTAATGGATTTCGGAAGGTTCCCATCAATCTGTCCTGCTCCTCAGCGCTCCTGGGAATGCTCTTGGCTCCGCTGGCCAGCACAGCTCTGAGAGGTGGTTTCTCCATCCCAGTCACCAAGATTTATTTTGTACAGGCATTTTCATATGCTGAGGGGGAAAAATAAAAAAGGAGGAAAAGCCACCTGGAATCAATTGTCAGCACAATGGAAGTTGGCATGGCCAGGCTGGGGAGCAAGGGGGGACAGTGGGTTATTTCCCACAAATTGCTGTGGGGACAGGCACAACTGGCAGGGACTTGGTGCCAAATCGGATGAATAGGGGAGACTGGGAAAAAAATTAAGGGAAAAAAAAAAATCCCCGGAAAAGTCAAAACCTTTCATTGTAGTATTTTCTGCAGTGAATTGGGTTTTGTTTTGAAGGGACACTGAGAAATCTGCCGGGGCTTGAGCAAGATTTAAAGAGGCAAGCCAAGCTCTCCTCAGGGCTGGATGTGGAGCTGGGGCTCACGGACACGATTCTTTTCTCGCTTTTCCCTCTTGGCTGCAGGATCCCAGGGTAGAGCCCGTGGTGGGGAGCCCATCCCTGGCTCTGTGGTGGGGATTCTCTACTCCCAGTCCATCCTTATCTCTTCCTTGCTGCCCTTGCCCACTGTGTTTATTCTCACCATAAACTCCTCCAGGAGTGACTCTGGCTCTCCTTGCATTTTTTTTGGAAGCCCTGTCCCCACTCCTGGCTTATCTCTGGGCGCAGTGATAACAACAACCACCAACCCTCTTTGCTTGCAGCACTGGCTCCTCTCAGTGTTTCCATAATCTAAACCAGCCTCTATCTCCTCTTCATTCCTCTGGAGAAGCTCTGGGGCTGGGAATGGCCAGAGTCGTTCCCGCTCTTAGGTTCACCTTCCGCAGCTCCCGTGGAACCGAGGGAAATATCTGATGCTGGGATTCTGGGAGATTCCCATCCAAATACAGTGGATGTGGAAGAAAGAATTCCTCCATCCTTGGTTTGAGGATAACTTTTAACACCAGGAGTGAGCCCTGCCCTGGGAAGGAGGCACCCGGATCTTCCAGGGGCTGCATATTCCCATCCCAGAGGTCTCCAGCCTCGGAAAACCAGGCAAGGCACAGTCTGGGAGCAGAGTCTGCCTCCCACCCCTTGGGAATCCTCCACCTTCCCCCAGGAACATCCCTGGAGCAGAGGGGCGGCACCAATCTCTGCTCCCTGTGACCAGGGACAGGACCCAGGGAGTGGCTGCAGCTGTGCCAGGGAGATCGAGGAGAGATCAGGAAAGGTTCCTGGCCCAGAGCGTGTTGGGCACTGCCCAGGCTCCCAGGGAATGGGCACAGCCCCACAGCTCCAGGAGGGTTTGGGCAGTGCTGCCAGGGATGCACAGGGTGGGGTTGTGGGGTCTGTGCAGGAGCTGGATCGGTTGTCCTGGTGGGTCCCGGAGATTTTGGGGTTCCGTGGTTTTCTGACCCCCCCCGCTCCTCTGCCTCCATCCCCTTCAGCACCTGCACCAGTGGGGTCTGCACTAACAGGGTCTGCAGCAATGGGGTCTGCAGCAATGGGGTCTGCAGCAATGGGGTCTGCAGCAATGGGATCTGACCAGCGGGGTCTGCAGCAATAGGGTCTGCACTAACAGGGTCTGCAGCAGTGGGGTCTGCAGCAATGGAGTCTGCAGCAGTGGAGTCTGCACTAACAGGGTCTGCACCAGTGGGGTCTGCACCAATGGGACCTGCACTAACGGGATATGCACTAACAGGGTCTGCACCAGTGGGGTCTTTGTGCTGCTTTGCCTGGGCTTGGGGGGGTTTCTCCCTGGCTGGAAAGACATCCCCGGGGATGGGGACACACGTGTGACAGGTGGATGTGGACACGTGTGACAGCATGTGACATATGGACACGCATAGGACAGGTAGATATGGATATGTGTGGGACAGGTTGCTGGGGATACACGTGTGACAGTTGAATATGGACACGTGTGACAGGTGTATGGGGACACTTATGGGACAGGTGGATGGGGACATGTGTGACAGGTGGATGGGGACACGTGTGTGGCAGATGGCTGAGGGGTACACATGAAACAGGTGGATGGGGACATGCATGGGACAGGTGTATGGGGACACACATGGGACAGGCGGACAGGGACAGACGTGACAGGTGAATATGGACACGTGTGTGATAGGTAGATGGGGACACACATGTGACAGGTGGATATGGACACATGTGTGGCAGGTGGCTGGGGACACACATGTGGCCACACTTGTGCCAAGCACTGGGGCTGCCCCTGCTGCTGTCCCTCCTGGCAGGGCTCCATTCCCGCCCTCCTGCTGCATTCCGGGGGGTGTTTCCCCCTTTTCCCTTCCCCCCAGGACAGGGGTGTCCCTCCTTAGCACGGGCACGGAGCACACGCTGCCACTTGGCTGTCGCCTCGTCCCCAGCAGGGACGCCAGCGCTGGCAGGCGCTGAAGGTCAGCAGAAGGACATCTCAATTATTCTGTGTCATCTGCGAGGAGCTCGGCGCTTGTCAGAGTCCCAGCGGAGAGCAGTGAAACAGTAACTTGGCTGCAGGAAAAAAAGGGAGTGGGAAAAAACATCGGAAAGGAAAGAGAGGGGAAAAAAAAAGCCGGCTGCACAGAAGCTCAGGTCAGCGGGATTGACAGCTGCTGGGAGATATCTCCATTCCCTGTGCCGAAAATAACACCTCCACGGGCTCCAGAGCTGCGTTCCCAATTAGAGACTGGGCACTGAGCAGGGGGGGAAAAAATTTCTCCATGATAATTTCAGAGGAGGGGGAGGAGATGGAAAGCAGGCTTAGGAAGGAAGCCTGGGTCACTGCTTCCAGGAACCTGATTTCCTTGGGGTTCTCCTGGGGGTTTCTCCATCTCACTGCTCTTATCTCCACCACCCCTTTGGATGCCCTGGGAAGTGGGAGGCAGCAGCTGGTGAAATAACTCTGGGCAAGAGGAGCAGGGGGCCCAGGCACTCAGTTTGGGATATTTTTATAGATAAATTCTTATATAAGGGCTTGGGGAGGTCTCCTATATATATATAGAATAAAAATATACATACCCATATATATTCTTATATATGGGTGTATTCTTATAGATCCCTCTATATCGCAGTATTTACCACCAGACCTGGTCACGCCATACCCTCTGCACCAGGAGCAGCTCCCCTGTCGCCCTCTCTGCACCACCTTGTTCGCAGCCTGAGGATTCAAACCTGTCTCTTCCATGTAATTCATCAGTGCAGGAGGGATGGGAAAGTGCTTCCAGAGAGAAAAGCCCCTGTATCCGTGTCCTGGATCACCAGGGGCTGTCCTGGCTGGGGACCTCCCTGCAGGTGCTAGTGCTATAAATTAATTAATGAATTAATAAATGGCACTGGCCATGGTCAGCCAGGGGCCATGGGGGCTGCCAGGAGCCTGGGGCAGGAGGAGAGGCTGTGCCAGAGCCAGCCTGGGAGGCACCAGCTGCACAATTCCTGGAGGCTGCTCCGAGCAGCTGCGGATGGACTTTCACACATGTTCTCAAAGTGAGGTCAGGCCTTCAAAACCCTCTGAAACCCCCAAAGCATGGAAAACCACCATGTCCCTGGGAGTTGCGGTGTGTGCGAGATGATCTGCTTGCATTCCAGGGAAAGGTGCTGCTGGCGCTTCCCCAGGAGCTGGTGGCTCTTCCAGCCTGGGGCCGGTGCTGGCTGGACAGTGCTGCCAGCTCAGCCCTCTCCAGGCTCCCTGTGATCCCCTTTTTGCTGCGCTTTCAGAGGGGGAGTGGGTGGCTCAGGCTGGCATGAGTGCAGCTCTGGGGGTGTCCATGGGATGGGGTTTGGGTGGGATGGGAAGGTCCCGGCCGCCAAATTCACCGAGGCTGTTCTCGTCCTCTCCTGCACTGCTCCTGACCCCGCATGAATTTCCATCTGGGATTGCAGGAGGAGCCAGAGCCGTCCTGTCCTTTGATGGTGTCTGTTGCAGAGAGGAATAAAGCCAAGGGCTCACCTGCTTTGCAAGGAGGCTCTGCTGCCTCTCCCCATGCCAGACCTGCAGTCAGGCTCACACGTCGTAAAGCGTCCCTGCCGTGGCACTGCTGCCCTGGAACACGGAGCTGTTTTATGTGCCGAGAGCCAGGAATGTCTGCACGGAGCCACGGCGGGAGCAGCTGCAGGGGTTTCACCTTTGGATCCTGGCAGTTTGTAGGAGCGAGGCAGGAGGCCGAGGAATTGCAAACACATTCGGCTCCAAGGTGCTGGCAGCTCCCGCCTGGCTCTGAGCTGGCTAAGTGCTCTTTTATTGGGCTTCTCTTCCCAACAGGCTCAGGGCAGGAGGCCCTGGAGGATCAGGTGGCCTTCCCCATCCTGTCCCTGATCCCACCGGTGTTTTCTGAGCACTTTGGGATGGTGGGAAGGGAGTCTGTGTGTCACCACCGGTGGCTGGTGCCCGCTCAATTCTCAGCACAGACTGCCCACGGCAAAGGAACGGCAGCAAAGCCGAGGCTGCAGCCTCAGGTCTGATTTTTTCAGGGTTGGGAAGAGTTGCCTGCTCTCAGGGCTCCCAGGGTGCTGCCCCGGGGGAGATGGAGCAGAGCCTGCCTGGAGAACACGAAGCAGGAGAGCAGGGAACGGCAGGATGGCGAGACACGAGCACCTGGAAAGAATTAACACTTCCCCTCAGCGAGAGCTTGGAAGGGGAAAGAACAAAGCAGGCGAGGGAAAATCAGGGCAGAACAAAATGGTGCTGGTGGGAAAAGGCATTCCAGCTCCTCGGCAAGGGGGAAGGAATGGCTGAGCGCGGCTGCAGGGCTGGGGGAGCTGCTCCCTGCCAGAGCCTCAGCCTGGCCCACGTTGTCTCTTCACTTCTGCCTCTGGTTCTTTCCTCCTCTCTGTCCTTCGTTCCATTCCCAGCTTTATCCCACCCCTCTCTCACTCTCTATTCACTCTGAATTTTTCCATACCTCCTTCTCACACCTTGTTCCCTCTTTTCTGTAAAACAGTTTATTCCCAAAGCCCATTCCTACTTTCCCAGCAGCCTGGTTCTCCTTCCTCCAGGATGACACCTCAGTGCTGATCCTCACCCCGGAGGTGCAGGAATGGGGATAAGCAGAGCAGGATGAATTTAGGGAAATTTATAAACATTCTGGAAATTCCCACTAATTTGAATTTGACCCCTTTATGGGAGGATGTCCTGCCTGTGTCCTCCGCTGGGACGAGGGCTCATCCCTTCTGGGACACGAGGTTTCCCAAAGGTTTTGTTTGGAATAACTACTGCTGATCCTCCTGCCCGGCTGCTCTTCACACTCCACGCGCTCTGATCGCACCAATTACTCCAACAAAAGACAAAAATTTGCATTTCCAAGGGAGTTTCCCTCCTCCTCCCAGCGCGCTGTGCCCTCAGCAGGGATGTCCTTCACCCCATCGGGGTCAATGAGCCATGAGTGGGACTCATGTGACAGAGCTGACACACTTCCCCGAGGAATTTCTCTCCTAATGACATTTAAACCGCTCATTACTCCTTGACTGTGCCAGAGGTTTGGCTGAGGGTGCCTGCGGCTCCGTTATTGCGCAGGATCCCAGGAACAGGGGCTGGGAATCTGGACGTGGGGACGCGTGAACCTCTCTAAACCCCCCGAGACATTCAGCTGCAAACCCCAAATGTTTGGGCAGCCGAGGAAAGTCTATTCAACCTCTTTTTTTTGGCCGTTTTCAGCTCATCTGTTGGGATTTTTTGCCTTCCTGAAAGCAGGAACGAGACGAGGTCTCCAAAGATCTTCTGCTCCGCATTTCCACCCGATTTTCTTGGCCTGAGGGGGCTGCACGAGTTTGGAGAAGCATTCAAGCCTCCAGCGTTCTCCCAAAAGCCGCGCTGGTGACAGAAAGGATCTACAGAACTCTTCCATTCCGTCTCCCCGAAATTCCCAACTTCCTGAGTTTCTCCCAGCACCGCTCCAGACCCGCTCCGACCCCGAGGTAATGGGGCAGCAGTAAAACGTTAGGAGGTACAAATGAACTGCCGGGGATTAAAGCCCCAGCACAGCCTCCTGCGAGGCTTTAAAAGCATCCTGTTTGCAAACAGCTCTGGGGCTGCATCCCGCATTCCTGGGCATTTGCTCTCTCCTGGTTTTTTCATTCGCAGCAGGAATTGCAGCTGGAGCAGCTCACCAGGTCCCGTCCTTGTATCCCCCCTGGGGCACGAGGAGCGCTGGCTCATTCCACCCCTTCCCAAGCGTTTTTGTTTTTCCAAGGCACTTTTCTAAAACTTCTCTCATTCCAGCGTGTCCAAGTCTGCTCCTGGATGACTGGGAGGCGTGTGGCAGGTGAGCTGTGCCCTCCAGGGAGGCTCTTGGGGCACCGGGACACCTCAGGGCACAAGTGACATCCAGCCTCACAGGCAAACAGGTGCCCAGGGCTCCTCTGAGATAATTTCATGCCCCACGGGGTTCTCCCACTGCATCCAGCCTTTCCGAAGGAAAATTCACACCTTTTTCTTTGGACTACAGAGTTAAGCAACCCAAATGATCCTGTGACCTTCCAGCAGTCCCGCGTGGTGAAGCCTGGAGTTTGGAGGCTGAGTTCATGTTGGATAATCTGTGCAGAGAGCAGCTGAGCAGCTCTTGGCAGCAGGAGTGGGAAGTGGTTGGAATTGGGAAGTAGCTGGAACTGGGATGTACTGGGGCGTTTGGGATCATTTACTGAGGTGTTTTTTTCTGGGCCATGAGCTTGGCACCGAGACTCTTCTGGGAGAGCTCAGGGAGCTCATCCCAGCTATTGCAGAGATCTTTGAAGATTAGTCTGGATAAGTTTAAAGGTCTCCCTTCCCCTGGGATTTCTGGGATTCCTGGCTCTGCCCAGAGCAGAACAAAGACTGATATCCCTGTCTGAAAAGGGAGCAGGGATTGGCTCTTGGACCTGTCCTTCCAAAGGAGAGGAAAGCAAAAGCTCCCAGCCTGGATCAGCCGAGCTGAGCTGAGCTGCAGAGCCAGGCCTGAGCCAGAGCAAGTTTTTTTTTCCAAGCAGCTTGGAAAAAACAGAGACTTGGTTCCTACCCACTGTCAGCAAATCCTGCAGCTTGGATGGGATCCCTCCCACTGCCCCTGAGCTGCCTCTGCACTCTGGGTGGGCTGAAGCCTTTTCCCAGAGAAACCAGGGATGGGACGGGCAGAAAACCAGGGACAGTGGGAGATGATTTCCCACAACATGCTCCTAGCTGAGCACCTGCCCCTCCCTGAGCTCGGTGTCGTATCTGCTCCTTGGCTTCCCTCTCCACCTGTGTAATCCACGTGGGATGATGGGAGCAGCTCCACGGACATGGAATGTGGGAAAACGGGCTGTCCTCTCCCTGGAGAGCTTCACATGATGAGGTGCCCCTGCTTCTGCAGCCACCTCAGTGATAACGGAGTGTTGATATCTCCAGGATTCCCTCACTCCAAGGAAAACGGGGCTTTTCATTCCAGCCTGTTAAAGTGTTTTCCAGAGCTCTCATACACGTAACCTGGGAGGGCTGCCTGTATCCAGCTTCTTCCCATGATCCTCCAGAACCATCCATCATCATCCTGGTGCCCACCTGAACTGGGCAGAACTTTGCAGGGTGGGAATTTCCTGCAGTAAAGCAGGCACTGATCCCCTCTGAGGTGGCTGTTCTGCTCCAGCTGCTCTTAGCCCCAATTTCTCCATCTCCAACAGCTCCAGTTGCTTCCTCCTGGGCCCTTGGAGCACCACAGGATCATGTGAGGGATAGGCACAGCCCTGCAATGGCTTTCAGAGAGGCGGTACCAAAAAAAAAAAACCTCTGGGTGACATTTTCCAGGGATCCCAGGATGTCATGGAGCTCTCTCCCTCTGTGTCTGGGGGAGCTGGTGACACAGTCCCTTCCCACTAGCAAGGAGATAGGAGCACTGTGACCTGGAATGTCACCTCCCAGGAGGATGGGACACTGGGATCCCTCACAGAACCGTGTGGGGACTCCAGAGGGGAGGCCAAGCTGCCCTGTGAGTGTGGGCTGAGGCTCAGGGGCTGCCAAGGGCATCATTGCACCTGCGGGAGAATGGCACTCCAGCACTTCAGGGAATCCAGGGATGCTCCTGCAGGAGATTGGCACTCCAGCAGTTCAGGGAATCCAGGGATGCTCCTGCAGGAGGAGGGCAGCAGGAGGGGAGGCTGAGGCTGTGAAGAGCCTCATCCAGAAGCTCTGGAGGTGCTGAAGCCCACCCTGTGCCTCGCTGGTGATGTTACCTGGGAGCACAGGAGACCCCTGTGCAACGTGAATTCCCAGGACACTGCTGCAGCTTCTCTCCAGAGGCACCAGGATTTATTCCAGACACTTTTGGTTTTCCTGAGCTTTGTGGCTTGCATCAGTGCTGGTTTGCAAGCAGAACCGGTGAGACTCCAAGTCAGAAATACAATTCAGTAGGAAAAAGTAAAATACATGCGAATGATACAAAAGAAAAACAACCACTGAGAAAGTCAGAATACAACCTGATACCCTGATAGTTAGGGTGGTGGGAGCCGCACAGATGAGGTGATCTGGCTGGAATGGCGATCCTGTAGAAAGTTCTGGTAGCTCTT
>VXBU01012136.1:91272-110779 GCA_013400315.1 Bombycilla garrulus
TTACATTGTCACCTAGGACACCACCAGTGTCCCCCTTGGCTGCTCTGCATCCCAGGTCCCTCCCCACTCCTTGCCGGTAGAACCCCACCCTCCCGCCTCTGCTTCTTGCAGGAGCTCCCAAACCTTGAGAGTAATTTTAGGGCTCCGTGTGATCGTGGGCACATCCAGGGAGCGTTCCCATCCATCTGCTCAACTCCTTGGGAAAAACCAGCACGGCCAAACAATGAGTGAGTACAAAAGCACATGTGGAGCCTTGGCAGGGAGCGCTCCCTGACTCCCAGCGTCCCGGCGGCCGCTCCGCGCTCCCATCCCTGCCTCTCCAGCTGTAATTAGTGCGGGCTGAGCTCTGGGAATGCGCTGGAATGGGAGTGATGAACAAAACAGCAGCTCCAGATGAGCCAGAGCATCTGAGGTGGTTAGGGTGGGAAAGCCTGGGATGGTCTGTGCTCTCCGGCCGGGTCCGGGTGCCTGCTCTGGATAACAAGCACCTCGCTCCCGGGAGCTGCCGGCACCAATTCCCTGCGCAGGAGCGCATTCCTGAAAGCGTCCCTGCTCTGAGTGGTATTTAGCTCATGCTCTGATGCTGGAGCAGGGGTCTGGAAAGGCTCTGTCCTTGGGCTCTGTCCAAGGCTGTTCTCACATCCCTCCAGCGATGCTGCTCCTGCCTGGAGGAGCCGACCTGCTGCAGAGGTGACCCAGGGCTCCCGTTAAATTTTCCTCTGCTCAGTGTCCTCCAGGTGCCCCCAGCCTGAGCATTCCAGCCTTGCTCTGGTGGCTGGAGACTCATATTCCTTTCCTCCTTCCCCAGATCCGTGCAGAGCGTGGGTCTGTTGTCTGTCCAGTCGTAGCCAGGACTTTGTTGTGCTGGAATCATTTTGTTCTTTTTCATCTTTCTGGAGAAGGCAGAAAGTGCGCCAAGAATTCAGCCAAATGGCCTCCACCTGTCACAGTGCCCTGAGGATGAATGGAGGGGCCCCATCACCAGGGCCCAGGTTCAGGTGATGGATGCGGGGGGTTCCTGTCCTAACTCCCAGGTGATGGACGGGGGGTTGCTGTCACTGTGTCCAGGTGAGGGACAGAGGGTTCGTGTCCTAATCCCCAGGTGATGGACAGGGGGTTCCTGTCACTGTGTCAGGGTGATGGATGGGGGGTTCCTGTCCTAACCCCCAGGTGATCGACAGGGGGGTTCTGTCACTCTGTACAGGTGATGGACGGGGGATCCTGTCACTGTGTCCAGGTGAGGGACAGGGGGTTCCTGTCCTGACTCCCAGGTGAGGGACAGAGGGTTCCTGTCACTGTGCCCAGGTGAGGGACAGAGGGGCCATGTCCTGAGTCCCAGGTGAGGGACAGAGGCCTCCTCCCAGCGTCAGGTGATGGACGGAGGGGCCGAGGGGGCTGGGAAGGGCTCTGCAGGCAGCGTCCCACAGCGTCCCACAGCGTCCCTCGCCCTGTCCCCCAGTGAGATCAGGGCACTGATAACGGCTTTGTTTAGAAGGAAGAGCAGGAAGGGACGTGGAAATCCAACAAAACAGGAGCTGCCTCACCCAACGTCCCCAGGCCCTCAGCTGCCAAAAGTGGATAGAAATAAACTCCGCGGACAATGCAGGCCCTATCTGGGAGCAGCAGGAGCCCGGCCCGGCCCCGGTGTCCCCGCAGGATCTGATAGGGCTCGCGGCTGGCGGCACGGGCACTCCGGCGATTGTTTGGCTGCTCTTGGCCCGGGATCCACACGGAGAGAATCGCAGGAAATCGGAGCAGATCGTATCCGACCTTCAACTGTAGCAGCGCACAGGGCTGCGCTTTTCTCCCCGCTGTCCTTGGTGGCTCTATTTTGGACACGGTTCTCTCCCAAAATAGCCGTGAATGCGACCATGGCCGGACTGTTCATGGTCAGTGTGGCCACATCCTCCCCCTGCAGAGGCTGAAACCACCCAGTACATAAAACACCAGCCTGGAACCTCTGGCAGAGCTTTGCCCAGACCCAGAGGGATCCTTCAGGCTCAGGGGGTCTGTGGGGTCTGTGCCCAGGGCTGTGGCATTGGGGTGCCCTCCCCTCCCTGCAGCTACAGAAGCTGGGTTTTACTTCCAACTTTCCCAAGGAGCAGCTGCTTGGCTTTGGGTAAGGCAGGCTTTGTTTCTGAGGCACGATAAGTCAGGTTAAGTCCACGGAAGTCTGCAGTGGCCTGGCTGAGCCGTGCCGTGGTGTGGGTGAGCTGGTTCATCCACCGCCTCCCGCTCTGTGTCCCAACAGCTTTCCTTCGCTCAAATATTGCCCCTAATTAATTTATCTGTGCCGGTGCTCCTGGTAATGCCATTATTTGTAGTACCTCAGTGCATCCCCCGGGAAGGGCAGAAGTCTTAATTAACATCCACGAAGCTGCCTGAGATCGTGCCTGGGAAATGTGATCTGGAGCAACTCTCTGTCCTACCAAGGTTGTTGAACTTTTCTTTTCTTTTCTTTTCTTTTCTTTTCTTTTCTTTTCTTTTCTTTTCTTTTCTTTTCTTTTCTTTTCTTTTCTTTTCTTTTCTTTTCTTTTCTTTTCTTTTCTTTTCTTTTCTTTTCTTTTCCTTTTNAACCTGTGCCTGCCATTCCCGCAGCCCAGTCTGTGCCACCCCGACATTCCAATCTGTGCCACCCCAACATTTCCAGTCTCTGCCACCCTGACATTCCAGCCCGTCCCTGCGGACCCAGAGCTGCTGGAGTGGCTGCTCGGGACACGGGACAGAGCAGCAGGCGGGGAGGAGCCAGGGCTGTGTCCAAGGTGGGGCAGGGACACCTGGGGAAGTGCCACACTCTGGTGGCGCTGGCACGGGGCTGCAGCCTCACCGTGTGGCACAAGTGGACCTGGAGCACCACAGATGTGTCCCAGCTGTGCGTCCCAGCCCTGGGATCTCCTGCCACGTGTGCAGGATCCTTCCTGTCTCCATGTGGGAGCCTGTCTGGTGTCTGTCCTCGGGCTGAGCATCCCTGCAGGTTCTCCCCTTTTCCCTGCAGGACCCAGCCCTGGCGGTGACCCCTCCCTGGCTCACTCCTGCCAGGACAGCAGAGGGACATCCGCCCAGCGACCCTGGGGCAGTGGCAGGACGATGCCGAGCTCCAGAGCTCTGGAGGCCCCTGGCTTCTCTGCTGGTTGCTGCCGAATCCTTCCAGCCAAATCTCTGAGGTCTTGGCTGAGCCGAGCTCCAGCGCCAGCCAGATTTCTGATGCTTAGCAAAAATATTCATTAACGACTTAATCTGTGCACACACAGGGGAAGCTTTTAGGGAATTTGTTCGAGAGCTGTGAAAGAGGGGTCTGGCCACTGCTTCCAGCTCTGCCTTGATCTGTGATCTCATGGATGAGGAATTCAGGAAAATGCTGCTCAGGGACGTGGTCCAAAGCATCCCCGGTGCTCACACCGCGTGCACTTCCCTGCCCTCAGCACTGGCTGCTTGGCTGAGCGTGTCCCTGTGCCAAACTCTGCACAATTGTCACCTCAGCCCTGCAGGCTGCGCAGTTGTCACCTCAGCCCCTCAGGACGCGGGGAGGGGACGATGCTGCCCGGCTGCTTCAGGAGGGAAGGTCTGAGGGCTGTGATCTCGCTCACAACCTGGCCCAGGACTCCTATGTGGGGATGGAAAAGCTTCACACCAGGCTGTGCAGCCTATATAAAGTCACGGGGGTGTCCCACCTTCTGTGACCTCTGGCGTGGCCCATCCTGCCCTCAGTGTCCTGCCAGGGCCAGCAGGGCTGAGTTTGAGCAGGGACAAGGACAAGGACAAGGCTGCTGGAGCACCATGAGAGCATCACCTGCGCAAGGCAAGGCAAGGCGGGAGAGGGCTGGGAATGCAAGAGCCAGCGCTGGGAACTGAAGGGACTTCTGGGCTGGGGCTGGTGCCTGTGTCACCTCTGGAGTGACAGCTCTGTGGGTGGTGACTCCTCATCCCTGTGTGCACCCTCAGGCACTCTGAGTGGGACAGGGGCTGCAGCCACCCCAGGAGTGGCACTGTGACACTGTGAGTGCGAGTGTGACACCGTCAGTGGGAATGTGGCACTGCCAGTGGAGTGTGACACTGCCAGTGGAGTGTGGCACTGCCAGTGGAGTGTGGCACTGGGAGTGTGAGTGTGACACTGGGTGGGAGTGTGACACTGTGAGTGGGTGGCACTGTGAGTGAGAGGGTGACACTGCCAGTGGGAGTGAGTGTGACACTGTGAGTGGGAGGGTGACAGAGTGAGTGGGTGACAATGCCAGTGGGAGTGTGAGTGGGTGACAATGCCAGTGGGAGTGTGACACTGCCAATGGGAGTGTGATGCTGCAATGGGAGTGTGGCACTGTCAGTGGGACTGTGACACTGTGAGTGAGTGAGTGGGTGACACTAGTGGGAGTGTGGCACTGTCAGTGGGACTGTGACACTGTGAGTGATCGGGTGACACTGTGAGTGGGAGTGTGACACTGCCAGTGGGACTGTGACACTGTGAGTGATCGGGTGACACCAGTGGGAGGGTGACACTGCCAGTGGGAATGTGTCACCAGTGAGGGACCCTGGTGGCTCATCTCCCCAGGCAGCCTGGGTGCTCTGGGGACCTGTGTGAACACAGAGAAGGGACTGGAGCGTCCTGCCCTGTGCTCAGAGGGGACACTGGGAGAGGAGGGACATTCCCACGCCGTCCACGGGGCTTTGCCAAGGCTGGGTCCTGCTCTCCCTGCTCCCTCCTCTCTGGCTGCTGGGTCTAACACCGACCTGTCACAGCTGAGAACAGCCCCAGTGCTGCTGCTCCTGCTCCCAGAGAAACTCTGGGGTGCCAGATGATTTCTGTGCACATCAGAGCCCTCTTACTGCCCCTGCACGAGCTCCTTCCCTCTCCATTCCTGCCAGGCACAGGAATTCGGGGTGAATGGGGTCAGGATCCCACCTGGGGGTGCCTCCTTCCCTCTGGAAGTGGGAGCTGCATCTGGGTGCACAGGCACAGATGGATGGACACACATACACGACTTTTATAGAAGTCTCCCACTCTGTGCATGAATCCCTTTGGAAATGAAGTTCCTAAATCACACAGGAACATTTGACCATGTCCCAGGAAAGACTGGAGTGTCCCAGGGGAGGTCAGTGTGTCCCAGGGAAGGTTGCTGTGTCCTAGCTGAAGCCCCTGCCATGCCCGTGGCTCTGGATGGGCTGGCTCCCAGGCACTGCGCTCTGGCAGGGCTGGAGCTGCGGCAGGGTCGGGATTTCAGGGAGGTTTTATAGCAAAAATGTTGATGAGTAATAAAAAGGTGCTGCTGAGCCTTGCTGGGAGGAAAGAGGGGAGGGGGCAGAGGGGCTGAGGGAAAGAAAGGAGCCCAAGGAGGAAGGGGAAGGAAGAAATGACCTTGGTGAGATTTTCTGGCTGCTCTCCAGGTCACAGGCCGATGCCAGAAAAGCTCCGAGTCCCTTTTGGCTGGGAGCACTCCCCGCTAGGTGAATCACACACACAGCGCTGGAACATTCCACGCTCCCAGCCACAGAGCTCACAGTAATTAGGAAAACTGGAAGACCAAGGCAGGGGGAAAAGTATGAGTCACACATGGAAGTGGCGTTGTTATTGGCCTGCAGGAGAAGCAGCTTTGCAGAGTTCCTGAGGCACAGGAGCTCCAGCCTCGGCTGCTGCCAGGAAAAGCCATCGGAGCTGCCCTCACCCTGCACTGGGAGAGAACAGGAGACATCAGGATGTGTCACACGGGGAGGAGAAATTGCACTTGGGTGAGATGTGAGGGGATTGGGGGTGATCAGCCTGGAGAAGAGGAGGCTCCAGGGAGACCCCAGAGCCCCTTCCAGTGCCCAAAGGGCTCCAGGAGAGCTGGAGAGGGACTGGGGACAAGGGATGGAGGGACGGGACACAGGGAATAGCTTCTCTCTGCCAGAGGACAGGGATGGATGGGATATTGGGAAGGAATTCCGCCCTGTGAGGGTGGGGAGCCCTGGCACAGGTGCCCAGAGCAGCTGTGGCTGCCCCTGGATCCCTGGAAGTGCCCAAGGCCAGGCTGGACAGGGCTGGGAGCAGCCTGGGACAGTGGGAGGTGTCCCTGCATGTGGCAAAGTCTGAACGAGATGAGTTTCCAGCCCAACCCCTCCTGGGATTCCCAATTTCAGGCAGCTCCTCAGGCTGCCAGGAGAGTCCAGCTGCTGCCTCCCAGGCAATGTCAGGCTGGGAACCTTGTCCCACCCTCCAGCAGCCAAGGGTGACCCCGTTACCCCTCGCTCATGTGGACAATGAGTGCTGCTGGCTCCCGAGGAAAGCTCCAGCCCCATACAGCCCCGAGCTGCAGGGGAGTTCCATAAATCACACAGTCTTCCAAGGACCTGATGGATGGAGCTTTCATCCCTTCTTTTGCATGACCCTGCCTCTGCTCTTCATTACCAACACAAAGGCTGTGTTAACCTGGGAGCAAGCCCGTGTTTGTTTAAGGAACTCTCCTCCTGACTCATCCCATTTGGCTCGGGAAAAACCCTGTTCCAGGCAGGGCCCGCCTGTCCCACTGGGGTCACACTCCTGGAGAACCCTTGGACATGTCAGCTTGGCTGAGGGGTCACTGTCACATCTTATCCCATCATATCCCATCACATCATATCCCATCACATCACATCACACTGTGTGGTGTCACATCCATGGCACCACGTCCCCAGCCCAGCCTGTCCCACCACACCTCTGGTGACCCGGGAGGGCAGAGCTGGGCTCCCTGTGTGCCCTCACCAATTCCCTGCTCCCTGCAGGGTGATTCGCAGCAGCTGAAGGATGTGGCGCTGGGTTCAGCCCCTGTCCTGCTGCGGGAGGCTGTAGGGGACACCAGTGTCCGGGGGAGATTCCGTTTGGGAGAGCCAAAGGGCGGCTGCACATCGGGTGATGAAGGGAGGTGATGGACAACCCAGGCTGAGCGCAAAAATCTTCCTGCAATTCTCCGGCACAGATTGTTACATCTCTCTGCCAAGAAATCAAACATTCCTGCTGGAGTCAGGCCTTTCACAGGAGCCCCCTCGGGGACATCAAGTGAGGCTAAGACAACAGGCCAGAGCTTGGTGAGCAAATCACGAGTCCCCAGCGTCCCTCCAGCTGGCAGGACCGTCATTGACCTCAATGGCCTTGTCCTCCCTGAAGCAGCTCTGTCAATTTGGCCACTTTCCACTTAATAATGGAGCTGGAATATAAAGATGTATCCAGGCCCGACCACAAAACAGCTGGAGACTGCAGGGTTGACTTAATCCTGGTAGAATAAACCAGGGAACTGGTGGGAGCCAGCTCGGATGTTGCTGGCGGGGTTCGGAGCAGGGCTGAGCAATAAAAGGGATCAAATGTGTGAGGCACCAACTGTCTGGAGCCACGGTTGTTGTTGTTGTTGTTTTAACTAATTGAATTTTAGTGCTGCTGAAAGGACTGACAGCTCAGGGGGAGCAGTGGCCAGGTACAGCCCCGGCGTGAATCCCTCCTAATCCCAGCCTGCATCCAGACACACGGAGCTCCTCCCATGAGGCCAAATTCACAGCTGCAGCTGGGACTGGAGCTGAGGGGCTGCATCCCTCCCAGAGATCCTGGCAGAGCTGCTCCTGCCTCCATGGGGTGTTGTAAGGGTCCCTGGGAGCAATTCCTTTGGATCTGGGCAGGGTGGGACAAGCGACCTGTGCCATCCCCGCCTCGGGGACAGTCCTTGTGCCTGGGGAAGGGCAGGGACACTGAAGGTGTTGAGGGGAGCTGCTGCTCATGGTGAGTAATCTGCTTTTATTCCTGGAATGGTTTGGATTGGAAGGGGCCTTAAAGCTCATCCTATTCCATCCCTGCCATGGACAGGGACACCTCCCACTGTCCCGGGTCACTCCAAGCCCGATCCAACCTGGCCCTGGACACTTTTGGCAGCTCCCAGGATGCCTTTGGCAGAGGAGGGAGATGGGGCAGGTTGGAGCTGGGCTGTGGGGAGGAGAGAGCAGGAGAAGGGAGAGGCATCCCTAAAAATGAGCACCCTGGATCCTTCCCGGGGGTGAGCAGGCAGGGACATGGCTGCCCTCAACTGGGTGACTTCTGTCCCCGCACGGGATGGGGATGGTTCTCACCAGGTTTGGGAAGTGCCGAAGGCTTGGACACATTCATCAACACCTCACCGCCGAAAATCCTGGTAAAAACCTGGCGGGAGCTGCCCTGCCCATGCCTCTGCCTCTGGGTTTGGACTGGGACTGGTCCCTGGGGCCGGTTTGGAAGGGTGAAAAGGCTGGGGTGGGCTGGGGTGGGCAGTGCAGGATGGGCAGTGCCAGGATGGTCAGCACAGAATAGTCAGTACAGAATGGGTAGCTCAGGGTGGGCAGCACACGGTGGACAGCACACGGTGGGCAGCCCCAGGGACCCCTCGCATAGCCAGGCAGGGCCGCGCTGTGTCTCTGGGAGAACTGGGGCAGTGTTTGTCCCCGCGATACCCCGGCATGGCTCGGAGGCGGCTGTTTCCCAGGGGAAAGCTCCTCGCAGGGGCACCTTGTCAGCCCTGCTCTATAAATAGCTGGGAAACAGACCGGCAGGAAGCGCTGGATTTTAGGCAGGGCCAGGGGAAGGGCTCGGTCTCAGCTTTTGCCAAGTGTCGCTCCCGTGGGACGGTGACTCCTCAGCGCCGAGGCCACGGAGGAGCTCTGGCGTCTGGGAGCGCCCATGGAAGTTGTTCGGCAAGACTTCTGAGGGGTAAAAGGTGGGTGGGCTTGGCTATTTTCAGCAGGCAGCCGGGTTTTGTCATCTTGACGGGCACAGAACGTAAATTCTTCACGCAGGTCCCCTTGCTGGGATCTCGCTCACTCAGATCGGATTTAATCCTTCTTCGGGGCCCAGCCGAGCCCTGCCTGGCTGTGCTGTGTCAGCTCGTGTCCCCTGACCCGTGTCCTGCAGGCATTTATGGGGATCTGCCTGCGGAGCGACACTCCAGGAGCTCGGATTTCCAGCCGGGACAGCCCCCGGGAGGAGCGGCCCCTTAATGCCAGGGTGTGCCCCATCCCAGGCCCGGCAGGAGGGACAAAAAACGAAGGAAGGATTTCAAACCCTGTGGCTTTGCTGCAGCCTTTTTGTTTTAAAGTGATCCCAAAATCGCTGTACAGCACAGCCCCGGGCTCTCCCACTTTGCGGCTCAGCCTGTGGCTTGTCCCCAGCATGAGAAGTGTCCCCAGCATGAGAAGTGTCCCCAGCAGGGTCCGTCACAGCTCGTTTGTGAACCCAGCCCGGGCTGGGGGCTCCGGCGGTGCCCTCGGAGCTGTCCCTGTCCTGCGTTAGAGATCTAAGCTCCCCCAAGGAGGGTAATGGACAGGAAATTAGAGATAAGTAGGTGGTTTGACAGGATTAGGGATAAGCAAAAGAAACTTAATTATGTGATATCTGCTATCGGACAAGCGCTGCTGCGAAAGGGGATGTAAATGACCTAAAGAAAGCCCGACACCAGATCAAACAGGCGCACTCTGCAGATAACAGCCCAAAAACACGGGGTATAAATATTTATCACAAACGAATTCTCCAAACACTCCCTGCTCACGATCCCATTAACAATAGATGGGATTGAGGATAATAAAGGCTTTCCACAAGCTTTTTTTCCCCCCTTTTCTTTTCCTGGGGCTTTTGTCCACGTGCAGCTGTGGGTGTGTGTGAGAGAGATAGGGATGTGCCCGAGGGGTCCGGGGCTCCCACGTCCCCTCCGGCCTCTCTGGCAGTGTCCTGCCTCTGCGGCTCCGGGAGCTCCGGGGAGGAGGAGAACCCACCCTGCTCTCACTCAGAGGTCCCTGGTGGGCAAAGAGCGGATGGTAGCTGGACCAGGGGACAGGCTAGAGCCCCAAAATCCTGGCTGATTCCTGCTGCTTCATCCCAGGGAACAGGAGAACTCGCCCCACTGCTGCCCGGGGTCACTGGTCAGCAAAGAGGGGATGATGGATATTCCAGGGAAGGGCTGCAGCCCCCAAACCTGGACATTTCCTGCTGCTTCTCTCTCCTGAGCAGGCAGTGGGAAATCAATGGATGGCGGGGCATGTTCTGATGGAGTCACTGGGAAACCTCTGCACTTTTTGTGCGTGCAAAGCCCAGCAAGGGTGGCAGGTGCCAGGAGTGGCTGTGACCTCAGCCCAAACAGAAAATGACCCCCCCGAGCAGCCCCCCTGCACCTCCTCCCTTCCCAAAAAGGGACAAGGGTCCCCCCTGCACAGCCACCCCTCAGCCGCCCTTGCCAGCTCACCCTGCTCCTCTTCCTGACTCATCCTGCTTGTTGTTATTTATTTCCCCAGAAGGAACACAAAACCTCCAGAACCTGGGCTGGCAAATTACCGAAACCCAGGAAATGAAAACTCCAGGGCAGCATTAATTGGAAGGCTTTTTAATTAAAATCAGCTTGTTTCGCAATCAAAGATAAAAGGAGGGAAGAAAGCTGAAAGGAAAAATAATAATAAAGCAATTCCCTGACTGCCCCTCTGTGGCATTCACGAGGTGTGGGCTGAGCACCCCGTGTCACCTGCTCTGCTCTCAGCCCTCTTGATTTCCTTTATTTTCGAAAAAAAAAAAAAAAAANCCACCCCCTTTATTTCCTTTTTTTTGCAAAAAAAAAAAAAAAAAAGAAGGCCTTTTTGGTCTCTTCTTTCACCCTGACTTCATCCTCGTCTGCTCCTCCTCTGCCTGGCTTTGACATCGGCCTCCCCCTTGTCCCCTGTCCCCGTCCCCTGAAGCGCCCATCACCCAGAGCAGAGGGTTTCTCCCAGGGAAGAAATTTTCCTCTGAACTCTTTAATTTTTGGGAATGAAATTCTGGCAGAGATGTAGCATTGCCTAAAGATTTAACTGCTGTGCTGAAGCAGCATTTGATGAGGCTAAATGAGGTTTCTTGCTAACGAAGGGGAATCTTTGTTGCTGGGGAGAGGCTGATGGCCCCGAGGCTGCTGAGGAAGAGCCAGGTGGAGGAGTGAGAATGAAACCAGGAAATTCTTCAATCAAAATTTATGAATCAGCCAAAAAGCTGCTCTTTCTTAAGGCAATAATTTTGCTTGAATGTCCATCTATTTTTATATATATATATTTATTTTTCTTTTAATGATGATCAGAGCTGAACACAAACCCCCAGGAAGAGGAAACAACTGGCAGGATAGATGGGGGATTGGTGGTAATGGAGACAGATGGGAAGCTTTGAAGTTCGGAAAACTGGCGAGGGATTTCCTGGAGAAATCAGTGCCTGGCCAGGCTGAGGACAGCAAGCGGCAGAGAACAGCTTGAGGTGAAAGAGCCACCAGCTCCCCTTTCCTCGGGCACTGGGCACATCCCTTTCCTTCAGCACAGAAAACCTTGGATAGGCATCTCTGGAAGTCAGGAGACAGGGACATCCTCCAGTGAGACTGTCCTGAGAGCCTCAGGGCTGTCAGACCTCGAAACAGCAACGCGAGGGTTCACGGGATATTGGGGTTCATGGGATATTGGGTTTATGAGTATTGGTGTTCGTGGGATATTCGGTTCATGGGATGTTGGGTTCGCGGGATATTTGGTTTATGGGATATTGGGGTTCATGGGATATTGGGTTCACTGAATATTGTGCTCATGGGATATTGGTGCCCATGGGATATGGGTGCTCACGGGATATTGGGTTCACGGAATATTGCATTTATGGAATATTGGGTTCACTGAATTTTGGGTTCATGGAATATTGGGTTCACGGAATATTGGGTTCATGGAATACTGGGTTCATGGAATATTGAGTTTATGGAATAGCGGCGTTCATGGAATATTGGCGTTCATGGAATACTGGTGTCCATGGGATATTGGGTTCATGGAATATTGGGTTTATGGGATTTTGGTGTTCATGGGATATTGGTGTCCATGGGATATTGCTGTTCGTGGGATATTGGTGTTCATGGGATATTGTGTTCATGGAATATTGGGTTCACTGAATTAGTTGTGTTCATGGAATATTGGTGTTCACAGAATATTGTGTTCATGGGATACTGGGTTTCTGGGTTATTGGGTTCCGGAATATTTGTGTTCACGAAATATTGGTGTTCATGGGATGTTGGGTTCATGGGATACAGAACTCAGGGAACCCAAGTGGCCCGGAGCTCTTCTCTGGTTGCCCTCGGAGCAGGCCCAGGTCTCCCTGGGGGCCCTGCAGAACCGACGTGGGCGGCAGGAGAGCAGCAGAGCCCCATCCCGGCGTTCCCGCTGTGGGAATGGGAGGTGGGGAGCTGGGATTCCTTATTAACTTCTGGGAAGTTCTGCTCTTCTCCGCATCGGGAACGTTATTTATGTGCAGGGGATGTCGGCTGCTGATGAGAAACACATTGATTGAGGTTTCACAGCTACTGAGCACAGGAGATCCCTATCAGTCCCAAACCTTATCAATGTGTTCCTCATCATCAGCCAGCATCTCATTAACATAACGAGCTGTCTGCTCCCATTTGGGAGAGCGGCTCCTCCGTGCCTGCTGCCTGCACATCATCCACACGCCAGTTCTTCACTGGAACAGCCTCTCTGCAGGTCTGAATCCTGGGAAGGAGGGAACAGTAAGACATCACTTGTTCCATAGCTGTTAGACCCCAGTAAATATGTTTCTAATCAGCAATTAGGACTTAATTAATGCGCTGAAAATATCATTTTCCATCTAAGTGAAGCTTTTAAAGGAAATCTGAAAGGAGAGGTGGGAGGATGGCACAGGTGAAGTTTGGGTGACAGCTGAAGTCCCGGTGGTGGGTTTGGGAGGATCCTCACCCTGCGCTCAGGATGAATTATTGATCTCCCATCCATGAGCTCCAGGAGGATGGGAATTGTTCAAACCCAGCCAGGCCTGCACCCCCACTGAGCCTAAGGAACGAATCTGTAACAGTTGTGGGAGCTGATCCCTGCAGGATCCCTGGGATGTCCTTGTCCATCCCAAATCCCACCGTGCTCCGTGTTCAGCGCAGGGACGGGTGTCAGCCACATGCCTGGGAAAGTCGATTTGTAGATTCATGGAATCTCTTGTGTTGGAAAAGACCTTCAAGATCACTAAGTTCAGCCACGACCCCAGCCCCACATGGTCACCACTAACCCAAGTCCTCCAGTGCCACATCCACAGGGTTTTTGGACACTTCTAGGGCTGGCAATCCCACTGCTACCCTGGGCAGCCTGTCCAAAGCTTCGCAACACTTTACGTGGAGAAAAGGTTCCCAAATCCAATCTAAACCTTCCCTGGTGCAGCTTGAGACCCTTCAAGCTGTCCCTCAGATGCTCCACATTAAAATAACCCCCAGGAGGTGTTCATGTCCTCCAGAGGAACGTCAGAATTCCCGCTCCCATCGCTGCCACCCCTCCAGCAGCACGGTTCTGTCGGGCCTTGCTCCCGTTTTTCCTTCCTGTGCCCAGCTCCCCTTTTCTCTCTCTTCCCTCTTTTCCTGCTGGATCTCAGATAATTTCCCCGATACCAAATTTACCCAGAAACACACAAGGGGAGAAATAAACCCATTTGTGAGTGTGAGTTAAATTCCAGCAGTTCCTACCCTGCTGGAAGTGACAGAAATGTTCAAATAACCCAAATGTTTTGAAACTCGATGCCACAGGGGTTGGGATTTTGTTCCCATGTTAAATCACTGGGTTTATTGCAAATAAATGGCCCAGATTTTAGAGAGAAAAAAGAGCAAAGTAATCTGAATATAAACAAAACCCAGGCTGTCATGTAGGACCCGGGCAGTGCGGGGGGAGTTGAGGAGCCAGGCCTGGTTTTCCTGGGATAAATGGATATAAGAACCACGTGGATGAGCTGCAGGGACTGGGATGAGCATGGAGCATCTCTTCCCAAAGATTTGGGAAGGGTCCTTCTCCAGAAACCCCGTTCTGAGCTGCCTGGGACACTGCTGGGGCCAGGGACATTCTGCAGCACCCACAGAAGCTGAGGGACAGGATCCTGCCCCATGGTCCCTCCAACATTCCCCACGTGGGCCTGATGAGGAGGTGGCAGAATGAGCTTAATTAATGGACTTAATTAAGTTCCCAGCTGGTAGAAGCTGGATCTCAGTGCACATGGGCTCTGCACGGTGTGGTGGAGGTCACAGTGGTCATGGTGGTCATGGTGGTCATGGTGGTCATGGTGGTCATGGTGGTCATGGTGGTGATGGTGGTCATGGTGGTCATGGAGGTCATGGTGGTCACGGTGGTGATGGCTGTGGTGGACATGACCACCATGGACGTGGTCTTGGACACGGTCATGGTTGAGGTCATGGTTTCCCATGTGCTGCTCACAAGGACAGTTGAGGTTCCTTGTCCTGCTGCTGCCCCACTGGGATCTGCACCCTCTGTGCGGGCACAAGGACAGGTGTCACAGCAGCCCGGCGTCACTCGAACCCAGGCTGGCTGTCCTAGAGTGACTTTGTGATGCTTGTATCTCCAAATCGTGTGACTGTTTATCCAGGATGTTAAGCTCTGTGTCTTTAAAACGGGCTCCGAGTGCAAAGAAGAAAAAGAAACGTGAAATTCTGTTATCAGAAAACTGCACTTACTCCCCTGCATTCTTCGGCAGGACAGTGCTTCGGCAGTCAGCCGGAGAGCTCTCTCTCTTTTGCTTTTTTGTTAGTTAGCTAGCTGAGGCAAAGAAATTCCCTGGATTGTGGTTTTGTTCTTTTCCTTAAAATTGTTTTTGAACCTGCCTTGGACTGAAAACCCAGAAGAGGACCAGGAGTCCCCACTGTGGCCCACTGGGGCTTGGCCCAGGCTGCAGCATTTTCCAGAGCCCACGAGAGGCACTTTTCAAAATTTGTCATCTCCTTGGAGTAGTGAGACATTTTGTTATTTTAATATTGTTCATTTTGTGCTGTGGAGTGCTTTGACTGTTGAATAAAACAGATTTTTTTTTTTTTCCCCACTTCTCTCTAAGGAAATTTTTCCCAGAACTGTTGGGGGCAGGGGCCGCTTGAGTCGGCTTTTCTGGAGGAACCCCTTTAAAGATTATCTCCCAAAATTTGCCCAAACCAGGACAGTGGTGCTGGGAGGCTGTGCCCAGGCACCCATCTGCTCCCCAGGCTGCCCGTGCCCCTCCACACGCTGGCACCCAGAGCCCACCCGCAGGGCCCTGGCTGAGGGAAAGGAATTTTTTTTTTTTTCTGGTTTACACGGATTTTTTTGATGGCTTTTTCTCTTCCAACCTGCTCCCCACATGGCTCCCCCCCCCGTTCAGCTCCGAGCTGGTGACAGCAATCTGTTCCACAGCCTTGTCAGTGGGAAAGGCTGGAATGAGTGACTGGAGCAGGCGGGATGTGCCAGCGAGCGGGGCTGGTGCTTGGCTTCCTCGGAGCGCAGGGACAGCTGCTCCCTCCACCGAATGGCTGCAGAATGAGTTTTCCTTCTCTTTTTTCTCCAAACCCGTTCCCTGATGGACTCATCCCTCATTTCGCCACTTCCCAGGCTCAGCTCGGATGCTGCTTTAGCCATCAGGAGCTGAGGTTTATGCGATGGAGTTATTGTTGGCTCCGGCCGTGCGGCAGGCGGTGTCAGGGTGGTGTCAGGTGAGCTGCCTTGGGGAAAGGGCTTTTCCCATCTCCGATCCTGGCTCTGCTGGAGCGCGCTTTGCTTTTCCTATCACCAGCAGGGTTTACGGGAATTCCTCCAGGGCTGGATTATTACAGAATATTGCAGAATATTGCAGAGTCATTTAGGCCGAGAAAGACCTCGAAGATCATCGAGTCCTCCCTTTAAGGGGATCCAGGGATTTCCGGGCTGGGCTGGATGGGGCCCTGCAGAATCACAGAATCCTGGAATCACAGAAAGAGCTCTGAAATCATTGAGTCCGACCACGGACCCAGCATCACCACCCAGTTCCCCAAAGTCACTTCCTCAAGGGCCGGCAAGGTCAGGGGTGCAGGACTGAGTTTTGCTGATTGTGGTGGCGTAGCCTGAGCCCCATCCACCTCCTTCACAGGCCCAAAGGTACAAGAAACCTCCCTCAGAAGGAGAAATTCCTGAAACGATTAAAGCATCGGGAGAAATTCTAATTGAATGGATTAGACGGCTCCTTTGGAGCGGGAGCACTCGGGGTGTGACCCAGCTATCGACACCCAATCCACGATAAACAAACAGCAATTACTCAACTCCACAAAAGCAGCCTGGCAGAGCTAAATAAAGCTCGGGGAACTCCAGCAGAGCAGCTCTGAAGCTGCGTGGGAAGGAGCGGAGTGTGGCTGGCTCTGTGCATCCCTCGGGGATGTGTGGCTGTGGCTCAGGATGGCGCTGGCTGGGTGCAGGGAGAGAAAGAGGGAGGTGGCATTTGGGGACAGGGTAACAGACCTGGCTGGGGTGAGGGGTTCCGTGTTTTCCCAAGCAGAAATTCCATCGGGACCACTCGAGGAACAGACTGGTCTCTGGAAGAAGCCTCTGGTGAGAGGGATGGTACAGCTGCGTGTCACTGGGATGCTCCCCACTCCCTGCTTGTTGGGAAGGATGAAGAGTTAAAAGAAAAGTTTTATAGAGAGGAATGCTTAGGAGAAGGTTTTATAGAAAGGAAAGCAAGTTTTGATATATAAAAGAGATTTTTGCACAGGTAGCTGCTGAAGCAGCAGAGAGAACAAAGGTTGAGTTGGAAGGTTTAGAGCAATGTTGAGTTAGAAGGCAGAAAGTCCAAAGGGTTGAATGGTTTGCAAATAAGGCATTGTTTCTACCAAGAAAAAGAGCATAGGCAGACAGAAAGATGCTATTTACAAAAATACAAGAAAATTCCACTGAAAAACAAGTTTTCAAAGTTTAACGTGTAACCATTAACTCAGGTGATTGGTTAGTTCCTAACATCGTGTGGTAATTTTAGCAGTTTTGACAGGTTATATGTAAATGTAAAAGATTTTGTGTATGATGTTAATTGGTTGTTATGTAATAAGATGCAAAGCAAAGAGATCAAATGCTTTGTAACATGAATAGAACGGGACTTCAGGATGTCAGGACACAGGGCTCGCCTTTAGCCAGCAGCCATTGGCATTACCCACGACCCCGACCCATGATGCAATAAAGAGCGTTAGATGAAGAACCCTCTGGAGTCCCAATCTCTCCAACAGGCTCTTACACCTGCTCTGCATCCCAAGTCGCCTCTTTCCCCAAAAGCCTCTCCTCCCCTGGCTTACCCCAATTTCCATCACTGTGCAGCCAAGGCCCGTGCTGGGAGTAAATAAATAAACAAGCGAGGCCAGCTCCGTGCATCGATAGGGAGCTTTCTGCCAGCAGGATGAACGGGAGGGATTTTTATCCCGTTTTAATAACTGCTGAGAACTGCCTGGTGTGTCCTCTGCAAGGGGCTGCTGTGAGCCCAGCTGGAGCAAAACCATCCACGGCAGATGTGTCTTTCCCTTTCCAGACCCATCCTCCTGGGTCTTGTTTCCTTCCCTTTCTCTGGGAAAGCAGAGACTGTCGCTGTCTGCGGGGTCTCCTATCCTGAGATCACTCACAGCAGGACATTCGGTGGTGGTTCGAGTTCGTGTTCTTTCCTTTTTCCCAGCTCGAGCACTGAAGGAGACGCAGAAGCCGTTCTCTGAGGTTTTCAAGGTTGTTTATTCTTTCTTATCTAAGGAATTTTCTCTCTGAGGTACAGAGGTCTGTCTAGCAAGCTGGTCAGAAGCACACTGCCTGCCCAGAAGGCAGCTCTTATCTTTCATACCATAAAATTTAATGTTTACAGCTAATTTCTAATCTGTAACCCTTACATTGCACTGTCCAGTTTTCTGACAAACCAATCCAGAAATGCCGCCCTGGTTCAAAGATGGATGACACGAAGAAGAAGAAATGACAGACCACGTGTAAAAATCCTCCATCTTAGCTCTAAACTTCTTATCATAACAATGTTACAAACTCACATTCTTACCTTCTAACAATTTAATTTATGCTCTACTTATCTTTTGTGACTTGTAATTCTTCCTGCAATGATGATTATCCTTTCTTGGGAGGCCAGGGGAACACCCTGGACTCCAACAGCGACTTCAGGCTGTCCCTTTTCCCCACCCCATCCCTGGCTGAGCAGCAGGGACGTGTCGCAGGGTGAGTGCTGCTGGAGTTACTGAGCAGCTCTCCCGTGGTTTGGCAAAGCTGTTGGCATTTGGGGCTGGATTTCGTTTGTCCTTCCTCTTTTATTTTGGTGTCACTGGCCTCACACGCCAGGGCCAGAGGTGTCCCCTTGGCGGCAGCAGCCGGTGATGTTTGCCAGGGCACAGCACCAGGAGTGGGGTGTGCCCAGCCACCCACCTCCCCTGTGAGTCCTTCCAGCCCCTGGCAGCTGCCAGATCCAGGGATTTCCCGAGCCAGGGGGTTTATCAGGATCACTTTTTGCAGGAGTCCCCTCTCCTGCTGCTTTTCTACGGCCGTGTCCTCAGCATCTGGGCCCGGTGATAAAAGATTTCTCTGATTTGATTGAAATCTGCTGCTGCATCACTTTATGGGATGTCCTGGAGGGAGGTTGTGTTCCGAGACAATGGGAATATTTTCTTCTAATTCACCTCATCTCGATTGTCCGCGGTTTTATTGAACTCTCTCAGATTTCCTCCTCTCTTTCCTCTGCGGCCATGGCGCTCCTCCTGGAATAAACTGCTCTGCTCTCCTGGTCGTTCCTCTCTCCTTTCATTACTTCCAGCATTTTTACAAGCCTTCCCCACAAATCCCCGGCCCTTGAGTGTCTCCCACCCTCTCACGGGGCTCCCCTCACGCTCACAGGGCTTGGACATTCCCTGCAATCCTCACCGGAGCCCCAAAACCGCCTCCTCTCCCGGCAGGGACCTCGCTGCCCTCCTCTGTTTCCTGCTGCTCCAGCCTGGAAGGTTCCCTGCTGATCCCACTAAATTGCTTCTCACTCCACAGGTGACCGAAAATCCGTGAGACAGCAAAACTCTTTGGAAAGCAACCCGGACGTGTTTTTTTCTCAGTGAAAACAATAACAAATGGAAGAGGAAGAAACCCCTCTCCTGCTGTGGGGACGCCCTCTCTGAGCCTGTCGTTCCCCGTGGCCGTCCCCTGTCCCTTGGAACGTCCCAGGGGTTGGTGGGTGACGAGCAGGACATCAATCCAGCACCAGCACGACGTCACCTCGGTTTTCCTGTCGCCGTGGCAACTCAGAGATGCCCGTTTTGCCAAGACGGGAGCGAAACAGAGAGCAGGGAAGCAGCAGAGAGCACGCGGAGGTGGCACAGAGAAGGATGTCACACCAGAGGAAGAAAAACAGGGACAAAAAGAGAGGAGTGGGGGCAAGGAGGGTGACAGGGAGGATTTATCCCACCTTCACACGGCCCGGGCGCAGCCAGGACCGAGCGCTGCGCTCCAAGAGCTGAAACAAAGGCTGGGAGGAAGAGGAACTCATGTCTTGATAAACACAAGGTTGAAGAGGTGACAGGGCGAGGGATTTGGGCTCCAAGAACTTTCTCATCCCATAAATTTTCGAGAGCGGCGCTGCAGCCAGGAAACCTGAGCCGGCTTTGGGAGATAAACGATCCCAGGAGCAGACGGGGTCAGTCCTTGGCCTCCTCCCCACGCTCACCTTGGCTCTGTCGCGGCCACGGCCTGAGCTGGAGCCTGTGGGACC
>VXBU01012136.1:127108-138976 GCA_013400315.1 Bombycilla garrulus
GGGGCTCTGCTGTCCCATTGCCCTGGGGCTCTGGTGTCCCATTGCCCGGGGGTTTGGTGTCCCATTGCCCCGGGGGTTTGGTGTCCCATTGCCCTGGGGCTCTGCTGTCCCATTGCTCTGGGGCTCTGCTGTCCCATTGCTCTGGGGCTCTGGTGTCCCATTGCCCTGGGGCTCTGGTGTCCCATTGCCCTGTGGTGTCCCATTGCCCAGGGGCTCTGCTGTCCCATTGCCCTGGGGCTCTGGTGTCCCATTGCCCGGGGGTTTGGTGTCCCATTGCCCGGGGGTTTGGTGTCCCATTGCCCAGGGGCTCGGTGTCCCATTGCCCAGGGGCTCTGCTGTCCCATTGCCCTGGCTCCCTCAGTGCCTCATTGCCCTGTGGTGGCTCACTGCCCTGGCTCCCTCGGTGCCAGCCTCTCTCCAGGGCCTCCAGCCAGGCCTTCCTCGTGCCGTGGGCTGGAGCAGCCGGCACTGGGGCTCTTCCCAGCCCTCGGCTGCTGGCAAGGAAGTCCCACTGGCAGAGCTTCTTCCAGATGTGCACAGCTGGCCCTGCCGTGTGCCAGGCCGAGCCGGGAGCAGGGATCGCATCCAGCGAATGCGTCACCCCTGTCAGGCCCCGGTGTCACCTCGTGACGTGTGGCAGAGCTGTCGGGACGGAGCCGTCGCCGGCCGATGGTCCCTGCCAAGGCACCGCATCCCCGGTGCCCCCCCGGGCTCACCCTGACGAGTTCCAAGTCCGGCGAGCGGGACTTGCAGTGTTTCCTTTGGCAGAGGCACCTCCAGCCTAATTATCCGCTCTTACGTCAGTTCTGCTGTGTAAGCTGAGATTTCCCCAACTCATTCTCACCCTGGTGCTTCTGGATTTGCCCAGCGGCTCCGTGTGGGAACGCTCTGCCTCCCGCAGGCACCTGCAGGCAGCAGGGATCACCTCTCACCCTGCGGGGCTGGGGGATCGCTGCCCTTCCCTAGCCCCCGACCCTGCCAGGAGGATCCTGCAATCCCCATTTCAAGGATGCTGCTCCAAGAAAGCTGCAATTCCAGCACAAACCGCAATTCAAGCGGGAAGCAGAGCCCCTGGGGAGGACCAGAGGAGGTAACATTCCGTGGGTGTTGCAGGTTTTGCCCCAGAGGATCAGAGGTTTTGCCTCATCCCAGAGATTTTGCCTCATCCCAGAGGTTTTGCCTCATCCCTGAGGATCGGGTGCTGCAGATCGTCCAGGTGTCCCAGCAGATGCAGCATCCACCCACAGGTCCCTCCGGGCCTCTCCTCACCAGGATCTTCCCAGTTCTCCAGGGAGGGATCCCATGTCCAGGACACTCTCCTCCTGTCACACACAGAAATCAGAGATCCATGTCAGAGGAAAAAGCTGTTGGGATTTTTTTTCCTCTCCTTACTTCAAGCTGTTCCCAGTGGAAGGATCCCACTAACGAAACTTCAAAGATGCTGCCCAGGTCTGCTCCAGAAAACTGGCTGAGTGAGAGCAAAGCCAGGAGAGCAAACCCAGGAAAGAAAAGCCAGGGGTCCCACCAGAGGGGCTGTGGTGATGGGGCTGGGCATGAGCAGGTATGGAGGAAGGACACGGTAACCCCATGGAAAACATGGAAAACAATGGGAATGACTGCTCGTCCTCAGCCTGCTCTGAGGTGTGGGGTGGAGAGTGAGGACCAGGGCAGGCCAAGCCACTTCCCGTGGCTTTTCCTCAGCCGCAGCTTTGATCTGCTCTTAAGGAAAGCTGCTGAAACCCGGGGCATTGAGTCATGGCAGTGGCCGGCGATGGGGCCAGGGGGCTCAGCCGGGCTCCTCCAGCCGCAGAAGTGGTGGGCAGGACGTGACCACTCCATCCCCTCCTGCACCCCCTGCTCCTGCCAGGAGGGACTGGGCCGGGTGGGAAGGGAAGAAGCAGCAGAGAGCTCCAAACCCTCCCTTGGCCAGGCGGCCCTGCTGCCTCACTGGGTTGTTTTGTTTTAATGGCATTAGGGAAGGATGCGTTTGTGTTTTCATCTCCGGTTGTTGTGTCCCTCGGGGCCCCTCGCTCCAACTCCTTTGTTTGGGAGCAGAAAACACTTCCACGACCAAAGGCTGGCCGAGAAATCCTGGAGCAGGCTGTAAATCTCCGAGTGACACACACCTGCTGCTCCACAGCTGGGAGAGGGGAAAGGGGAAGCTTGTTATGGGGGTTTTTTTTCTGCTTTTTTAATAAAACTTGCATGATTCTCATTGAGATTTTCCAAAGCAATGGTGTTACTGCAAAGCAGGAGGCAGTGGCAGTCAGCGGTGATGGATTTCCCACCTCTTCAAAGCCCAGAAGCTTGGCTGGAACAACGGATTAGGGGCGATACCCCTCATGGTAATGGAGAAGGTGGGACATGGGGGCTGTCCCAGGGTTGGAACCCCCACCCTGAGGGTTTGGGGAGCCCACGGGATGCTGCAGGGAGGGCTCAGGGTCACTGGACAAGTGGGACGTGGTGGAAGCACAGCAGAGGAAAATCGACCCCCAGCAGGACTTTGGATGGGGGGTTTGGTTGGGGGCCACTTGTGACCACCAAAAACTAAAGGTGAAAGGTAAATTCATTTTTTTCTTTCAGCTGTGTGAAGATAAAACTCCAGCACAGCAACAGCTGGAGGTTTCACACAAACCACTTTTATGGAATTGGCATCTTTGTGTCCCGGCAAAAGCAATCTGGGCCAAAGCGTGGCCCCTAATCAAAGCCTCGTTCGGGGGAGGGATTCATTAGCTTTACTGGGAATGCCTTGAAAAAATCATTTCAGAAAGAAGGGGGAAAATGGCCAAGATTTCCTGTGCCTGCTGTAACCTTAAACCTGCCGCAGCCACGAGGAGAGGGAGGCCTGGGGATGGAATTGCACGTTTCCAAAGCCTGCGCCCACTGGAATGGCAGAGGTTTCCCCAGCTGCAGACGGGGCAGGAAAGGGGGGAAATCTGGTGGGAAGGCACTTCTGTCCCTTTTGATTTTCCCAGAGTGTGCAAATTCATTCCCTCGCCCGCCTCTCCCTTTCCTGGACTGGGATTAAAGGGGGGCACAGCCCCAGGTGGTCACTGGATCCTCACAGATGATTCAGGCTGGTGTTGCTATTCCTCGGCCACCCAAGAGCTCTGAGGCAGCCCCCCAAACATCAATGAGGGTAAAATAATTAGGTCACCTCTGATGGATGCTGTAGTCCCTGAAATGGGGGGGTTTCCAACTGAGACTTCTCTCAACGTAGCAGGAAATTTTCAAAATTCAAAATCAATGAATTTTCTTCTTTTGTTGTGTAAAAATTCTGCTCCATAAAAATCAGAACCTTTTGCGTAGACATAAGGATTTCCATGAGAGCTGAGCTGGTGAGGATTTCCTCAGTGAGGATGGAATATCTCATCCAAAGGAGGGAGCGCAGCTCTGGAACTCTGCCATGCCCAGTTCCCAGCATCTCCGGCTGACGCTGTCCCTGTCACCCCAACGGGGCAGAGGGACGAGCCACGTGGCAGAGAGTGGCTGAGCAGGAGGCTCTGAGCCAGCTCTGTGCTCATCAGCCTCAACCGAGGGGCTCTGGGGCCCGGGAGAGCTGAAAGAGGAGCCAGGGAAAGGCAGGGCAGGGCTGGGGGGCTGGGCCCTGCATCCTCCGTGCTGGCTCTACATTTTCCTGCTTCCACTTGGATGAGTGATTGCGCTTGGCTGAATCACTGGAGAGGAAGGAGAAGCCACTGACACCCTGTAGTTAGTAGTGGAAGTTAAATATAGCTCCTACTCCGGGTTGTGAGAGACAGGGAACGGGAGCAGGCGCTGAGCTCAGGCACTCCCGTTCATCTGATTCCACCCAAAAGGATCAAAGTTTCATTATCCTGTGCTCCCCCTGCTCCTGGGATGTGCTGTGGGGGTTCATCCCACCCCGTCACCATCCCAACACCCAAGCTGGGTCTTGTTTTGGGGTCCCTTCCCCACCTGGGCTCTGCTCCAAGAGCCTTCACCTCCTGCAGCATTTCCCTGATGGGGTCACAGGCTCAGATCCTCCCACCACTGCTCTCATCCCTAAAATATTCCTCATTTGATATTCGCAGTCCTGGGTTCATTCTTCCCTACAATCCCCTCTCCACTCTGTGTCCTCTGCCCGTCCCCAAATCCCACTCCTGTCCCCTCCTGTGAGAGGTGGGGATGATCAGAGTGAGCTCCATGGGGAGGGTGAATCTTTTCCAGATTCACTTCAAATCAGTCAAATTTGGAGCAGGTTTCCACAGAAAAAGCAGGAGACATCTCTCTGCCACCAGAGCTGCGTCTCAGAAAACGCTGCAGATCCGTTCCACCTCGCGGGTGAGCAAGAACTTCTCAGGGAGATAAACTGAATATAATTGGAAGTAGAGCTGTTTTCCTGTTTTCCAGCAGCCAGACAGGGGTTTTGTGTGCGCCGCACTCCCAGGAACGGCTGTGCCATGCAGAGGGAATTGTTCCTGCAGCTCCTGCCTCAGGGAGATACCAAACACGGGAAATTTCAGCCCAATTGATCCGCAGCTGGCAGCGCTCGGCGGAGCCTCCTGACGGGAAGCGTCGGGAGAGCTCCACCAGAAGCGGTGGTGCCACAGCGGAGATTGTTCTCCCAGCCCTGGAAAGCTGGCACAGCACCCACGGCTCCCACTTAGACAGTGCAGAATTCCTGGTTTCTCACTGTATTGTCCCACTCCTTTTTTTTGTCCTTTCTCTCTTCCCCCATTCCTGGCGCTCAGCAGCTTGGCTGAGCGGGATGACAAATCCTCTCCTGGCATCTGCTGGGAACTGATAAGACAAGAGCTGATAAGGCTGATGTGCTGCTCCCGATGGACAGGGGAGTGATGTGCTGGGGCTCTTCCCTCGCTGGCTCCAGCAGCATCCTGGGATCCGCGCTGGGCTCCAGCCAAGCGCCCCAAATTGCAAAATCAGGCCGAGATTTGGGAGCTGGGGCGGGCTGTGCCTCGGAGTGTGGTGTTTTCTTTCCAGCCTGTTGACTCTTTCCCGAGGTTAAACACAGATGTGGAGGCAAACCACAGCCCCAGCCCCTCATTCTGCCCTGCCCCAGCGTCTGCAGTTTTTTGGAAGAGATAACAATGCTGTCTTTGTTTCCTCCTCTCTTCCCGCCCTCCTCCCTCCCGTTCCTCATTCCCTCTCTCCGAGCATGTAAACCATGATAGCAACGCTCCTCATTCCACAAATAGTCTGGGAAATTGGGCTGAGCGGGAAGGCGAGCACCGCTTGGAGCCGGGGGAAGGCTGAGCCCGAGATCCCATCGCTGCCCAGGGCTGTCTCCAGAGGGTGCCAGGAGCTGGTGTGGTCTCCGTGTGTGGAGGCAGAGGGATGACCGCTAAACAGCATCCTTCACTCCCAGAGGCCTTGTTTTACAGGGAATATCACCCACAGCGCCTGCCAAGCTTTCATCTCTGCCCATTCTCAGCTGCGAATTCGATCTGGCACGGAGCGGTGGGAGTCTGGAGGAGCAGCTCCTGCTGGGTTCTGTGGGCAGAGCTCTCCTCCAGGCCCGGCTGGCTCCACAGTGGTTCTTAGAAAGGCCTCCGTGATTACTGAACGTGCTCCTGGCTGTCCCCGGTGACAAACTCGGCGATCTGCATTGTCCGTGGCACCTCGGGAGTGGGGAGGGCCTGAGCAGCCCCTGCCAGCCCCAAAACTGCTGTTGGAAATGAGGATTGGGAGCACTCACAAAATAATGTCCAACAGGGAAACTCGTGCGCATCTGAGCCTTCCCTTGCGTTAATTCTGGGAATTATCCCAAAATCCCATTCCTGTGGGAGTGGTGCTGTGGGGATCCAGCTGCAGGGTGTTGCTCTCTGTGGGGTCTCCTTGAGCTTGAGATTATTCATAGCAGGACATTCGGCGGTGGTTTGAGTTTGTGTTTTTTTCTTAGCTCAAGCACTGAAGGAGACGCAGAAGCCGTTTTCTGAGGTTTCTAAGGTTGTTTATTCTTTTTTTATTTAAGGAATTTTTTCTCTGAGTTACAAAGGTCTGTCTAGAAAGCTGGTCAGAGGCACTCTGCCTGCCCAGAGGGCTGGTCTTATCTTTTATATTATAAATTAAGTATTTGATGTTTATAACTA
The DNA here is from genome assembly GCA_013400315.1 of Bombycilla garrulus. Classification (NCBI taxonomy): domain Eukaryota; kingdom Metazoa; phylum Chordata; class Aves; order Passeriformes; family Bombycillidae; genus Bombycilla; species Bombycilla garrulus. The sequence goes on from VXBU01012136.1 coordinate 133,180, forward strand.
CTTTCTAATATATGACTTTTATATTGCATTGTTTAGTTTTCTTTTAAACTAATTTAGAAACGCCATTCTAACTCAAAGACAGATGACATAAAGAAGAAGAAAAGATATACTATGCCTAAAAATCTTTAATCTCAGCTCTAAGTTTCTTATTATAACTATTTTACAAATTCACTTTTCTACCTTCTAATAAGTTAATTTATATTTTATTTATTTTTTGTGATTTGTAATTCTTCATGCAATGATGGTAATTATTTTAGGAACTCAAATCAAACCCACAAGGGTCTTGAGCATTGTGCCAAGGCCTCCAAGCCCACCACCTGGATTCTAAGGCATCCAGGGAAGCCAGGGGAACAGCCTGGACACCAACTCAGGGGGCCTGGAAGTCAGGACCAGCTCGGACTCAGGGTCACCACCAGGACCCCCAGGCTGGGAAGGCTCCATCTGGAATTTGCCAAGTTTATGTTTAATCCAGAGCTGAATCATCCCACACCATCGGGGTCAGAAGCTATGACTTGGTTTGTGTTGAAATCTCTTCCGTGCAGAAGCGGGACACTTATCCTGGCTCTGTAGGACAGCAGGGACATGGGGACCAGCAGGGGCAGGGAAGGGGACGGGGAAGGCTGGATGCTGTAACCTCGATGGTTTTTGGTCTGTTCCCTGCTCCAAACCCAGATCTGACCCTACAGAGAAGTGTCTTGGACAGATCACTGCTATCAACAAATAAAAACCAGAGCCAGCCAAGAGTTGCGCCTGGTCTGGAGTCAATCCATCAATTCCTGGAAATAACACCGATATCTCAATGCTTCCTATTTAACGCAGTTTTGGAAATGCCTTGTGCCCTGTCCTTTGGAGGTTAGGTCCATCATTAACCCCTCGCTCCGAGTCTCTGGCTGGGTGCTCAGCATTGAGGTTTTTTATTCACTGGATGCCAAGAAATTCCTCTTGGAGCGCAGGGCAGGGACCGCCCATCCCAGGCTGCACTCCGGGCTCCACATTCCTCTGGGATCAGACCTCAGGCTGAGGGGAAAACGCTCTGGAAGAAGCCCTGGCAGACAAGGTGGTGACAGATGAACGCTGAGAGGGGCGTGGGGCCTCAACACCCTGGGCAGAGTGGCAACAAAACTGGGACGGAGAATTCCGAACCAAGATAACACAACACAAACCATACCCTGACCTGGAGACAGCCCATCCTGACGGATCCTGGGGCTGCACGGATCACTCCCCTCGCTGCCACACCTTCCTGCTCCTTGGCCGTGCCCTGGGAATCACTTTGGAGTTGTTTTCCCAGTCCACGCTCTCAGTTTGGAGTGACAGAAATTGTTAATATTGCTGTACCTCCTGTGCCCCTGTTTGATTGGCTCTCATCAGCAGGCTCTGATATCACTGGAATTAAGCTTTGCCTGTAGCAAGACCAAATCACTTTCTCTTATTAAAACAAACTTCTGGTTCTTGTTGAAAAATGTTTACTGGATTTTTTTTTTCTGGAACTCTTAGCTGTTTATGGAAAACCAGAATAAATACTGGTGTTGCATTCAGACTGAAAAATCTTTCTGGTCTGGTGTGTCTGTTCCCAGTTTTATCAAGAACTGGAATGGTGGGACAGGGAGTAATGGGTTCAGAAGGAAAGAGGGGAAATTTTGGTGGGACATTGAGGAAGAAAAAAAAGGGAGGAAGAAAAAAAAGTGGGCAGACCCTGGCACAGGGTGTCCAGAGAAGCTGTGCTGCCCCTGGATCCCTGGAAGTGTCCAAGGCCAGGTTGGGCAGGGGTTGGAGCACCCTGGGACAATGGGAGGTGTCCCTGCCCATGGCAGGGGGGGCACTGGATGGGATTTAAGGTCCCTTCCCACCCAAACCATCCCGGGATTCCACAATTCCATACAGAACAATATTCCCATGCCCCTTGACCAGCAGAGCTGTGGTCAGACTAATGCAGAAATACCCAAAATAGCCACATAAATACATATAAAGCAAATATGTCCCGAAGTATAAACCAAAATGAGGGAGTTGATGTGGCAATGCAGAGCACGGGGAGAAGTGGCTCCGACACTTTAACTCCAGGAAAATGATCTGCGTGGGACCGTGCTGGGCTCAGCTCTGCCACGTCTTTAAATCCCTTCAGAGGGTCCCTTTGGTGGGACACGGGGACTGTGGCGCTGCCAGGTGCAGGGTGCTGGGACCCCCAGGAGAGGCAGAACGTCTGTGAGGGGTTGAGGAAGGGGAAAATGCTTGGGAAGGCTGGGAGGAGAGAGGGAGGTATGGGGGGATCCTCTCAAAGAGGGGCTCAGTCCAGAGCAGCAGCCAGAGCTCAGGGCTGGCGGTGCCAACACTGGGGCAGGGCCGTTATTCCGACACCCAGAGATGAGTCTGATATTTTATTTGCTAGGAAAGAACCTTTTTCCATTCCCTGCTCCCCTGAGAAAAAAAGAAAAAAAAAAGTGATCAAGAGAAAGAAAAACCCTCTCAGGCTCATTAAAGGCAAATGTTCCCACCCAGGAAAAACTGCGGGGTTTTCACTCATGGCTTATGAGAAGCAGCAGCCAGCTGGGTTCTCCTCATCCCTGTCCCCATTCCAGCAGCTCCAGAGGTGGCATCCAGGGCAATGGGGCTGTTCCAGAGGGTTTGGGACACACGGAGGGATGGCAGAGGAAGGTGCTGGGGTGGCTCAGCCTCCCTTGGCCTGGAGCTGACCCCTCTCCCTCCTCTCCCAAAGCCTCGTCCTTCTTCAGAGCTGCGAGCTGGCTCTGCAGGGGTCCCCATCTCAGGGAAGAGTACGAGGGATGTCGGACCCAAGGATTTGGCTGGATGTCCTCCTGTTTCCAAACACTGACCCCAGAATGGAGAGCCTGAAACAACCCTGAACAACTGTCCGTGGTGTCCGTGGGATGTGGCAGGAAACGTGGGATGGAATTCTGGATTACAGCCTGGCTCCCGTTCCCAGGGAGCAGCACCGTGCGGGAGGCTGAGCTCAGTCCCAGCTCAGGGATGAGCTCTGGGGACAGCAGCACTGCTTGGGCGGCCTCCAGCCACCCCCTGAATGGACACTGCTGGGGATGGAAACAGAGCTCACAGGAGCAGGAGGAGCTTCGGGAGGGGGAACCACAGGATCCCAGCTGGCAAAGGAGAGAAGTGATCTCACAGCTGAGATCCGAGCTGAGAAAAGCTTTGAGAAGGAAAAAAGCCCCCTGGGAAAGTTCTCCAGAGCATTTAGGGGAGCAGGACACAGGCGGGGAGAGGATGGATGAGCAGAGGGAAGGGAAAAGCTTCAGGGCCATTAAAAAGAAATTTCCCTCCATGGGGCAGGAAAATCAGCTTTGTTTTTGAAAGCAAACAAGCAAACACATGTTCAGCCCGGCTAAACACAACCTCTCTGAGTTATTATTTATTATTTCTACCATGGCAACATTCGGGGACTTCTGGAAGATAGAAAGAGATCCCTGTGTTGGGCTTTGTAGTGCCACGGAGCAGGAGACAGCCCTTGAGCAGGAGATCAGACACAACAAATGGGAGCAGCCGAGGGATGAAGGGTGGGAAGCGAAGGAACAATAACAAGGCTGTGTTTGCTCTTGCCAGCTCTGTACACATCAAGGGGGGTTGAAGGCTCCATGGTTTAGCAGCTTTGAAAGTTCGCTGTAAACATGGCTTTGAGCAAAAATGAAGTGGAAACAAATAAAAACATTTCAATTAACGGCACTGCTCCGCTCCCTCTGCATTGCTCCCATCCGAGGCTCTCTGGAAGTGGGACCGGCTCTGCTGTGGGCTCTGTGCTCACACGGTTCTGCTGCAGAGCTGGGAAACCCAGAGCTCCATGGTCACCTCCAGGTGGGATTACAGCCGGGGAAGATCCTACAGGAGAACAGACACGCTGTCATTGGAACAGCTCCTGCGTCCACGCTGCTTCCTCCTCAGCAGGTGTGCTGAGGTGTGTCCTGAACTCAGACTGGATGAGAATTCCCTTTGTGTCCTGCTCAGACTGGGATGGGAATTCCTTCGGTGTCCTGATCTCTGGGGTGGGAATTCTCTCTCCATGTCCTGCTCTCAGACTGGGATGGGAATTACTTCTCCATGTCTTGCTCACAGTCTGGGATGGGAATTACGTCTCTGTGCCCTACTCAGACTGGGATGGGAAATCCTCCATGTCCTGCTCTCAGACTGGGATGGGAATTCCTTCTCCACACTCTGCTCACAGTCCGGGATGGTAATTCTCTCTCCATGCCCTGCTCTTGAACTGGGATGGGAATTCTCTCCATGCCCTGCTCACAGCCTGACACATAAATTCCTTCTGTGCCCTGCTCACAGTCTAGAATTTTGAATGCACTCTTGAGGGGGGAATGAATTCCCTTTCAGGAACTTCAGGGAGCTCAGGACAATGGCTGAGAGTCCAAGCAGGTCCCCACTCCCCTTCCCAGTCCATCCCACCACCAAGGGAATCCAGGGATGATGATGTGGGCCATGCATGATGCTCCTCTGGAGCCTCAAGACCCAGGGGAGATAACAGGGTGCCAAAAGGGGCTTTTTCACCCCAAACCCCTCTATGCAAGCCCATCATCCCCTGGAAAAGCCAAGCAGCAGCTTTGGATGGAGTGTCCCTGATTCACAGGGAATTGTTCTGCTGTCCCAGGAGATGGGGGACGGTCAGAGCAAGGGCAGGGGTGGGAACTGCCAGGACAAATTCCCCTGCCAGGCCCAGTTTTCCCAGTGCCCACAGCAAAGCTCCCAGGGAAGCCAAGCAGAGATGTTTTTTCCTAAAAGAAAGAGCTAAATCAGCCCTGTGGTTGGTATTTGTTGTTTACCCCTTGCTCCAGGGTTAACAAGTGCTGAACAAAACTCCCGGGAAGAAATCCTCCCAGGTAAACATCCGGCTCTGCTCAAGTCCAAATGATTTTTACTGCCAACTTCAGAGGAGCCAGATTCTCCCTCAGCATCTTCTCAGGCTGTTTCACGCCAGGCAGGGATCTCCAGGCGCTTTGAAGGGGTCAGGCTCCTGCTGGGACAGGTGATTTCCCGGTGGGAAGCAGCCAGAGCTGCTGGCTCTGCCTCACAGCTCCGCCTGCGGTGGTTTTCAGGGAAGAAGAAAGAAGGGAACTTCCCTGAGGGGTGGGTGGCACAGGGAGGGTCTAAGGGGAGGAAAAGCAGAACCAGGAGGGGAGCCCGGAGCACAGCTGGGTGAGGAGGATGCAGGGATGGAGGAGGCTGGGGAGTGAGAGCCAGACTGGAGTCCTGAGCTTGAGGAGGAAAGCGAGAGGAAATCAGAGGGTTGGCACATTACCACAAAGAGCTGCCATGTTCTCATCACTAAATCCTGCCTGTGATCCTAGGGTTTCCTTATTGCCAGCATCCTCTCCTTGTCTTTCTCCTCCCAGGAGCAGGAGGTTTGTGCTGCCTCAGCCTTTTTCCCACCGCTCACCCCCATCGTTTGGGCATCGTGTGCCTCAGCCCTGCCTCGGGCTGAGCACCCAGAGCCCCTCTGTCCTCCCAGCTCCCAGGGGTGACCTTGCCTGTCCACCCACAGCCAAGTTTACAGGCTGTTATCTCTGCGTGGCTTGGTTTGACACATCCCTGTCCTGAGCCATGACTGATGGCAGCCCAGCCCACCCAAAGCCTGCTCGAAGCCTGCTCAAAGCCTGCTCAAAGCCAGCCCTGCCCGCCCAAAACCAGCCCAGCCCGCTCAAAGCCAACCCTGCCTGCTCAAAGCCTGCTCAAAGCCGGCCCAGCCCACCCAAAGCCAGCCCTGCCCACCCAAAGCCAACCCAGCCCCCTCAAAGCCAACCCCGCCCGCCCACAGCCCGCCCATCCCTCC
>VXBU01012136.1:139052-168778 GCA_013400315.1 Bombycilla garrulus
CTGCCCAAAGCCAGCTCAGCCCGCTCAAAGCCAACCCTGCCTGCCCAAAGCCTGCCCAAAGCCAGCCCTGCCTGCCCAAAGCCAGCCCAGCCCGCTCAAAGCCGGCCAGGCGCTGTTACCAAGCTCATTTTTCTGGCCCCCAGCTGGGACTGCAGCCAAGCACAGCTTTCCCTTCCCTCACCCACCTTTTCCCTCCCATCCACAAAGGTGTTTGTCTTCGTCTCTCAGCCCCTCCTGGAGCCGACTCCCCCATCACTCTCCCAGACAGAAGTGCAGGGTCAGCTCTGCCTCTCCCAACCTGCGATAAGCAGCTTTTATCGCTCGCTACCTGCGCTTTCAAACCACTCCGTATTTCTTCATCTTCCCTCAGTGCAGGAAGGTTCCCAGACTGCTGATGGTGCTTCTTCACGACCCTCGTTCAAGGGCTGCTTGAACCTTGGGTGCAAAAACCCCCTGGCCAAGGCTCCCTTTGCCTCTCCTAGTCATTGCCCTCCTGCCATGCACTTGGTGTGTAGTAGTAANAGAAGAGAAGAAAACAAGAAGAAGAAGATGAAGAAGAAGAAGAAGGAGAAGAGAGAAGAAGGAGGAGTAGAAGAAGAAAAGAAAACAAGAAGAAGAAGGAAAAGAAGGAGAAGAAGAAGAAAAAGGAGAAGAAGAGGAAGAAGAAGAAGAAGTAGTAATGTAATCACAGTATTATTTGGGTGGGAATAAACCTTGCAGACCACCTTGTTCCAACACCTGCCATGGGCAGGGACATCTTCCAATATCCCAGGTTCAACCTGGCCTTGGGCACTTCCAGGGATGAATCCACAGCTGGGAGGAGCAGCCACAGCAGGGCAGGTTGGACAGGCCTTGGATCAAACTGGGACAGTGGAAGGTGTTCCTTTAATCCAATTTTAGTGTTCTGAAGGGCATCTGGAACACTGCAGGGTTATCCCTGCATCCTCAGGTCTAAATTGTTTCTGTTCCCAAAAAGATTTCACTGGATCTGGTCCCACCTCTGTCTCTCCCTGCCCTGACCAGCATTCCCACGTGCCCACACAAGGACCAGCTGCCCTTGGACTCTGCCAACCCCCCCTCGCTCGTCCTCATGGATCCAAGGAAGCCTCAATTAAACAGGATTAGTGACAACACAGGAAAATGGAGAGCAGGAAGCCTGAGGTGTAAACAGAGACGTGGAACAGCTCAAACACACCGAGCAGCAGCTCCCCGGGATCCTCGTGTTCCTGTGAATCGCTGGGAAAGCTCTGGGAGTTGGTACAACCATCCTGAAGGCAGAGCCTGCTGCTCTCCCTGCCTGGGCACATGTCGTTCCCGAGCCCCCGTGGATCCCGCCAGGATTTCCCCAGGGTGAGGCTCTGCTGAGCGTGAGGAATCGCTGCGGCACGAGCGCGGTGATGGATGGACTTGAACTTCCCGAGTGTGATGAGCCCCGGACGGGCTGAAATGAGAATTTCCCCCATCACCTGGAATTGAAATGTAAATGAAGCTGTTTTCCAGGTAATCCAGCCGATTTTAGGCTCATTCCTGCTGCACCCCGGGGCTGCACAGTGCAGGCACTCTGCGCTCACCACCGGATCTGCCTCCTGGGAAATATTCCAAATTATCTGCTCTCCCTACCTGTTCCTCAGAAAATGACTCGCTCCTATTTTTGCAGTGCTGTTCCCAGAGGAATCAGAGCATTTCCAGTGGGATGCTCCCTGGGTGGGATGTGTCCAGGGTGGTTGAAACTGGAGGGGTCTGCAGAGCCCCCGCTTCACCCACCCCAGCCAAAGGTGCCCTCCCATCTCCCTGGAGGAACTAAAACTCCGTGGAACAGCTCAAAGAAAAAATAAAAAAAGGCTCAAAACCCATGAGAGAAATCAGGGAGCACCAGGGGTGCAGCAGCATCCCCGTGTCACCTGAGGTCCCTCAGCCACAGCCCTGTCCTGGCGCTGTCACTGAGCCACGAGATCACTGAGCTCTCATGACAGGCTGGAGTTCATGAAATGATAAAGTTGAGCGATTTTAGCCCTGATTGAAGCAAAATATTTAGAGAAGGCTTTCCAGTGTTTATAGTAGGGGTTTGGAATTTTTATTTCATTGGAAATTTGGAGCTGCTGACACTGTTGCTCAAATCTGGGATGAAAGAAGGCTGGAACAGTGGTGTTTTTGGCTGACTGGGAATGTTGTGCCGCAGCCAGCTCTAACAGCCTTGTCTTATTCCCCTCCAAGCAGAGGATAAAAGAGAAATATTTTCACTTTCCCGAAGAAAGCCAGAACAAAATTCCTAACCTAGGTTTGCAGCAGCTGGGGAAGGAGAAGGCTCCGCAGGTGACTTCCAAAAGTTTGCAGGGATTGAAGTGTCTGGAGTGATGCAGCAGGTGACCTACAGACTGGGAATATCAATATTTTACATACTGGAAATTTCCTCTTTTGGAAGCTCCTTCGGAACCCAAATCTATTGGACGCTGCTTTAGGAGCATTCCAAGGTGCCCCTGATTGGGAATAACTTTATTTGCAGGAATGGCTTTGGATTTAAATGGGATTTTGGGGAGGAATTCTTCCCTGTGAGGGTGCCCAGGCTGCCCCTGGATCCCTGGAATTGTCCAAGGCCAGGTTGGACATTGGGGTTTGGAGTCACCTGGGACAGTGGAAGTGTCCCTGCCATGAGGGGTGGGATGGGATGAGCTGCAAGGTCCCTTCCAGCCCAAACCGTCCTGGCACTCTGGAATATCCCTGTTGGCTTGAGTCCTTGCATGTGTTAGAGCAATGTTTTTAGCTCTGGAAGACTTCATTCATTTTTAAATTCCCCTTCTCGCATCTCTTCCCTCCTGCAGTGACCTGGATTTAATAATTTGAGGGGTTTCATTGAATTGCTGTGGAATTCTGAGCTGCAGAGACAGGGAGAGCTGGGTGGGGCTGCTGCCAGGTCACACAGACGTGACCCAGCCCTCGAGGTGTCAGGGGCTGGGCAACTGCAAGAGATGAAACCCCATTTCCCTTCCCTCAGCTGCGGCTCTGCTGGGAGAGCTGGGAGGAGCTGGGAGTGCTGTGAACACAGGTGGATGGAGGGAGGCAAAGCCTAGGAATTTCCATTAAAAGGGGATCAGCCTTATTCCAGGTGGGGCAGAAAGAGGGAAGGGCTTCTCTTCTCCCTTCAAGGAAATCCCAATCGCAGTGAGCTCATGTGCGTCCTCGTTTGGAAGCTCCCACCACATCTCTGTGAAGAGCCCAGTGCTGAGCTGAGCTCAGCTCCTCAATCAATATTCCCTTCCCAGGTTAATGCAGTCAGCAGCTCAATTAAGGGAAAACCCCGTGGGAATGGGAATAATGCGGGTTTGGATGGAGCGAACAGCAGGTCCCTGTAACCTGGGTCCCAAAGCAATCAAAGCCAGGCTGTTGTGCTCTCCCGTAGCCAGGTGTGTGCATGGGACCCGTCAGCGCCCCAGATCCCCAGGAATTGGCTTTGGGAACAGCCTGGGAACCCTTCCCCAGCCTGGGAACGCTCTGGGTGGGGCAGCAATAGGAGCAGCAGGGAGGGACACAGGAACCCCTTCACCAGGGAGTGGTGGAACTGGGAGAAGTCTCCAAATTTTGGCTCCTTGTGCCCACAGAGCTCTCTGTGTGCCCACGCCAGGCTGGCAGGGTGAAACCTGCAGTAAATGACTGCAATCAAAGCGAGGAGGGAAGTTCCTGTCTCTGGCAGAGGACATTGCAGGGGAGGGAGGCAGGAGGACAGGGATGATGGACGAGAGACAGGAGCGTTCCCCCCCTCCTTCCTTCCTCTGATGAATTTTCCCCATTAGGTCAAGGTGATTTTGTGAAATCCGCGTTGACTCTGATGTCGCAGCTCCTCCTGCCTCCTGTGAGGACAGGAGAGAGGGACAGCGCTGGAGAGGGGCAGGACTGAGGCTGTCACCCGGAGTCTGGACCCAGCAGTGACCTGTGTGAGACACTCCTTTATTGACCCACGTAAATGAAGTGCAGGGAGCAGATCCTTGGTGACGTGGGGAGGGAGGGAGGGAGGAATGGGATCCATTATTCCCTTCTGTGATAACTCCTTGGCTGGGCTGGCAGTTGGAATCAGGAAGATCATTTCTCTAATCCAGATGGTTAATAAATGTGGATTGCTTCGCTAAAACCACTTGACAAAATGCAATTACTGCTGGCTGCAGAGCTTCCAGACAGGGAGCCAGGCTGGAAACAGGCTCTGCTCCGGCTGGAAAAGCCACAGGGCTGAGGGAGCTGCCGGGGCCATCCCAGCAAAGCACTCAAAGGCGTTTCCTACACTCACCTTTCGCTGGGAACGTGAGGTGTTCTTCTCCCGCACCTGCACCTGCACGCTGGTGCTCAGCACAAAGTGCTGGTGCCGATGCCATTCTCTGCTCTCGGCCTGTCCAGGCTGGGATATGGACACGGGGTCTGGCTGAGGGAGGGATTGTCCCTCTCTGCCCTGGGGCAGCCTCATCCCAAGCCCTGGGGCAGTTTTGGGCCCTGCAGTACCAGAAACACCAAAAGCTGCCAGACTGTCCAACGGAGGGACGCGGGGATGGGGCAGGGAGGGTGGGGAGCGGCTGAGGGAGTTGTGATTGTCCAGCCTGGAGAGGAGGAGGCTGAGGGCAGAGTTGAGCAGGGGCTGCAGCTCCTCCCGAAGGGCAGCATCTGAAGAGCTCGGATCTCTGCTCTCTGTGGGCAGAACATGATGACCCAGGGATGGATGGAGCTCTGTCAGGGAGATTTGGGTGGATGTCAAAAAAAGGTTCTTCCCGCAGAGAGTGCAGGGCACTGAAAGGGCTCCCCAGGGAATGGGCACAGCCCCACGTTTGCCAGAGCTCCAGGAGAGTTTGGACAGCGCTCCCAGGGATGCACAGGGTGGGATTGCTGGGGTGTCTGTGCAGGGCCAGGAGCTGAATTTAATGACCCTGGTGGGTCTCTTCCAACTCAGGAGATTCTCTGATTCTCTAATTCTGTGTTTTATTGGTGCTCTGTGGCCACGGGAGCAGCTGGGCTCCTCCTGGCTGGGAGCCCCGCGGGAAACATCCCCCAGCAGCGGGGCAAGGACCCCTGGCGGGTGCAGGGTTGGATCCTGGGCTGGATCCTTTGAGGTTTCATTGCAGCCTCGCACAAGAAGCAGTTTGGAGGTTAAAAGCAGCACACTTGTGTTTATTTCTCCACTTTGGCACATCTGCTACTCACTAAAGCTATTTTGGGGGCTCTAAAAGTGGCAGTTTTAGAGAGCTCTAAATGGGTCAGCAATTTCCGGGATTTTTTCTTTCCTGAAAAAAAATATAATTTGAACCACAGATGGGAGACATTCAAAAGGGTTGAGAGGAGGGTTTGGGGACACCTCTTCCATCCCCAGGTGAGATGGGTCTGCAAGTGAGATGAATGAACATTCACATTCGGGGCTGTCCCCTTTTGAATCCAGCTTGCCCGCTGCTTACACCAACCCTGAGGCACGGAGAGATGTGATCCTAGAGAATCCCATGTCCTCCAAAAGGGATTCCAGGTGGGTTTTCCTTGACTTGTCCTGGTGGGAAGCAAACCAGAGGTGAGTCTGTGGTGAGCAGCACTTTGCAGTCTGAGCTCAAAGCAGGGATGTGGTTCTCTACGTTCACGCTTTAATTCCAAATCCCATCTCCAGGCCCGACTCCCGGAGCTCCTCCAGCCCCAGGAATGCTCCCCGGGAGCTTTCTAGGTCAAAGAGATATTTTTTAGAGGAAACACTTAAAACTAAAATGCTGCAGATTTCCCTCTGAGGTTACAAAGTTTGTTTAGGCTTCTCCAAGCAGAGGATCTCAATCACGGGGAACTGCAAACCTCCCCCAGACGTTCATCCCGCTCCCGTGGCAGGCACAGCCCCGCTTCCCAGGGTGTACAGCAAACTACAACACCAGAGCTGCTCCCTCCCGGCACAGAACAGCCTCCAGGGGAATGGAAGGGCTGAGCGAGGAAGAGGAGCAGGGGCAGAGTGAGGAAGAGGAGCAGAGATGAGCGAGGAAGAAGAGCAGAGATGAGTGAGGAAGAGGAGCAGGAGCTGAGCTGAGTGAGGAAGAGGAGCAGAGGAAGAGATGAGTGAGGAAGAGAAGCAGGAGCTGAGTGAGGAAGAGGAGCAGGAGCTGAGTGAGAGGGAAGAGGAGCAGGGGCAGAGCTGAGTAAGGAAGAGGAGCAGAGATGAGCGAGGAGGAAGAGGAGCAGAGCTGAGTGAGGAAGAGGAGCAGAGATGAGTGAGGAGGAAGAGGAGCAGGAGATGATGAGTCCAGAGCCGGGACTCCCCACGGCCAGGAGCAGGCACAGGGTGGATCAATGATCCTAAAGGTCTTTTCCAGCCTAAATAATTCCAGGATTCTGGGATTCCACAAGGCCTGGGAGCTGCTGTCCAGCCCCTTGGCAAGCGCAGCTCCCGGGGAGGAGGGTGGGGAGGCTCCGTGGGAGGGGGTTACCAGCGGGTCAGGAGGAGGATGAGGGGCAGGGAAGAGGGAGAGGGCAGAGGGGCTGCACGGGCCATGTCTCCCTCCCATCCTCAAGTACAAAACATTCCCTCTGACCTCCTGATTTTCCATCTAAAAGTAACCCGTTCTCAATGTGGTGGTGGCTCAGAGAAACACAATTTATCACAGCACAAAGGCAGGGTTGGGGATGACTGTTTGAGGGTGGAAAGGGTCAGGTTTGGACCCTGATCAGTGAGTCCTAAAAGAGCTTTTTGGGGACAGAGAGACCTGAGGGTGGGATTTGAAGGTGAATTTTGGTCTGGAGGATGTCATGTCCATTTTGAACCCACTTGGTCGATGGCTGTGCCGGTGCCATTTGCATTTGGTGTCCTCAGCCAAACCTTAGGCCAGGTTCTCCACAGGCATCTCCTCCAAAATCCATGGAAACCAGCACTGAGGCAGCTGAGGAGTGAGCCCACACTTCCACAGACATTTCTGCTTCCCAGCGAACATCTCCCGGCTCGAGCTGCTGCCTCTTCCAGGACATCCGCTCGGAGCAACCACCCCACCGCGGATCCGCCTTCGCAGAGCCGGCTTTGCAGCGGCGAGAGCGGCTCTGGGTGGAAGGACTGGAGGCAAGTCAGAGCTAGGAAAGCAATCAATTGTTCGTTAATGGAGTTACAGTAAAGATGTTATCCAAAACCACCGTGGCTGCCTAATTATTCATAACATCCCTCTGGAGATTCTCCTTTTGGCAAACTGTGAATCTCTGCTTTGTTGCCACAATAAAAGCAGTTTCAGGGCTGTAAATGAGAGGGTACAAATTACCATGGAGGCCCTGACAATATGGCAGCTCCCGAGCCTTGGATTACATGGTAATTTCCATGCAATATCCGGGTTATTACATGGTAAGTGCCATGTCATTACAGGCTAAATGAATGATTATCACCCCTGCTTGACAAATTCACCTGACAAATTTTCCTCCCTCCTCAGTCTCTGGGATGTCTCCAGGCAGGATGCTGTTTCCATGAGGAACGGCGTGGTCGGGGTGGGCTCTTCCACCCCTGGATTTTCCCAGTCCCACCTGGGCTGAGCACAGGGTTGGATGAGCTGTGTAAGGCTGTGACCCCCCTCTGTGTGTGTGTTCCAGACACAAAATATTGATAAGAATTTTGGAATATCCACGCCACTGGAAACGGCTTCAAAGTTCCCAAAAGGAACAGAAATGCTCCAGAGCAGCTGAAGGAGCTGTTTGAAAATCCTGAGTTAACAGGAGCAGAAAAATATTTACAGTCTTCTCTCAGCTTTTATCATTCATGTCTTGAATATTCCAAAGCTCCTCTGCACACACTGGGAAACAGCTCCAGCTGGGGAGTGGAAGCTTTTCACTTTGTACAGCTTAAGGCTGCTTAAAACTGCCATGGACCTGATCCACAGTTTTGTGACACCTTTAAATTCTCTTGAGGAGGTCTCATGGATTTCAGGAATGGCCACAGCCTTGTGCAGAACAAGAATTCAGCTGTTCAGGGAACTCGGGTGCTGGGAATGCCATGGTGTTTCCACAGGAATATCTATGAGTGCCTGTATTTAACCTACAGATCTTTCTAGAGCAGATCAGGCCCTGGTGATGTCTGATGGGTGTAAGGGCCATCCAGCCTGAATGTCACCACAGGGAGGGACGTTCAGCCACAGGCACTTCCCAGGCTGGGAGTTCTGTCCTGGGGAATAAACAACCAACAGGAAAGGGAAAGATTCAGAAATGTCAAATCCTTTAAGCCCTAACACTTCCCTGGGCCTCAGAAGCTCCAGCCCCCACATTCCTGCAGGGTTTGTGTTTCATTTGCACTGGTGTCCCCAGGGAAGCCAAACTCCAGATGAGCCCAAAAGCTCCACAATCTCCTCCCGTGCCTCCTCAGCGTTTCCTCCCTGTCCTGCTCATGCTAAGGACTGACAATCCAGAAAAAAATGGTGCAAATATTTGTCCCATGTCGCCTCCCCAGGCGGACTGAGAGATGAAAAGGGATCTCGCTTTGATATTCCAAACATCCCATGTGCACATACACTCCACACATGGCTCCCAGGTTCCTTGGCAGGACACCTGTGTCTCAACTTTTCCCACTGTTCAGAGACTTCCATGGGAAACTGCTCTGCCTTGGCCCTAAAACCACAGCTACAGCAGCTTGGGAAACCTCCTCCTGTCCTGCACCACCACAGACACCAGAGCAGCACCCTGGTTATTCCCAGATAACCAGCTCCATGCTCTCCCTGCCCAACCTGGCGAGTCTGGAGTTGGGAGATCGTCACCAGCCTCTTGGCACGGTGACAATTATCCTGCAGTAACCTAAGAATTAATCACAGTCTGCAAGGACAAGCAGCATTCCCCAGCCTTCTGGTGGTGTTCACAAAGCTCAGAGTCGGCTTGAAATGAAAAAGGAGAAAACAGCCCAGGTAGATCTGGAGCTGCTGAAAGGGAAAAGAAGAGAATCATGGAATCATGGAATCATCAGGTCCAACCATCAGCCCTGTATTCCCCACTAAACCACACCAAGTACCACATCCCCGTGAGTTGTGAACTCTTCAGGGACGGTGAGGTGCTGGCCATTGTTCCCCTGCTGTCCCTGCCCAGGAATGCGCCCCCAGTCCCTCTGCAGAGTAACGAGCAGTGCCCATTCTGAGACAATGGATAAAATTGCTGCCCCGTTGCTCCAGCAGCACCCCAGGGNCAGCAACCAGGGCTGGCTCTGCCAGCCCCTGCCACCAGGGCTCTTCCTGTGGCTGCCGATGCTGCTGCAGCAGCTCCGAGGGACGATTTGGCTTCGTCAGGCAGCGCTGACATTTAGCACCAACCCCCCCTCCCATCTCCTGCCTGAATTTCCTTGCTCGCCTTTCAGAGCAAGAAATAAATGGTGCATTAGAGAGAAGGAGAGAGAGATGAGCTTTATTAGCTGTTTATGGAAGAAATTAAAATTGCTCATTAGAAACCACGGCACCGGCAGTGCCCCCCTCCTTGGCAGAGCCCCGATGGCTCCGTGGGGAGCACTCGCCTCGTGTTTATTTGGGCTGGCACCTGCCTGGCGCCTCGCTGCCCTTCTGCAGATGGGCACGGGGGGACTGCGGGGAAATGTCACCGCTCCTTCCCCCTCCCGAGTCGCTGCTTCCCCCTAACGAATCGCTCCTCCTGGTCAGCAGCAGCCGGGGCTCGTTGCGCTTTGGCGGAGAGGATGCGAGGGGTGACAAGGTGACCTGGTGGCCCTGCACCCCAGCCGTGCCATTCCTGAGTGTCCCGCGCCAGCCGGGGCCCAGCACGGTGGAGAGGCGGCTCTTCCCCTCCATCTCTCACCTCCTGGGCAGGCAGTAGCCCCACGCTATCATTCTATGCTGAAAACTTCTCACACAAGGGCTTGTTTGATGGAATTTTTCTCGGGCTAGGTGTTATGAGTCCTTAGAGATTTTATCACTGGTTGGGTTATAAAATAAGCGGGATGGGCACTTTGGGTGGTGTTGGAAACAAAAAAGGTTTATTAACTGCAAAAATAACAAACTCTCTATAGAAAAAAAACCATGCCAGAGACAGGAAGGTCCTTGTTTCTGCTAAAACGCCCCCAAAATGCCACGAGGTTCCTTTGTCCAGCGCTTTTAGCAGTAATTGTCCAAGCTGGGCTTTTGGCACTCGTCTAATTCAAGCAGCCCCAGGAGTGAAGTCCGGGAGGCCCAATGAGGTATCTTAGTTCAGAACACTTCCAACCTGAGAAAGAAACTTCTAGCTCCTTCACCTTTTATGGGGAATAAAGAAAACTCCAATCCCTTCCCACTTTAGGGGTGCACTACTACGCTTGTTCACGAGTTTCAGGGCTGCGTGGAGCCGGCTGAGCCAGCTCTGCCCGCGGCCAGCTCAGCCTCCTGCTCCTCCTTTTCCTCTTCCTTCTTTCCCCTCTCCGTGCCCTCCTGCCCTTGCCACCAGCCCCGCCACGCTGTGCCCACCGAGCCGCCTGCGCTGGCTGTGCCGTGACCCCGCCGGGCCGGTGGCACCAGGGGCAGGCGGGAGGAAGCGGGGCCGGGAGCACTTCAAAGGCTCTGTATCTCCTCACGCAGCTGCCATAAAAAACAATCCAGGTTTCCGCTCCCGAGTCCCGCGTTGCCCTCGCGAGGGACATCTCTGGGGGCAAATGGATAAATCTTTCATCTCCTCGCTCTGGGTTTTATTAAATGCCTCGCACATAGAAGGAAAATGCAGATTGCTGATAAATTCGGGCTGGTTACGGGAGAGGCAGATGGAGATTAACTCGCTGAACTGACTGGAAGTCGGATCTTTCCATGGGGATGGAGAGCTCTGGGATGTGCTGACAGCAGAAGGCACAGCCTGCCCGTGCGGCACAGTGCTGAGCCCGCTCTGGGAGAGGCGCTGCTCTCCTGGAGAGGTGCTCACACCCTCCTGGCTCCGGGGCTGGTGCAGCACAAGCTTTGCAAATCTCGGGACCACGGAAATCGTGTTTAACCCTGGTGTGGAGACCAGCGGGGCCCTGCCCAGAGCAGGCACAGCTCAGGGGAAGGGAGGTCCCCGGGTTTTGCATCACTTTTGCAACACTCCCTGCACACCTGGATGGATATTCCTGGGGGATCCCTGGGAATATTGCAAGGATGTGGGTGAAAATGGTGCCTCCTCACCCAAAAATCAGGCACAGTGACTGTCACAGCTGAGAGGGAACTAGGCACTCAGGAATGCAAGACTTGCTGCTCACGTGGGAGGTTTGGGGTGTTTCATTTTCCCTGAGCTCTGTGGGGAATTTCAATTCCCACTGAAGGGGCTGAATGAAGTTGTTTAATCAACAGCTCCACAAGCTCCAAAGGATCCTCAGTCCTCTAAAACTGGATCACAAGAATAGAGAAATAGCATCTTCTCCATATCAGAGATGGAGGAAGTCATGGGACAAAGCTGTAGCAAAAAAAAAATGTGTGGGTTCACAAGGAGCAAAGCTTTCTCCAGCCTGGCAAAATGACCTCAGAGAGGGAGGCTCCATCCCGAAGGTCTGGAGCAGTTTGGGGAGCCATGGAGAGCTCAGACGGGGACAGCTTGAGGACAGACCCAGTAAATGTAGAAAAAAGTTGCCCCGAGATATGAGATGAAATAAAATCAGGAACAAGAAGCTCAGGAATGAACTTCAAATGCCCTTTGGGGTAGCCAAGCACTCGGGGCTGTTCTAATCAGTAACCTCCCCATTCCCCGGGCGCTGCAGCAAGCCCTGCTAAGCAGACAGATTTTCCATTAAGCCTGGAAGAAATGGCAAAGTGCCTTAATGAATGTCAGAGTTAATACCCCGTTTGTTATAGGCTGCGACTGCAATGTGATGGGTTTATAAAGCCGGCCCCTCATTACCCTTATCAATATTATTCTTTCTCGGTTCCCGTCTGCAGGCCAGATCCTCATCCAGCCCTTGGCTGCGGCTGCTTGACATGGGAGCTGGCTGCCTGAGGATCTGCAAGCCATCCTGCATCAGGGCATTTCCAAACCAGTAAAAAAGGGAATAAAATCCAAGAACTAAGGCAGGTTGAGCGTATGGAGAGTGTGTCTGAGCGAGCGCGCGGTGCGAGGCATCGCTGCAGCCGCTGCGGCTCTGATTGAAACCAGACTCAGGAAAGAAGGGCTGTAAACGTTTTTTCACTGCCTGTCCTAAGAAATTTATGTCTCACCCACTCCATCATCTCCTTCAGGGCTGCCTTTTTTTGCAGCTGTCTTCAGAGACCATCGGCTGAGCCCCTTTATGAAGTCCAGTCCATGATGTCACCCAGAACCATAACTCACTCACCTCCCCGGCTGGGCTCTGCACGGGGGTGCCCCATAAATAACGGCCCAGGCTGGGGGGAAGCCTGCCCTGCTCAAGGAAAACCTTCCTGACATCGGAAGGGAAGAGAGAGAAACATGCACAGGGGGCAGGGGGACCCAGAGCGGGGTTTGATGAACACAAAACCACAACCGTGCAGAGCAAACACGACAGGAAAATCGGTGATGTTGTGTCCAGCAGAACTTGCTCAGAAGAGGCCAGGGTGAGCCCCTGGGTGAGCCTGGACATCCTTCAAACCTTCCAGGGCTCTGCCTCCTGTGGAGAAATCCAAACCATGTGCTGCAGCCACAGCCCAGGGTGTTGTTTGCTGCCTGGGATTAAAATAACGACTCGTCAACCGGGACGGGTCCATCCCTCGGTAGCACCCAACTGGTCGTGACTAAAATGTGCTTTGACTTGGGGGTGTTTTTGGGCCCCACATCCTGGTGGAGGTGCCGCTCGCCCATCACACTTCTCCAGAGCAGGTGTCCACATCAGAGAGCGCCAGGCCCCCGCCAAGGCCCATCCCCACGGTGGGGAAGCCGAGGGTAATTGTTTCATTGTGTCTGATAACATGTGGTTTTGCCATATTTATAATCCAGCGCTATTAAAAGGGGAAAAAAGAGATCAACTCAAAATCCCTCCACCGCAGTTGGCTCTAATTGTCCCTGTCCCACCACTTCCCCCTTTCCCAGTCCTGCTTGTGGGCTGTTTTGGCAGCAGAGCCAGAGCAGGAATGAGCTGTTGGGATGAAGTTTATCCTTCGGTGGGATGGCCTCGCTGGGGAGGACTGAGCGCTCTTGGTTTTCCTGGGAAGTCTGGACTTCATTTGCCTGGGAGCAGAGCCTGAGGAGTGCCACCTCCCCAGGACACCCTCACCTCTGTGCTGGGGCCACACTGACAGAAAGTCGTGACCTTCCCCCTGGAATCTCATCAGTTAATGCCACCGGAACCCTGCAGTCAACTGGGCTGGTCCTGACAGCTGGAAAATGCACAGGCTGAGAAGAAAGGGCTCTTCTCACATCTCCTGCGTTTCTTCCCTTCCCCTTGTGGACTTGCAGGGGTTGGATCTGTGGTCCCCAGGCACTTGTTGAACCACAGAAGTCCCCTCCCCGTGATGGCTGTTGCGAGGAAAACAAACAAGCAGAAAGACTCCGACAGCATCTGCAGGACATCTCCCGAGCCACACATTCCAGGAAGCTTCGGAGCTTTGGAGGGCAGGAGCGGGATCTGAGTGCTTGGGTTCTCAGTGCCTGGAGCCACACAGACCTTCTGTCCCACGGAACTGTCCTCAGGGACTGGGAATGCTGTGCAGCCATTTCTCAGTGCCTGGGCATCTGCTGGAATATGGGATGCATCCAGGAATTCGGTTCTGAGCTGGAATTTATTGCCCTTTTCTCTCCTTTCCTCTCCTCAGTAGATACAGAAGTGGGGGAGGGTGTTGGTGTCTTTTTTTTCCCTTTCTTTCCTCCCAAACTGAAATTAAAACCAGCCAAAAGCCCACCGTGATGGGAACGCCTGTGAGCTGGAGTGTGCTCCGTGTGGCCACACGGGTCCATGGAAGTTCCAGGCAGCTGAGGGATGGACTTTTCTCCCACACCAAAGGATAATATTTGTGGAGAGGGCTCTCCCATGTGTCCCCAAACCCCCACAACCTTCTCAGTCTTCTCTTTCTCCTTCTTTTATATTCCACGTTGCGCACAAAGCCTTCGAAGCCGCTCCAGCAGAGCTTGCCCGTTATCCGTGGGATGCAGAGGAGGGCTGTTGCCATGGCACTGCAGCATCCCCCTCCTTCATGGCGGCTCCTGGGGGGCTTCAGTGCTCCGTACTGGATGGGGGCTCCGGGTCCAGATCCTGGGGTCCTGGGTGGCTGCACCGAGGGTTCCAGCAGCCTCTCCCTCCAGGTGTGTCCTGCTGGTCCTTGCCAGCCTTTGCCCCTTGGTGATGACCTGTGAGCCTTTGTGTTCCCTCCCTGTGGGATGGGAGGGATGCCCAGGGAGGAGCACGGGGCAGGGATGCGGCTGTGACCCCCAGCCTCTCCCTGTCCCCCCCTCCCATCCCTCCCATGCATCCCTCCCGTGCTGGGATCATCCAGCATCGCCGCGGCATTTGGGGTTCCAGCAGCGCTTGTGGGGTTCCCTGTTCCTGCCGTGTCCCTGCGCCGCTGGGAGGGCGCACAACGATGACAATGGCGTTTGAAGAGCTGGCAGTGGAAGGGAGGGAAGGAGCTCGTGTTGAAGCTCTCGTCGGCAGCGCACTGAGCCGGGGTCAGCGCTGCCAGGGGGGACACGAGCGGAGCTCTCCGCCTGCCCACACTGAGGCTGTCAGCTCCCATCATGGCCTTCGATGGCCGCGGCCGTCCCCTGGCTCAGGGAGCCTTTGTTCCTTCGGATGGGAACAGGAGAAGCGGGAGAACGCAGCGCTGTGTGGGCTCAGATCCCCCAGCTGGGATGTTTCGGTGTCTGATTTTACAGAGACCCCCGGGGTGGGAACGGCCCTCCCTCCCTCCCTCGAGGGCCCTTCCCGGGGTGGGAGCCACGGAGACTTTGTCACCTGGTCCCTGCTGTCGCATGAGTCACCGCGCAGGAATTAGAGCGTGTAATGGTTCCATTTCCATCGCGCCATTCTGGATCTGAGTGTTGCTGATGGATCCGGCCCCTGAGTCCCACCTGGCTGGGACAGCATGAGGTGACACCTGCTGGGGCTGGGCCTGGGGTGCTGAGCCGGCCACGGGGGCTTTGGCAGGGCTCGGATTATGGGGTTTGTGGTATTGGTTGTCAGGGAGTTCGTGCCTGATGTTGGGAAAATGCTTCCTGGCAGCTGCGCTGCAGTTTGGAGTCTGCAGCCCCAACGGAGGGACCCGTGGCTGGGCCGTGGGGACTGTCCCCATCCGGGGGAGGGGGACAGGAGCCGCCTGTGGATGCTGCTGGGGAGCACCACATGTGAGCATAAACACTGCAAGTAACAGGATATCGTCAGGTCCAAACACCATTGGTGATCCACGGCTGACCACAGAGTGATGGAGAACGCTTCCCAAGCTATGCTTTAATTTTTCTCTTTCTGGAGAATTTGGAAACATCTGTGCCTGCCTCTCATGTTACTCTGATTTTGGTGTCATCTTTGCCTTCTGATCCAGAGGAGCTGTCATGGTTTCTTTTCCCTCGATCCAGATTGTGCTGAGTATCCATGTCGCTGCCTTCCCGGGAGTTCACACTTGATTTCTCTCTGAAATCTTGGATAAATACCATCCAGGCCGGGGGATTTACCACACTTTCTCCAGTTGCTCCCCGATTTCCTCCTTGGAGACTGCCCTGCCCAGCAAGGTCACTTTCTGATTTCCGGATGCACAATGCCTTTGAAATGGAAATGTTTCCCCTCATTGTCTTCTCCAGTAAAGATCAAGAGGAAGAACGAGTTTCTCCTGGCTTTTCCACCCTCCATAATTGTCCTCTTCTCCCCAGGGACAAAACGAGTGCCAGGGTCCTGCACGCCACAGTCTCACAGGCAGTGTGAGAAGTTCTTCTCATGTGTGAAATCCCTCAGTGAATTTCCAGGCTGGTTCCGGCACCTCTTGGGCTGTTTGGGGACGCCCTTGTTTCTGATCCACAAAGAAGTTGCTTTCCAGTCCAGGCAAAACTCCCATCTAATTCAGAAGGGGAATCGATGCACCTCCAGTTCGCACAATCTCTATTCCCATGGCCAGAATGGATTCCATTTTCCCTTTTATTCCTGACTCACCTCCCTGCCCCAGATGGGTGGGCCCAGCACGATCCTGTCCTGGATTGTCCCTGGGAGTTGTCCCATCCCTCCTGCCCCAAAGGACGCGTCAGGAGAGCAGAGTCTGCCCGAGAGGCTCAGCACTCCCAGCCCTGCAGGGCTGGATCTGGGCCAGGTGCCTCAGCCCCCAGCCCTTCATCTGCAGCTCGGCTCTGCTCTCGTGCCGGGGCCGTGCCAGCAGAGCCCCATGGAATGCCATTTCCCCATGTTCTGCTTGTTAACAGTTGCCCACAAAGATTTAAAAGTCTCAGATGTGTGTCCAATCTGTTGGCTTTGGTAGAGTGATCAGAAGGGACCCAAAGGACTTGTGACTATCTTGAAATGTTATTAGAAGTTTGCCTGAATTGCTGATTTTTTAGAACAATAACCTTCCTGAAGACTTCAAGCCGTTCCTCTGCAAATTGGATTTAAAATGAAATTAAAATGTGATGGAGGGAATTTTCTATATGCTGGGGGGAGGATTTCTGCTGGGGCTCAGCGAGCAGAGGGTGTGGTGTAAAATATATGGAATTATTTTAGCTGAAGCATACTTTCCTCTGTGCCCTTTTCCCCAGTCTCTCCTGGAACAGGAACTCCGTAACATTTGATCCTTTAGACAAACTTTCAAACCCATAATGTTCAAGTGGGTTTGAAATTAGGCGAAAAGAGTTTGTTCATCCTGAGGAATCTCTGAAATGGATTAGTGAGTGCTCCTTGTCTTACACAGGGAATCCAAGGAAGCAACCAAGAATCACCCGAAATAAATGAGAATTATTTGGTGTAGCGATGCACTTTTACCCACCCAGCTTGAGCATCTCAAACCAGGGCAGCATCTGGTTGAGGACAGTCCACAGGTGTCACTAACCTTGTCCCCCTCTTCCCACCAGGAGATGATCCCAGAGACCCACTGGCTATTGCTGTTAGTGATGGAACAGGGAGAAAATTGGCACAAATCATTAGGAGTGTCTGATAATTCTCCAGGTGAAAGCCCAGCTGGGCTCAGCATCTTTCTCAGATCCATTTCCCTGATTTACAGTCATCATTATCCTGGGAAACCCCCACCCCTGCAGTGCCGCTCAGCTGTGAGCCCTGGAGCCCGTGAGCTCATCCTGCAGCCACAGGAGCCTAAAGTCAGCCCTGCCTCCACATTCCCACCTCGTCTGCTGGAGGGAACTGGGAAGAGACAGGAGGTGGCTTCCTCTGGTGGCCAAGTGCTGCACTTGGTAGTCACTGGAAAAGGTCTCTGCTCATGTTCTTCATCTGTGTTTTAGTGGCAAATCAATGCAGGACTGGAGTTCCTGTTCTGATGGCTGCCAGGTTCTTCCCAAGACAGAGCAAATGCAGATGAACAGAGAGCTGAGGGGGCACCTGAGCTCTGGGGGAGGAATGGCAGGTCTGTTCCCATGTTCACTATTCCCAGATAATGGGGATCCTGCCTCATTCCCATGTTCACTGTTCCCAGATACTGGGGATCCTGCCTCATTCCTGCTTTCACTTTCCTCTGATAGAATCCGTGCCTTGTTCCTGCTTTCACGTTTCCCAGATATTGGCAGCCCTTGGCTCATTCCCATGTTCACTAATCCCAGATATTTGGGATCTGTGCCTTGTTCCTGCTTTCACTTCCCCCAGATGTTGGCAGCCCTTGTCTCATTCTCATGCTCACTTTGCCCAGATGATAACGGGGATCCCAGCCATTCCCACTTTGTCTTTTCCTGGATGATGGCGAGATGGAGCACTCCCAAGCCCTGCCATGGTTCCTGGAGGATTTTGTTCCTCTCCAGCCCCGAGGGTGTTCATTGAGCCTGAGCTGACAGGAATGATCCTCACCTCTGGATAGCAGAGCCAGGTCCCAGCAGGGACAGTCACAGAGATGCCACCACGCCATCCACCACCTTCCCCTCCCCACCCTGCGATGGGACTGCTCCCAACACTTCCTCTCTGGAAGTTCTCCCTGTCTGCTTTCTGGATTTCTTTGCCAGCCAGCTCAAGGGAAGGACGCTTGGCAGGTCCTCTCCATTTGGGAGAGCGTTCCCTGTAAAACAGGAAGGAACACCCAGCAGCACTGAGGGAATATTTCCATACTGTTCATTCAGACACCTGAGCCTGGACTCGGCCTGTGAGCCCCGAGCTGAGCCAGGTGTGGGGACAGAGCAGGGGAAAACCACTCTGCAAAGAGGTCCTGGGGCTCAGCTTGCCAAAATAATGTCACTTTATGGAGCTTTCAGGTGACACCAGGAGAGAAGTGCCTGCCAGGGCTGCCCCTGCTGCCTGTGGCTTTAGGCAGAGCAGGGAGATTTTCAAGTCCTTCCTCAAAACACAAATTCAGATGAACATGACTGTAGAATGGAAATCATTTTATATTTAAAAGTCAAAGGCTTCCCCTGGCAGGAAATATTGAAATGTCTTAGTTCAGTCCAATTTTTTTTCCCTTTAGGAGCAAGGGAGACGAAGTAAAGAAACAAATACAGAAATAGGTGGAACATGCCAGGTGGTTTTTGTTAGGTTTCTTTTTTGGGTTTTTGTTTTGTTTTTCTGGATTTTGCACCTCTCACAAACTGCTGATAGATGAATTTGTTCAACTCCAACTTCCAGAATATCCATTTATCAGCTGTAGCCAAGCCTCTAAGGCAGCACTTCCCTGCTGCATGGCTCCTACCAGGGAAGCAACATCCACAGTGCTTCCAGCCATCGGGAAAACAAGAAAAAAACATGGAAACACAGGGTCTTCTACCCCACTTCATGTACCCAGCGGTGCCCTTGGGCAGGTTTTGTGTTCTCAGTGTTTTCTGTGCTTCAATCCATCTTGTGTGGCTGAGCTTTTCCCGGGATGTTTTTCCCATTGTCATTCACGCAGGGCCAAAGGGAGAATGCATTAAAGCCACGGAAAGCAGGGAGGCAGCGATATCTGCGATATTGAGATTCTCCAAATCGCTTCACTCTGGCTCCTTTCTGTGCATTTGGGGCTCTTCCATGGATGTTCCTGGGGGCAGGGGGGAGGTGAGGCGCTGGTTTGACCCTCAGCTCATCGGGTTCAGTGCAAGGAGCTTTGCCTTTAGAGCAGCTGGGATGGGGGAGATGGGCGAGGTGTCCACGTGGAGGGTGAACCCGGAGGGTCCAGCCAGCTCTGGGATGTACCCACTTCTTTGGGGAGAGCAGAGGGAAACCTGACCCATGGTGGAGATGCTCCTCTGAACCCTGGGCTGTCTCCTCTCCACTGGCAGCGCCTTTGCTCTTCGTTCCAGAGCACAAATCTCGCTGCACCCAGGCCCTGCCATGCCTGCGCTGCTGCTGCAGTGAGAGGGGACCCAGGACAGCGCAGGGGCCTCATGCAGGTGGGGCTGCAGCAAACAAACCCCGTGTTCGGGGACATCGCGGGGTCACTGCAGGCTCCAGAGAGGGACACCCGGGAACAGCGCACCCCAAAGCGGCTCGGTCCCCTCGTTTGTCCCCAAAGCTCTCCAGCATGCAGCCGATGGCCGCAGCCGCATCTCCGCCATGTTCTGCCCAAAACATCAGGATCTGGAGGCGACGGGATATTTATTCATTTATTTATTTGTTAGTTTATTTATTTATTTATTTATTTATTTATTTGTTTGTTTGTTTGTTTGTTTGTTTATTCCTGCCTTTTGCCCCCCGGCTCTCCCCAGAGAGATGATATATGAACAGCCCCGGGTTTCCATCCCCTGGAGCTGCTCCGCCAGCCTGATCCACAGCCCCGCTCCTGGGGGTACCCCAGGGCTTTCTCCAGGTCACGGGGCTACCTCTGGATTTCCTGGATTGTCTGAATTCCGTGCGCAAAGTTGTACATTTCTGAAATTCTATTTTTGGATTAATGAACATTTGGCAACAATACGAAGCCTGTTTGTAGCCAGTGGGGTGACCCTCCTAATGTATTCCCCATGCCTCCTCTTCCCTCTGGCCAAACTCCCCCCCAGGAAAGCCCTGGAGCCTTTCCCAAGTTTACCCCAGGAATGAAATCGGCTCCGTGTCTGCCACAGCAAATTTTTTCTCTGTCCACAGGCACTTTCTCTTTTCCCCACCTGCCCGAGAGGGAGAAAGGAAAGAGGGGAAGCAGATGGAGGCAGAGCTGCAGACGTGAAGTGTGAGAAAGGCAGCGGGGAAGAGGAAATTTGAGCATCAGGAAATTCTTCCGAGCACACCGAGGTGTCAGGCAGAGCGATTGCCTTCCCGGGAATGGGGACCAGCCCCACGTCTTGGGAAAAGAAGGGAGATTAGGGTTAGAGCAGACCAAAACCTGCAAGGAGGCCCTGCACTGACCGGGCTGGGATCAGCTTCCACTTGTTTCCCTCCCTGGAGTAAAGGAGGATCCATGGGAGGAGGATCCACGGGTTCAGCTCATTTTCCACCTGAATTCCCTCTGCTCTGGAGCCAGGCTGGGAGAGCTGGGGGTGTTCAGGGACACCTTGGTGCCCTTCCAGTGCCTAAAGGGGCTCCTGGAGGGCTGGAGAGGGGCTTGGGACAAGGGATGGAGGGACAGGACACAGGGAATGGATCCCCACTGTCAGAGGGCAGGGATAGATGGGAAATTGGGAAGGAATTCCACACTGTGAGGGTGGGCAGGCCATGGACCAGGGTGCCCAGAGCAGCTGTGGCTGCCCCTGGATCCCTGGCAGTGCCCAAGGCCAGGCTGGACAGGGTTTGGAGCACCCTGGGACAGTGGGAGGTGTCCCTGCCCATGGCAGGGGTGGAATGGGACGAGCTGCAAAGTCCCTTTGAACAAAAACTGCTCTGAGATTCCACAATTCCCACAGTGTGGAGCCACAGTGAACTCTGTCCACCTCCAGTCACCTGGTCCCACGTGTCCCCCAAGCCCTGGGAACTGAAGGCTCCTCACAGCTCCTGCCCAGGCTCACCTCAGCTCTCAGTAAGAGTTTTCATGCTGCGGGAATGGGAATTCCATAAAACACCCCAAGCTCTCCGTGCACCAGCACTTCCCAAGAGGGTCCCTCTGCGTGGGCTTGCTGAGGTGACACTTCCAGCCCGCCACCAGACGGGAGGAGCAGCT
The DNA here is from genome assembly GCA_013400315.1 of Bombycilla garrulus. Lineage (NCBI taxonomy): Eukaryota > Metazoa > Chordata > Aves > Passeriformes > Bombycillidae > Bombycilla > Bombycilla garrulus. The sequence continues at coordinate 160,067 of VXBU01012136.1, forward strand.
CATGCACAGATGTAAAACAGGGGATGAAGGGTCCCCCGTGACTTTTTTTCGGCCTATTTCACCCCCAAATAACTCTGCGAGGGAATTTTTGTGTAATTGGATTAAGTGTGGGGAACTTGTCCTTGCTGACAGATTGCACAGGCACCAAACCAGCATCAGGGGGGTTGCCACTAAATCTTCTTTCATTGGAAAAAAATAAAAAAAAAAGCAGCAAATAGTAGTTCAGGTTTGCAGCCAAACCAGATTTACCCAGCCCTGATGCAGAGGATGGATTGTTCCCCATCAGTCCCACAAAAGCCACTGAGACTCCTTTTTTTTCCTTGTAGTTTCATTTTACAGGCACGAGCAACTTCTGCACAGCTTTTTGTGTGGAAAGGGAGCATTTTTAAGAGCAGCCCGTGTCTGAGGGACGCGACGCCGCAGCAGATCTGCCGATATCTCCGCTCTCCAAAGGAAGGGCTATTAAGGAGATAAGGGATTGGGAGAACACGCTAAAGAGCGGAGGAGGGAGATAACTTGGGAGCTCTGCTAAAGCCACCAAGCCTTCTGTGAATAAAACTGTTTGAGGAATCAATTTCCCTCAAACAGCGATTGTGTTTTCCTGACGGTGATGTTTATCCGCTGGCTCTGCTCCCACAGCTCAGACACATCCACGGCACTCAGAGAGCCCGGAGGAGCAGGGGAAACCTGGTTTAAAAACCAGTGTCCTACACGCCAGGGGACGTTCAGCTTGGACAGCAGGAGGAATTTGTTCCTGGAAATGGTCAGGCCTTGGCAGAGGCTGCCCAGGGAGGTTTGGAGTGCCCTGGGGGTGTCCAGGGAGGTGGCACTCAGTGCTCTGGGCTGGTGACAAGGTGGGGTCAGGCACAGCTTGGACTCGATGGCCTCGGAGGGCTTTTCCAACCTCACTGATCCTGTGATTCCTTTAAGTTCATCCCACCCAGTGCCTGCAGCACCCACAAAGGCACCACCAACTCATCCCAGGGATGATCCACCGCCTCGGGGCCGGTGTTGTCTGCCCAAGCTGAACCCTGTCCAGCTTCTCCCTTTCCAGGGGGTCCCACAGCAAAGTCTGGAGCATGTGGAGCGCTCCAGGACACCCCGAGCTGTCTGTGCCCCCCCAGCTTCCCGCCCCGAGCGTGGAGCCAGCTCCACTGTCAGTTATTTACAGAGCTCTGTGGGCCACATCCAGCGCGCCTGCATCAGCCCTCGAGCTCTTAATGAGATTACAGAGTTTATTTTAGTTGAGAAAGACACCAATAAAAAGGATTTAAAAATCCCTCGGAGTCTCGCCATACCCCAGAGTGTTCGGCCAGTGGGAGAGCTCCTCCAGCTCCCGAGTTTGTTTTCCTTTCGGAGCAGCCGAGGCTGCATTCCCAAGCATTAGCAGCCTCTTCCCACGTTGACCCTATGTATTATGGATGTGCTAAAATCTTCATGTTCTGAATAGGAGCTGCATTATTCATGGCTCTGCTTAGAGTTTGTCTTTAAAAGCCCTGCAGCCTTTTAATGAAATGCTGCGATTTTAACAGCAGCCAAGACCAGATATTTCGCTTTGGATTTTTTAAAAGTCATCTCTGTGGATTTCTTCCCCTATCTTTGAAGGCTCAAGGCCACTCGGAAGGCAGGATGGTGCTGGGGAGCAGAGGTGGATGAGGAGGTGTGAGGGCTCAGGGCGGAGCAGACGGGATGTGCTGGTGGCCCTAAGCCTGTCCCAACCCGGCATGTGAGCTCAGGAGTGCTGGATGTGCCCGGGGCCCGAGGAGGGTGAATGCTCCAGGGGACATCAGGGACAGAGCCAGAGGATGCACTGAGCGTGTGGCACTGAGCCTGTCCCAGCCTTGGCCACTGGTGCTGCTCCTGATCTGAGTGATACCAAGGTTTCCTTGGAACTGTAAGGAGGGAAAAGGGGAAGATGAGGGAGCAGCACCACCTGGATCATGGCTCAGTGTGGAAGGTGCAGCAACAGCTGGTGGGTGGGATGGAGGATGTGGGGAACCCCACGGATCTCCACTGAGAAATTCCTAAGGCTGGCATGAGCTGGAGCAGAGCCAGCAAGCCCTGCCTGGGAGCAGGGAAGGAGCTCCAAAGGCCCTGCCTGGGCTGGGCACAGAGCTGCTGCAGGGTCTTGAAATTGAGGAGCCAGGCTGGAGTAACGGCACTTTCACTGACGCAGTCTCATGGCGCATTCTCTTTCTATTTGTCATGTTCGTATCTTTTATACTGATGAAATAGTTGACATTTTTTATTGTAGAACACATTTTTTGTAGAACACACATTTTTTTTATTGTAGAACAGGCTTCTCTCATCCCTATGGCTCTCTCCATTCCAAGTGACCGCGAGGTCACAGGCCTCTGCAGGCCTCTGCAGGCCTTTGCAGGCCTTTGCTAGGCCTTTGCTAGGCCAAGCCCGAGTTATCCAAACTCCTGGTTAATAAAACGTCCCCCTACATGGATCGAACACAGCCCCCATGTGGGCACAACCCCAGCCCTGGCCTAGGGCTGCCTCTGCCTCCACCTGCAGTGAATTTGGCCTAATGACTTAAACACAGATCCCGTTTCCAGGCAAACATCCCAAGTGTTCTGTCCCTGGTGGCAGGGAAACTCCTTAAATCAAAGCGGAGCAATCCGATAGCCGGGGCCGCAGCTCGGGGCTTTATTGATCACATCTGGGCTGGGCTGGGCTGGGCTGGGACCAGGAAGAGACTGGGACAGGGCTTTGGGGATCTGGGTCCCTGGGGACACACTGCTCAGTGCCCTGGTCCTGCAGCCCCTCACACTGAGCACTGGAAAGAGAGAGAAAAATTTCTGGCAGCTCCAGCCCTTCCGAGCCCAGTGCCATGGATTCCTTTTGTCTCTCAGGTTCCCGAGAGTTCTGGAGCACGTTGAATGCTGCGGTTATTGTTTGGTTGGGGTTTGTGCTAATTCCTCGTTACCTCCAAGACTTGGGTAGAGAAAAGTTGGAAAGAAGCAAGTGATTGGAGGAATTCCCGTTCCTCTGTGCTCCAAATGCAATTAAACACCAAGGTCCCCTCAGTACGGGGCTGGGATGTGTGGTGCTGGCACTGCAGTGTTGGGGTGGCTGCTTCCCACTTGGGCTGATTCCTGAGCTGCTCCTTGTAACTCCTGGGAGTTTACAGTGAGGGACACACCAGCAGTGGAAGGGTTCTTCTGTGCTCTCAGTGTCTCAGTCACTCTCTGGGGTGGAGCTCCCTCTCTGCCGGGGTTTCAGCCCCATGAGAGGGAGATTTTTGAGGCAATCACCAATTATGAATACCCAGGAGGAACAGGGAGAGGTGGGATGGGGCACTTGGAGGGGGAAGTGGCGCCAGGCTGAGCTGTCTGATGGCTGAGCCTAAAGGCAGGTGCCACACACACCTCCAGCACTGGAGACAATGGACAGTGGTGGAATGTGAGAGCCTGACAGAGAGATGGGCACTCCAGGCGGGTCTTCATATAACCCTGTTTTATTGCATCAGGGGTCGTGGGTAATGCCTATGGCTGCTGGCCAAAGGCGAGCCCTGGGTCCTGAAGTCCTGATGTCCTGAAGTCCGATTCTAATCATGTTACAAAGCATTTGATCTCTTTCTTTGCTTTGCATCTTATTACATAACAACCAATTAACATCATACACAAAACCTTTACATTTACATTTAACCTGGCAAAACTGCTAAAATTACCACACGATGTTAGGAACTAACCAATCACCTGAGTTAGTGGTTACACGTTAAACTTTGAAAACTTGTTTTGCAGTGGAGTTTTCTTGTATCTTTGTAAATAGCATCTTTCTGTCTGCTTATGTTCTTTTTCTTGGTGGAAACAATGCCTTATTTGCAAACCACTCAACCTTTTGGACTTTCTGCCTTCTAACTTGACTAAACCATTGCTCTAAACCTTCCAACTCAACTTTGTTCTCTCTGCTGCTCCAGCAGCTACCTGTGCAAAAATCTCTTTTATGTATCAAAACTTGCTTTCCTTTCTATAAAACCTTCTCCTAAGCATTCCTCTCTATAAAACTTTTCTTTTAACTCTTCATCCTTCCCAACAGTGGACAACACCACCGTGTCCCAGATCACTTCCTGGGGTGCAGATCAGCCCTGGCTGGGTGCAGCTCAGCAGGACTGCGGCCCCATCCCTGTTCCTGGGATTTCCACACCCTTCCTGTGCACTCAGGAGGCTCCGGGAGCGCGGCCCCTCGGGGCACAGTGTCCCTCGTGTCCCCGTCGGGATGCAGGACTCCCCCTGTCACATTGTTGTGTCTGGAAGCAGGTCACCCCTCGCTTCCATCAGATCACATTTCCAGGCCAGCGCTGCAGCAGCCCTGCCGTTCATGCTCCATTGGAGAGCCGCTGCTGCCCGCGCGGATAAAGTGATGTCTTAATTCATTGCACATTCTTAAATAAAGGAGAGGGAGAGAAAGGGAGCGGCTCAAGGTCAGCACTCTTTGCTGAGTGAGATTTCTTCGGCAGATTGTCTAAAATAGCCTGGAAAAAATAAATAAAAGCAAATTGATGGACACGTTATATTGAGGCGAAGGGAAGTGAAGATGAAAAGAGAAGTGCCAGCTTGACTGCCAGCTTGGTGTGAGAATAAAACCTGCAAAAATATTCTCAATTGGTATTTTAATGGCTGACCTGAATGCTTAAAAAAACCCAGGACTGCTGACTGGAGCCAGGCAGATGCTGAAGCCATTTGTGCATGGATAACACTGGGAGAATCCTTCAAAAATTATTTAATGATCAATCTCTCCAGTTCTGGTTGAAGCTGACTAAATTCATTTGAAATCAAAAGAAAGACACTCCATTACTTCCTTCCTTACTTCATTACGTCCTTTGGATCAGGACCCTGAAGGCATTTACCAGGCTTTGTTTTGGTTTGCTTTTTGTTTTCCACAGATATTCCTGTGAATACTTGGAGGGGATGTTAATTGGAATTGGTGGTGGAAGCTGGAATTTGCAGACTGTTGGTTCGATACCTTTGACCTTAAAGCCCCTTGAGCTTTTGTCCCCAGTCCTTCTCCTAAAACTGGCACTAACTAAAAAAGACTAAAAACATGGAAAAAACATTTCTGGGATGGGAGGGAGTTATTCCAGCAGGAATTACAGCTGACCCCCCCTAGAAAGGCTGCCTGGAACAGAGGCTGGCTGGGGTCAGATTCCCCTTCCCAAAGCCCAGGGTGTGTTTTTTCCAGGTGTGAGCAGAGCAGCCCCAGGGGGATGAAGAAGGTACCAGACATCCCTCGCACATCTTCGGAGGTGAATTCCCAGCAGGACATTGGCCCCTGTCCCCTCTTTGGAACCGCTCTGGGGCTTGTTCGTGCCTGTGGTGTGCTCGGGGTGTCACAAACGGTGTCACTGATGATCCCCAGAGCACCTGTGTGACAAACATTAAACATTCCCTGGCTGTTCATGCTCGGATGTGACACAGCAGGGGAGCTGGAGCTGCCTGGAGAGAGGGAGAACCAGACTGCCGGGAGAGACAGGGACTGCAACTGCTGCCTTTTTGTCCAAAACAGGAATTTCTGCCTGAAAACAAAATATGGCTGAGATAAATAAAGATGAGTTAAAATGCAGGCAGCTGCCTCAGAGATCTTTCCTGCAGGCAGATCCTGAGCCTGCTGACAGCTCCCTGGCACGGAGAGGCTCCAAAAGCCACAACAGTGGCTGGGAATGAGAGATCCAGGGATGTGCCCGGGAGTTCCTGACCACTCAATACCTCGGGAAGCAAGGGTTGGGGTGTCCTGTGACAGCAGGAGCCTGGCTGTGTGGGCTGGGAGCAGTGGAATCCCAGAATCCCAGAACCACTGAGGTTAGGAAATTTCTCTGAGGCCATCGAGTCCAATCTGTGCCCGATCCCCACCTCATCACCAGCCCAGAGCACTGAGCGCCACATCCAGACCTTCCTTGGACGCCTCCGCTCCAAACCACTCCACTCCAAACTCCCCTGCCAGTGCCTGACCCTTTCCAGGAAGGAATTCCTGCTGATCCCACAGGTGGAGGGGTCTCTCATCGCACTGCCCAGCTCCCATTCCCACTTTGGCTGATCACAGCTCACGGAAGGATGTTTTACACCACATTCCAGCAGTGCAACAGCTCAGACTAAAGCAGGGCTGAAGATGCTCAGCCTCTCCTCCTGGGCTTCCCTCTGGATCCCACTCCTCCAGTGGATCCTCCACGTGCCTGGAGCAGGATTGTTCCCCCGTGGATGTGAGTTCCTGCCAGCTCTGCCACTCGCTGACCCAGTGCTGCCACACAGGTATCCCAGGATTAAAAGAACTGGCAATTCTGGGTGCCCAGTTTGAGGCAGGGGATGTTTTTGGCTGCACATGGCCTTTTCTCTAACAGCCTGGCTGTTCCCAGCCCAGCTCCTGATGGCTTTCCCCGGAGCCAGGGACATTCAGCACTTCCAAAGTCCACTCCCAGGATCTTGGATTTGGATATTTAAGACACAAGGCTCACCTGAGATGTTCTGTTCACCAGCAGACATCACAGCCTGAGCTGAGGACTGCACCCCAAAGCGGTTCTGGAATTCCTGAATACCAAATCCATCTCCCATCCTTGCTTTTCCTGCTTCACAGCCCCCATCCTGGTCAGGATTTTAATGGCAAAGATACAGCAAATCCGGATGAGCTGTCCTTGCTCATGGATCAGCACGTGGCCAAGCTCAGCCGTGTTTTCCAGACAGGAGAACACAAAGGGCATGTCCAGGCACAAAAACATCCTCCCACTTTGGAAGCTCCTGCTGTAAAGAGACCTGGGGAAGAGCAAGAGCATCGTAAAGAAACATTTGCCAGAATTCAGCACATTTTTTTTCACGAGCTTCATTCCTGGGAGCAGATTTCAGCATTTTGGCTGAAACTTCGCAGAGTGATTTCGCTCCAGGCAGACACCGGCCCAGAAAATTTCCTCTCCAACCATTCCAGTTTGGCAAAGCCGAGAGCAACTGCAAACACAGACCTGTAATGTGTGGAGTGGGAGCAGCCTGGGAACCAGCACTGCACCCTGCACCCCATTCACTCCTCTCTTTCTGTAATTATTTGCTTAATCACAGCACACTTTTAATCCTGTGCCCTAATTAATGTCCCATTAGGAGCCGTGCAGGCCATAAACCTCCCCGTGGCATGAGCAGGATCATTTGCATCCGAGCTCATTTCTTTCAGCCCAAGATCTTGAAGCACTTTCTGAAGTAGAGATCATTAACCCCAGGTTCCAGCTGGCGAGGCCCAGACAGAGGGGATGTGACACCGATTGTCTCTCTGAGCACCGGCATCCTTGTCTGGCAGATCACCGGCATACCCATGGGAATGCAAAATATGGGAGTGCTGCTCCTTGGGGCATCCCAGAGTTCTGATCCCTGAGGGATCCCAGAGTGCTGTCCTGGGGGATCCCAGAATGTGGATCCCAGAGTGCTGCTTCCCTGGGGATCCTAAAGTGCTGCTCCCTGGGGGATCCCAAAATGCTGCTGTCCTGGGAATCCAAGGGTGCAGATCCCAGAGTGTAGATCCCAGAGTACAGATCCCAGAGTGCTGCTGTCCCTGAGGGATCCCAGAGTGCAGATCCCAGAGTGCAGATCCCAAAGTGCTGCTGTCCTGGGGATCCCAGAGTGCAGATCCCAGAGTGCTGCCGTCCCTGAGGGATCCCAGAGTGTGNCTGAGGGATCCCAGAGTGCAGATCCCAGAGTGCAGATCCCAAAGTGCTGCTGTCCTGGGGATCCCAGAGTGCAGATCCCAGAGTGCTGCCGTCCCTGAGGGATCCCAGAGTGTGGATCCCAGAGTGCTGAGCTCAAGCACCAGCTCTCTGTGGATGTTCTCCCTGTGTTCCAGCTCACCACCACTGGAGAGTGATGCTGGCATTGTCCTGCCCGCGGAGAAGAAGGATGGCACTGGGATGGCAGGGCAAGAGCACAGGTGCCATGTCTGGACCTGGGAACAGGGACAGCAGGACAGCAGGACAATGGTCCAACATCCCTCCTGAGCCTGGGCTGCAGGAAATGCTGTCCCTGCTCCGGGATGGGTCTGGGTGCTCGCCAGAGGCTCCTGTGGGCGTGCTCGCTGCAGGGCTGTTTACACAGGTGCTGCTCTGAGAAGCAAATGTTGCTGTTTATAAAATGGTTTGCATCCATTTCCAGAGGAGCAGGGGAGCTGAGCAAGGTGGCTGAGCCCTGGCAGTGCCCATGTCCTGCTGCCAGCAGCTCCTGGCGTCCCAATGCCACATCCCTGGCACATCAACCCTGCAAACTCCGCTGTCCCTGATGGGCTGGAGATGGATCCATCAGCAGCTGGTGAAAACAGAGGTCAGCAAAACTCTCCCAGGCCCTGCCTTAAAAATCTCTACTGGAGGGAAGGACAGCTTCCCTTTTTAGGTCTGTCTGGGTAGAGACAGCTGGAACTGTTTGGAATCAGCAAGAGGAATCTTCACTTCCTCTGGGTGTGCCTTCCATGACCCCCCATGAGCTCAGCTTTGGGGTGCACACGGATTTCAAGCTACTCCCCTCAATATTTAATGGAATCAGAGAATTCCAAAATGGTTGGGTTGGAGGGGAAATTAAAGCTCATCTGGTTCAAATCCCCAGAGCAGTGGCAGTTTCTACCATCCCAGGCTGCTTCAAGCCCATCTGGCCTGGCCTTGGGCACTTCCAGGGATGGGGCAGACACAGCTTCTCTGGAAAACCTGCTCCAAATTGGAGAGGAGAGAGGAGAGAGGAGAGAGGAGAG